>JACEFZ010013302.1:0-17500 GCA_014155875.1 Cepaea nemoralis
CTTTTTTTTTTGTTTTGCAGTTTTACTTTCAGTCCTTCCTTCCATACTTTATCAAATGTTTTTTTAAATCTATCCAACTGCTAGTGTGTGCTTTTTCTCTTGGAAGGCATCCTCTATTTCCTGAGCTATATAGGTTATTTGATCTTCAGTGGATCTGTATTTTCTGAATCCTGTTTGGGTGTGGTTTTAAAGGGTTTGTTTTCTTCCAGATGCCATGTTAGCCTGCCATTGATAATGCGTTCCATTAATTTTCCTACACAGCTAAGTAGACTGATAGGTCGATAGCCATTTGGTTCTTCCAGGTCTTTTTTTTTTTGGGACTGGTATTAGTATAGCTTCCTTCCATGCCTGTGGGACTATTCCTCTTTCCAGCTGTTATTTAGGACTGCTAGTAGTTTCTTCTTTGCCTTGTGCCTAGTCCTATTAGCATTTCATTTGTGATTCCATCCTTTCCTGGTGATTTCTTCTTTTTTGGGGTATTCATTGCCTGTTCCATTTCTTCCATTGTTAGATTTGCCATCATATATTCTGCTGCTGTCTCTGTATTTCTATGATGTTCTGTTTGTCTTTGATTGCTTTCTTCTGTTCGGTTGTAATATCAATGTGGTTTGCATTTGCATAGTGTTCCATTAGTGCATTTGCAGCCTTTTTGCCTGTAAGCAAGGCATTTCCTTGTTTAATGTTTAATTTGTTTGTTTCTAGGTCCTTCATTGTTCATGGCTTTCACTAGTTTCCATAGTTTGTTTCCTATCCCTGTCAAAATTCAGGTTTTCTGTTTTTTTCCCTCCAACAATCTCTTGTTGTTTGATTTACTGTTCTTTTATATTTGCTGAGATGGCTTTGAGAGAGATGTTTGCTTCAATTGTTTTGTTCTCTCTCTGCTGTCTTCCTTGGCATCTTCAACTTTGTCCTCCAAACTTTGTAGTTCTTCAGTCCAGTATGGTTTGTAATTTTTCCTCGCTCCTCTTGGAATGGACTCAGTGGCTGCCTGTATTATCGCTCTGTTTAGACTTTCCACCATTTGCTTTCTGTTGCATATCGTGTATTTATGTTTTCACAATATTGTCTGTTAGTATGGCAAATCTGTTCCAATCTGCTCGTTTGTAATTCCAGCGGGGCAAGGGTTTTTGCTCCTGTGGAACATACTCCATATTCATTTCAAGCTTGATTGGTCTGTGGGTCACTACCTGTCTAATTGGTCCAGCACATGGCGATTGATTTTGTGGAGGATGTCTCCGTGCAGAAAGCTAAGTCTGGAGTAGAAGTGGTAAGGCCATCTTCTGGAGTAGAAGCTCGGTGTGTCTTCCGCTTTGTTGAGTAGATGGAGATTTGAGTCTATTTCCCAGTCCTCCAATTCATCTCCTCTTTTGTCAGTATCTGGGTATCCCCATCTTTCCTGACGGCTATTAAAGTCTCCGACAATAATGCCGTTTGTGTCAGTTATTTTCATGTTGAGAGTGTAAGGTCCTTATCTGCTGGGCTATACAGATTGTAGATTCTTTTTTTCACGTCCTTGTTGACCTTATTTGTTAGGTAACTTTGGGTTCAACAGGTTTTAAATTAATAAAAAATAAATACGTTCGTTGATATAGCCGATTTTTGTGGCAATCTAAGTTGGCGCGTGGGTTAAACAGCCCGCGCTTTACATCATCATTATCACAGATTATAGAACATCAAACATTTCATAAACAAACTAGCACACTATCTAGCCTATTTTTCTATCTCTATACAAGAGCTAACGGTCCCTCTCAGGCAGACACTTGTTGCCTGGTCTCAGTCCATTTGTCCTCTGATGGTTTTCCCGTGTCGCTATTCGACGGGCGGTAACCCTGTTCGAGTTCCTCGTGGACCCCGCTTCAGGCGGGCCACATTAGTGTCCACGGACCCATGAACTCGAGGGTTGACCTTCGATAAGGTTCGGATTTTTCTTAGTCTGAGCAACTCGGTTGTCTCTCTTGGGCTAGAGTTGCAGCCCTAATTCTATTTTTAGGTGAGGGATGACAGGATTCCCCTCTCCCCTCCTGAATCTGGCTTGTTATTGGTCAATTAGATTTAATCTAATTCTGTCATCGACTCATCTAAAGTTAGGGTTTGTAGTTTGGTGGACAGTAACTTGGTAAACTACCTAATGGCATTAGTAACTCATGTATTCTACCATACACTACTTCTCTGATTTGCTAAAGAGATCACTCGTCTCCTGTGTCCTTAACAATGCTTATCAGACCGAAGTTACGTGGCGTTTTAATAGTTGTATTGACAACTCGCCCTTCTCACGCACCCTATTGGTGCCCAGACAATTAATCTCGGGTTTAAGAGAGTTAACGGACCAAGCCCTGGCTAGTTAAGCACTTTCAAATCTTGATTCGTGAGTGTATTTTAATACACTTTTACTCTGTATTCATCCAATGCAAAATATGTAGTTACGATGTTCTTTTACCCCCCTCAGACTACATGTGTCCCTGTTGGCTTGTTAGTGTGTTTGACTAAAAAGTTGATGTCTCTAATAAAGTGACTGTATTTTAAATTGAAAGTGTTGATTTTTTCAGGTTTGTGTATGTGCTGACTGGATGGTGTATTTCCAAGCGCACGATTTGGGATAACCTCAATCATGAATCCTTGCACTGTGTGCACTACATATCCGGCATTCCAAGTAGTGATGCTTAGTTATATCCTAAATGCTAACCTAGTATTTTAACTATTTACTAACTAAGCTAAATCCTAAACTAAGTTCTATAATGTATTCACAATTTAGACAAGTTATGTACTTTTCATCAAAAACGCAGACAAATTACAAAAAATACGTGTTGCGTACAATTTGTCCCCCAAGTGTATCGTTCTCTTTTTTAAATCCTTTCACACATTCTTTCATTCGTCTTTCAAACACATAGATTCGTTTAAAAATATATAATTTAAGTTAAGGAAAATTTTATTCCCCTTGGAAACAATGGGCTAGGCGATATTCGCCCTTTAAAAAAACGTACTTTCTGTACGATGAAAAAAAGTAGGTTATAATTTAAATAGAGACAATTGTATAGGACGGGTTTTCTTAGCCTCTAAAGGGCACCGCCTGTAATTTAAAGTAGAATATGTACAAATTACAGGTTAACACAATTTTATACATCAATAATGGAAATATAATACATATTTAATTAAATTAAAAATTAATTAACTCCAACGAGATGTGCGTGTTGCCGTCCTTTTGTTCCTGTGTTTGCTATAAATGTTAAAGTTGTATAGCTGTCTCTTGCGGTTGTAGTTGATGTCGTACTATTTCGCCTGTTTGCAACGTTTGTAGCAACAGTAAATTATGGGTTCTTTTCCATGTTTGTATGAAAATTACATGTTCATGGTTTGTTCTGGTTGATCTTACGGGTTTGAAATAAACACAGTTACTGTTTTTTGATGGTCTAGTATAGATTTTTTAGGCACTTGATGGAAATTTTTTTTTGAAGTACCGTGTTCAGGGGTGTTGAAAAAACTAATCATTAAGAGACTTAGCGGTGTATAGGTACACTTATATGGGTTAAAAGTTAAGTATAAATAGGGCTGGGGGGGACGAGAGTGTCAATCTACGGGCGCATTTGACTGGCGTGATAAAATGTCGGCCAAAATATTATCGGTGCCCTTGATATGGCGTATTTCAAAATCATAATCTTCCAGAAATAAACGCCATCTTTGTAACCTGTGGTTCTTGGGGCCCCTTGGTTAAGGACTAATAATGGTGAACTGTCGGTGAGAACCAGGAAGTGGCTCCCTAAAAAAAACTTCGAGAGCCCAGTATACAAAACAATAGGGCTAGACACTCCAATTCAATTGTTGCTATCGAGTTTCAGCCTTCTTCAGTCCTGCTCACGTAGAGAATAGGGGTCTAACCCGTCGACTTCCTGCATCAAGAAAACCTCCTATAGCTATGGCGCTTGATCTGTGGTTAAGATAAAAGGTAATTTTATGTTGGGTATCGTAACACGGAGGTTTTGAAAAAATATTTTCAATCTACACATTGCATCTCTAAGCTGGTACTTTTACAAATTTTCGATGGATGATCTTTAGTTAACATATCAGAAAAACTGAGGGAGTTCTGCCCAAGGGGAATGAATTTGGAATAATAATTAATGAGACCTAGTAAACTCCTAATCTGCTTCTTTGTAGTAGGTACTTCTAGATTCAAAATCTTGGAAACAATTTTCTCATCATCAATAATTTACCTTGAGAAATTCTATGCCCGAGGAAGTCATTTCTGTGTAACCTATTTCAACCTTGGAAGGTTTTGATAGAAAAGTCCGAAAAGAGAAATTTGGGTTTGAAGACTTTTTTTAAAGGTAAGTAGATGAAAGACATGTAGATGAATGGACGCAATGTCATCTATATAGGAAACTACATGTGAAATTCCCGTGTAATAATAATCTTGAAAGCCTTACAAAGGTGGCCGGTGCGTTCTTCAGGCCGAAAGGAAGGTTACCACTCGTATAATCCAAGAGGTTTTGAAAACGCTGTAATATGTCTACAAGAAGGGTGTAGTGGGACCTGCCAATATCCTTTAGCTAAATCTATCTTAGAAAATATGGACGATTGACCCATGTTAAGAAAAGATCTTCACAACTGCTCAATTGGCTCTGCGTCCGTAGTTGTTCTCGTATTTAAAATTCTATAGTCAATGCACAAGCGAATGGTCTGGTCTTTTTCTTAACCAGGACAATAGGTGATGAATATTGTGACATTGATTTTTGAATAATGCCATTCCTCTCTAATTCTAAAATTTCTTTATCTAAATTAGATCTGTAATGGAGAGGAATCGAGTATGGTCTACACTGACTGGTCTTAGATCCGTCAGTACAATTGAATGGGTTATTTTATCAGTGCGTCCAGGTTTGTTAGAAAAGATTTGTTTGTAGTCGTTCAGGATATTCCAAATGTCTTGTCGCTGTTGCTGCGTTAATGCGTCACTGATATGGATGTCGTCAATGCTCCCGTCGTTAGTCATGATTGGTACAGGGACTTCCGTGTTGTCTATGTCTGTCTGATTTATCACAGATTGCTACTGTTTGTAAGTTGTTTTCAATGTCGTTGTCGTCGTCGTCAAGGTCAATAGTCAATAAGTCGTTAATTTTGTCGTCATTGTCGCTATCACAGAGTGTCGGTAATGTCCATAGTTCTTCGTCGTTTTCGTTGTCGTAAGCGTAAGTCGTTAATGATGCTTCGTTTGTCGACGTGTCATTCTGTCGGGGAATTGTCGTTTCCTGCATGTTATCTGGTTGCGTCCCTTTATCCGTGTCATTGTCTTGTCTCAGAAAATACGGTTTTAGCATATTTATATGGAATATTTTAAGTTTTCCATTTATTGAGATTCGTAGTCTACTTCTGAAATCCTTCTAATGACCTTAAAAGGTCCCTGCCATGACGTTGACAGTAGATCTCTTTGTCAGGTAAGAGTAGCAAAATGTCCTTGACCTGGATATAGCACAACAGTCTTTGCACCTTTATTGGCGTATTGCCTGTATTTAAAACCTTTCTCCTGTAGTGATGTTCTGGCCATTATACAGGAAACGTATGATTTTGTCTCTGGTGTCAGTGACAACATCATATGTAGAAATGGGAAGGTGGATATCTACAGGTTGTGATATTATGTCTTTATAGATGGTGAGAGGTCCTCTTGGGTTCGCTCCATACATCAATTCGAAGGGAGAGAACCCTGTACTTGATTGTGGGACTTCTCTATATGCGAACAGCACCGTTGGGAGAAGTACGTCCCAATCGGCTGGATTTTCAGCTGTCACTTTGGCCAGCATGTGCTTCAAGTCTCCATTTAATTTTTCGCAGATGCCATTTGCGGCTGGTCTGTATGGACTTGTGAAGCACTGCTTGATGCCCCCAGTAACTTTGTTACTGATTGGGTGCATTTGAGATGAACTGGGTTCCCCTATCAGAAATTATTTTCTCCGGAAAGCCAAAACGGGAGAAAATATTCAGTAATATGTCCGTTACATCCTTAGAGGAGATAGATCTTAGTGTAACATTTCGGGCCATCTTGTACATAAATCAACAAGAGTAAAAATATATCTGTTTGCCCTTGTTCGAAATGTGATTTAAAGGACCCACAAGATCAACTGCCACGATTTGAAAGGCCTCGAGGCAGTTGTCGTTGATTGCACTTCTGCTGTAGGGTTCTTTCCCTTTTTACCCAGTTTTTGACATACTTCACAAGATTTACAGAAAGTTCTTTATATCATGGCAAAACTTCGGCAATAAAATTGTGTCAGTACTCTGGCCTCTGGTCTTTTCATACCCCATATGACCTCCAAAAGGTGAGTCATGGGCTAATTTTAGAACGTTGTTTCGATGTGCTAATGGTAACACTATTTGTTGTGTCGTGGTTTGTTTTGTAGTGTAATATCTAGTAAGGATGTTATTTTGTAGCCTAAATACCCACGATGCGTTTTTCGTTACCTTAGGTTTTATTCCTACTAATCTGAAATATGGTGTCAGTGTAGGATATTTTTTCTGTTCGTTTCCGAAATTGATGTTAGTGGTGTTCGGCGCTGCTGTTTCTAGTGATTCTTGTAGTTGGTCCGTGTTGGTTTTGTGGGTTGTCTGTCGTGTAATGGCGTTTGTGTCGTGTGTGTTTTGTAGCACATTTACAGGTTTGGTATTTTGTAGTATGGGAGTGACCTCAATTCGAGGTTTTAATTCGGTCGTCTCGTTAAAGATTCGACCGCCCCTGCGTTGTACACCTCGGTAAATTCTTTTTGAATAACCTCAGTGTTTGTCTCCCTTGGTATTTTGGCAGTTTGAGACAAATTAACATGGTGTTTCTCTTTAATATCGGTATTTGTGTGGTGGATACCGTGTTTTTCTTCCAGTCTTTAATTTCTTTGTCAGAGCATGGGTGGATGTTAGGTAAATTCCCAAGTATGATATCTGCGATTGGGTCTTCAAGGACAGCGCACAAAAGTTGTCCTGATATATATGGTGTTTGAATTTCGACCATCGCAAGGGGGTATCTTTCTATCGTACCTGAAAATGTGCGACAGTTAACATGTCTGTCTGTGTAGTTTGTGGTGTTGACTAATGTTTTCTTTACCCCACAGAGCGTTGCCCCGGTATCGCGGATTAATGAGCACTTTTTCTTGTTCACGAAGCCTGTCAAAAATGTTAGCTTCCCTGTGGCTGACAAAGCAGCGTTGGCTGTCTCATTTGCAATAGGTATCGTGTGGCCACATGGTAATGATGGATCTAGTTGGAATTTCGTGCAAGCGTTACATGTTTCATCTACAATGGTGTTAACTATATGTACAGCATTACCAAGCTCGCTCTCATTGTCATGATGATTATAACCTTCAATCAGTGAATCCGTCTCATCATCAGAAGACGTTGCTACTAATGCGGCGTTAGCTTGCTTCAGTAACTTACGACCTTCACAATATCGTGAATAATGTCCCCAGCTTCTGCAAAAAGTAACATTTTACAGCCTTTTGGTACGCGTTACGTTTTGCTTTCTGTTTATCCACCATCATTTTTTAGGTGGTGGGGGATAGTTCGGTGACTTGTCGCACATTTCGTAAGCGTTGTGTGTCAAACTGCAATACTGGCATTTTGCTACTTTATCACTGTTGGATCGCGGTTTAAATTTGCCTTGTGTTTGCTTGAGTACTTAGTATTTATTACTGCAGCTGCTGTGTCATTGTGGCTAATGTTGAGTTGAAATATATCCCTGTTTGCTGTGTAGAATGCATTGCCTTTGGATTCAATTTCTTGGATGGTTTTGCAATCCATCTGTTTTAAAAATTTTGCAAACGGTGTGGGGGATGGTGCTCACAATTTTTATCTATGATGATTAGTTTCTTTAAGGTTTATCGTGGCTATTGTTGGTTTTCGCCGAGTTTATCCATTTAGTGCATATGTCTTGTACTGTACTAACATAATCTATGAATGTTTTGGTTTGGTTGGGGAGCTAATTTTGCAAATTGTTGTGGTACCCTGCAGTGTCTAACGAAAAATGTTGGAGAATGCGTTGTTTGAGGTATTCGTAGTCTTTTCGCATCTCTTGTGGTACTGTTTTCTATTACTTTAAGCGGCTCGAGAGCCAGATTTCTCATGAGTATAAAAGCCCAATCTGCCTTAATTATTTTATGGTAGGCCATGAGACATTCGAAATTTTCTAAATAGGCGGAGATGGAATCTCCTGCACAGAAAGCCTTAACGAGACCTTTATATTTACTATATTTCTGTTCCTCTTCTTTATTTCTTAATTTGTTTATTGATATCTCTGTGTTGGACTCTATTTCCATCTGTTTCAATTTCAACTGTGTATCAGCGTTCAATTGGGCCTGTTTGGCCGCTGCATCGAGCTCCATTTGCAATTTCTTTTCAGCTGCCTGTAGTTGCTTTTCTTTGGTCTCTCTTTGCAATTTTCTTTCTTCGGTCTCTCTTTCTTGTTGCAATTTTCTTTCCTCTGCTTCTCTTTGCAATCTTCTTTCTTCGGTCTCTCTTTCTTGTTGCAATTTTCTTTCCTCTGCTTCTCTTTCCTCTCGCAGTTTCTTTTCCTCTCGTTCAATTGCTCTTTCCTCACGGGCAATGTTATCTGCATGTGTTTTCTGTGCCCATTCTGACAGTTTCTCTTCTTTATAGCCTAATTTTATTCCCTGCTCAATGCATTTATCTAAGCTTGACATTTTGGATTTTATTATTAGTAATGTTTATAGAGTTATTTCCCTTATCAAAACTTGGTGTGTAGAAAAATTTGGTTGCCTACCTTGCTTATTAATGTGTAACTCAAAATGCAAAGTTATAATGGTGGCAAGGTCATGAATATCCGAACAAATAATATGAAATACAATAATATATTGATGATAATGAAAATGGGAAGCACAGCTTAGACTTTACAATGAGTATGATCTGAAACTTAGCTCTGAATAGTAGCGCTCGATGTTGTCGTTCTTTCGTCACTGCTGGGAAAAGTTACACTGCGTTGCACGCGGTCCTCTCTGTCACACAACTTAGTGGCTTTGAAAAATCACATGTGTTGCCCACGGTATTCTTTGCGGCACAATCTGCTCGTAGAGCAAGAAACATTAGTCACGGTCAACGAAAAAAAAACAAAAATGTCATAGTTATGTAAACAGTTATACATCGTTAACAGACCACTAATATTGTGGTGTAAGATATGGACTTTGTTTTGAGACTGTTGAGGGACTCTGCTTAATCTGATTACTTTATTCTATTGCTAGATAGCTACTAAATATGTTGAACAATTTATGGTTAACAATTTTCTTCTATTGTAACCAAACAATGTGATATGAATAAATAATTTTACATGACATTTTACAGTTATTTCATAACATATTATGTCAAAACCGGTACTAGCCCCCAAAAACCTGTTGACGTCTTACTTTGTCTAGGTAACTTAATGGGTTCACACAGGTGTTAATTAATACAAACAATAAATACGTTCGCTATGATATAGCCGATTTATTGTGGCAATCTACAGTTGGCGCAGTGGGTTAAACAGCCCGCGCTTTACATCATCATCATATCACAGATTATAGAACATCAAACATTTCATATAACAAACTAGCACACTATCTAGCCTATGTTCTATCTCTATACAAGAGCTAACGGGTCCCTCTCAGGCAGACACTTGTTGCCTGGTCTCAGTCCATTTGTCCTCTGATGGTTTTCCGCGTGTCGCTATTCGACGGGCGGTAACCCTGTTCGAGTTCCTCGTGGACCCCGCTTCAGGCGGGCCACATTAGTGTCCACGGACCCATGAACTCGAGGGTTGACCTTCGATAAGGTTCTGGACTTTTCTTAGTCTGAGCAACTCGGTTGTCTCTCTTGGGCTAGAGTTGCAGCCCTCTAATTCTATCTTTAGGTGAGGTGATGACAGTCCTTTATCATTATGTCAACACCTATAATTTCCGTTTGGTTGTCAGAGATCACAGATACTTCGCTGCAAGGTATTGTATTTCGTGTAAGTATTAGAACTCCTCCTTTGTGTCCTTCGCGGTCGAAACGTGTGGCCTGATATCCTCTGACTGAGAATTTGTGATTGGCGTTGAGGTGTGTCTCTTGAATGCATGCCACATCTATTCTATCTTTATGAAGACGATGTGTTAGGGAGTCTTTCTTCTTGTAAACTCCTTCGGCATTCCACTGTAGTATGTTGAGTGTCCGGGGTATTTGGTCAATAGCTCTTAACCTACTCCTCTGTGCCTTGACTCCACAGCACAGGGGAAGGTGACCACCAGTAGTCATGGGTGGACCCCCTCGAGGCAGGGGGCCCGGCACTATCACCGCCTGATGGGACTTCACGGGATTATCACCATATCGATTAATTTTGATTTGTGACATCATGAATTAAGTTACGTTGCACTGCTTTGTCAAGCCTGTGGCTCAGTACATCCGATTTCGACAAGCATTTATTCGGGATGCTTTCCCTAGCCTTTGACTGTCCCCAGTCTACCTACAAGGCAGCAGGTTTCACGTTGCACTGCTTTGTCAAGCCTGTGGCTCAGTACATCCGATTTCGACAAGCATGTATTTGGGGTGCTTTCCCTAGCCTTTGACTGTCCCCAGTCTACCTACAAGGCAGCAGGTGTGTGTGTCTCTTCGTCTGGTCCCTCTCCCTTGACCTGTCCGACATGGGTGGCCCTACCAGTAGCTGTGCTACCGTCGGCATAGCTCTTGGGGTCATTGGGACGCACAAGCCCCTCTACCTCGTCACGGTGGACACACAGCAGAGGGGGGGTTGTATCTAACCAGGGCTACCTTATCTTTCCTAACAATTTTACCAGAACACTGCCCCATGGCCTGCTCTTCGCAATTTCTAGCTGCCGTGGGATTATTAAACGTCCTCTACTTTCACTCGTAACCTCCCGGCTTTCATCCTTATCCGAGTATCCTAGGCATCTGACCGACCAGAACACACCACCGTGATCACGTGGTCGTCACCTGCCAATCATAGAGTGTGTCCGGAGCTGGGAGATTAGAGTGGAGAGAGATCTGTTACAGGGAGAGATGTCGTCCTCAGCGATGAGACTCTTGACTTGACTGACTGACGCTGGATGACAACGCCAGCATTAACACAAAGCCGACCACTCCTCTCAGAAGACGCTCAGAAGTGGAGACCAAGTGGAGGTAATCTCATTGCAGGGCATGTGGCAGTTGCTGTCATCATTAGCCAGGGTGCATCCTGTGACAAGGTGTGTCACTACCACAGCTTACCACCCCGGTGTCGGCAGTGCAATGCTATCAACGCACATTTAACGTGAGCTCTAGCAGGGATAATTGCATCGCGGCGTCAGGATGAGTACTCCACGCACCCGTCGCATCTCCCTCAAATTGAGGGGGAGTTAAAGGTTACTATTGGCAAGACAATTCTGCACAAAAATGAGGGAAAGAAAGAAGACAGCGGTTGTCGGTTATTAAGACAACGATTAAAGATAGGCACGGCAATGTACTCGGCAACGGAATTCCAAATATATCAGCCATCGCCCTAGGGTACAGATTGTTTTTGTCCTCGATCGGGGAAGGTCTGTGCTGGCACGGTGTGTCTGGGGTGTACTGTCTGATCAATAGTCAAAAGGATGTCCTGCACGGGGTGAGGTGGAGCATGAGATGTCACCTGTGGCATGAATGGGTACCATGTCATGGGATGGCATTGATCCTCACATTTGCTCTAGACCAGTGGTTCTCAACCGGTGGGGAATTCCCTCCCCCCCCCCCCCCCCCCTCAGGGGGGAATTTTAGGGTTTTCATTTTAAGATTATTTCAAGATCGCGTTAATACAAGAACCGATTACTTGATATTGTATTTTTCTCCACACATTACAGTTCTGTACTTCTCGCTCTTCTGAAATTCGTTTTATAACGTAAGTAGACCTGCAAATCACGTTTTATGTAGACGTCTAGACTTATTCTAGTATGTATTATTAAATTTAGCTTCTATTTTTACATATACTGTGTAGGGGTGGGGGGATTTATAGGGAGGAAATATGAAAAGGGGAGGGGGTCAGAGAGAGAGAGAGAGAGAGAGAGAGAGAGAGAGAGAGAGAGAGAGAGAGAGAGAGAGAGAGAACGACATTCTGAACATATGGTGAAGGGGTGCATGGGCCAAGAAAGGTTGAGAACCACTGCTATAGACGTTGCCAATGTGCATGTTGTCTGTCACATGTGGTGTCTGCTGTCCCCTGCAAGCTGGCGGTTTTTGATTTCTTCCTTGTGACAACCAGGCCATGTTCTATCCTTGTCTTGATTTGTTCCTTGTGACAACCAGGCCATGTTCTATCCTTGTCTTGATTTGTTCCTTGTGACAACCAGGCCATGTTCTATCCTTGTCTTGATTTGTTCCTTGTGACAACCAGGCCATGTTCTATCCTTGTCTTGATTTGTTCCTTGTGACAACCAGGCCATGTTCTATCCTTGTCTTGATTTGTTCCTTGTGACAACCAGGCCATGTTCTATCCTTGTCTTGATTTGTTCCTTGTGACAACCAGGCCATGTTCTATCCTTGTCTTGATTTGTTCCTTGTGACAACCAGGCCATGTTCTATCCTTGTCTTGATTTGTTCCTTGTGACAACCAGGCCATGTTCTATCCTTGTCTTGATTTGTTCCTTGTGACAACCAGGCCATGTTCTATCCTTGTCTTGATTTGTTCCTTGTGACAACCAGGCCATGTTCTATCCTTGTCTTGATTTGTTCCTTGTGACAACCAGGCCATGTTCTATCCTTGTCTTGATTTGTTCCTTGTGACAACCAGGCCATGTTCTATCCTTGTCTTGATTTGTTCCTTGTGACAACCAGGCCATGTTCTATCCTTGTCTTGATTTGTTCCTTGTGACAACCAGGCCATGTTCTATCCTTGTCTTGATTTGTTCCTTGTGACAACCAGGCCATGTTCTATCCTTGTCTTGATTTGTTCCTTGTGACAACCAGGCCATGTTCTATCCTTGTCTTGATTTGTTCCTTGTGACAACCAGGCCATGTTCTATCCTTGTCTTGATTTGTTCCTTGTGACAACCAGGCCATGTTCTATCCTTGTCTTGATTTGTTCCTTGTGACAACCAGGCCATGTTCTATCCTTGTCTTGATTTGTTCCTTGTGACAACCAGGCCATGTTCTATCCTTGTCTTGATTTGTTCCTTGTGACAACCAGGCCATGTTCTATCCTTGTCTTGATTTGTTCCTTGTGACAACCAGGCCATGTTCTATCCTTGTCTTGATTTGTTCCTTGTGACAACCAGGCCATGTTCTATCCTTGTCTTGATTTGTTCCTTGTGACAACCAGGCCATGTTCTATCCTTGTCTTGATTTGTTCCTTGTGACAACCAGGCCATGTTCTATCCTTGTCTTGATTTGTTCCTTGTGACAACCAGGCCATGTTCTATCCTTGTCTTGATTTGTTCCTTGTGACAACCAGGCCATGTTCTATCCTTGTCTTGATTTGTTCCTTGTGACAACCAGGCCATGTTCTATCCTTGTCTTGATTTGTTCCTTGTGACAACCAGGCCATGTTCTATCCTTGTCTTGATTTGTTCCTTGTGACAACCAGGCCATGTTCTATCCTTGTCTTGATTTGTTCCTTGTGACAACCAGGCCATGTTCTATCCTTGTCTTGATTTGTTCACTCACTTTGACTTCAATCGTAAGTCCAAAGATGTTCTAGTACTTCTAGTGCACCGGGTCTGTGATGTTCTTTCTTTCTCTCTAAATATACCTCCTGCCTTCAAGTCGATCTACCTATGTACCTACCATTGTACTGTCCACAGACGCACAGTTGAAGATAGATGCATCATCTAATATAGTCAAAGATTGCCAAAATTAGATGCATCATCTAATACAAACCAAGATTGCCAAAATTAGATGCATCATGTAATTCAATGGGAATTTACATGTGTAAATGGGAATATTCTTCAACAAGTGAATAGGTACAATTATCTTGGAACAGTCATAACATCTGATGGGAGATGCCTTGAAGAGATTAGAACAAGAATCGCCATGGCAAAAGTAGCCTTTAGCAAGATGAAAAACATACTGACCAATAAAAAGATGTCAATTGAAAAGAGAAAAAGAGTGTTGAGATGCTACATAGAACCTGTACTTTTATATGGATGTGAAGCTTGGACAATGAGCAGTCAGGCTGAAAAACATCTGATGGCTGTAGAAATGTGGTTTCTGAGGAAAATGTAAAGAATACCATGGACAGCCAGAAAGACCAATGAACAAGTCCTTCAAGAAACAAATGAAGATCGTAAACTGATTAGAGACATTAGACGTAGACAGTCACAATTTTTTGGGCATGTTATGAGAAGAAATGATTTGGAGAACTTGGTGACAACTGGTAAGATCGAGTGGAACAGACCAAGGGGAAGACCTAGAGGCAAGTACCTGGATGACTTGGCCTTGTGGCATGATCGAGACAGAAACACGGAGCTGATCCACAACTCTGGTGATCGAGTGAGATGGCAGAACATGACCGCCCACGCTTACCGGCATGGCACATGATGGATGGATGGATGTAATTCAATCCAAGATTGCCAAAATTAGATGCATCTTGTAATTCAATCCAAGATTGCCAAAATTAGATACATCATGTGATACAATTCAAGACTGCAAAAATTAGAATAACTTGCTTGCTTGTG
This sequence comes from Cepaea nemoralis, assembly GCA_014155875.1. Taxonomy (NCBI): domain Eukaryota; kingdom Metazoa; phylum Mollusca; class Gastropoda; order Stylommatophora; family Helicidae; genus Cepaea; species Cepaea nemoralis. The sequence goes on from JACEFZ010013302.1 coordinate 14,637, forward strand.
TTCGTTGGCTTGAGCTCCAACGCGAAGTCCTGTATGTCGGATGAAGACATCCTGTTGTCCAACATCAGTGTGATGTCATACAGGACCTGAGGTTTGCGTGAGTATCCGTTGTCCCATGTCTGGCTTATTGGTGTGCAGACTGGTTGTTCCTCGCCGTACAGGCAGACACTCTCCGACTTCGGAGGAGCCTGAAAAATGTTTTCGGGACGCTCATATGATCCCCCCCCCCCCCCCCCCCTCCAGTGAAATAAAATAGTTAATTAAGGAACGTTTTTGTCATTCCGTTGGCAGAACTGTGTACATGTCAGCGCAGACATACATGTTGTACGTTCATTGCCGCTATGGTAGGTTCATTGTGGCTGTGGTAGGTTCATTGTGACTGTGGTAGGTTCATTGTGACTGTGGTAGGTTCATTGTGGCTGTGGTAGGTTCATTGTGACTGTGGTAGGTTCATTGTGGCTGTGGTAGGCACACTGTGACCGTGGTAGGTTCACTGTCGCTGTGGTAGGTTTATTGTCGCTGGGGTAGGTTCATTGTCGCTGGGGTAGGTTTAGCGTCGCTGGGGTAGGTTAACTGTATAAGAATGGGAGTGGGGGAAGTAACAGCAGAGTTCCGCTGGCTGAAGTACAAACGACACACGTGTGTGGTAATTGTAATTAGTTATCATTAATTGTCATGATGAGAGAGGTGAAGACAGGCATGCTTCGGGCAGAGTGCCAAACTTCAAGTCAACAATTAAAACTAGAGAGCATTTGTTGGATGTTTCCCTCCCGGACATGCTGGTGTGATGGGAAACGAGCGGGAGGACAGAACGGCTGGGTCTGCACCGCTGGGTAGGGATATTGGTGCATGATATGGCAGACGTGGTTGGGGCCCTTTGTGGCCGTGCGTATAATACTGAAGAACTGGTAGATCATCATGGCTTTGAGAGAATGGCGTTGGAGAGAGTGGCCAGAGGATCTGATCGACAATCAAAACTCCGAGGAAAGGCTAGACGGACATATACGACGGCTACTGGTACCTTTAGTACTAGGACTCTTCGCTGGCTGTTGCAGATGAGGACGAAGTAGGTGTGAGAATGTCCTGAGTGCTGTAATATCGGTTCTTGATTCAACTCTTCACACGGAGGAAGAGTGGACTGACACTGCCCACCACACCACGCAGACAGCGTACAGCACACATGGAATACACTCTTACACGAGTATTTCCGCATTTATTCAACGCCATTTAATTAATTTTCAGTTAAAAGTTAAAGTTAGATGCATATCCTTTACGGACGTAGCAGTCAAACCCAGCAATTTTTAGCTGTTCGTGATTCCTGGGCAAGTTTACGTTCAGTAGTTTGCCATTGTTTTCTGAACGACTGGCACCCATACCATTTCATAAGAAAAACCAAGATTTTCCACAGCAACAATGAACCTACCTTTGAATCTATATCTATAAAAGGTGATGTGTATATGTATGTATGTATGTATGTATGTGGGTCCGTTCTTTATGCGTTCGCGAACGGTCCATCCGATTGAGATGAAATTTTCTACACGTCTTCTTCTCATTCCAGTGTATCCAACTGTCATAGTTTTATCTATCAGCTACCAGCTATTACCTTACTAAAATTTAATTTTGTAATTGCATGACTGAACATAAGAAAATATAAAACAAGGGACATAACTTTTAGTAGCATTGTTATATCTTAAGTTAAGTCCCCTGGCTATAGATAGATAGATACATAGATAGACAGACAGACAGACAAATCCCCGCCAGGGCCTTGGCGAAGCCGGGCCGGGTCAGACAGACAGACAGACAAACAGACAGACAGTCAGTCGGGAACGGGAACTTATATGACTACTTATATTAATTAAATGAGATGCTCCCCACCAGGGACTGGGTGAAGCCGGGCCGGGTCAGACAGACAGACAGACAGATAGACAGATAGACAGACAGATAGTCGGGAACGGGAGCTTATGTGACTACAAGTTTACTTTAGATAGATCTCTTCCAATCATATTTTCTACTATCAATCTATCTATTCTTCTATTCTATCTATATTGTTAACGGGAACGGGTCGAACATACATAGCTAGACAGACAGACAGACAGACAGACAGACAGACAGACAGACAGGCAGACAGACAGACAGACAGACAGACAGACAGATAGATAGATAGATAGATAGATAGATAGATAGATAGATAGATAGATAGATAGATAGATAGATAGATAGATAGATAGATAGATAGATAGATAGATAGATAGATAGATAGATAGATAGATAGATAGATAGATAGATAGATAGATAGATAGATCGGGAACGGGAGCTTATATGACTACTTATATGAATTAAATGAGATTCTCCCCACCAGGTCCTGGGCGAAGTCGGGCCGGGTCGGACAGACAGATAGTCGGAAACGGGAGCTTATATGACTACTTATATGAATTAAATAAATGAGATGCTCCCCACCAGGGACTGGGTGAAGCCGGGTCGGGTCAGAGAGACAGACAGACAGACAGATAGACAGACAGACAAATAGTCGGGAACGGGAGCTTGTATGACTACTTATATGAATTAAATGAGATGCTCCCCACCAGGGACTGGGCGAAGCCGGGTCAGGCAGACAGACAGACAGACAGATAGATAGATAGATAGATAGATAGATAGATAGATAGATAGATAGATCCCCGCCAGGACCTGGGCGAAGCCGGGCCGGGTCATCTAGTTTTTAGTATAAAGTGCGATTAATATTCTTAACATTATTAACGTCTGTGGTGACACTATGAATTGTGTAAAATCTTTTATTGAGCCTATGATTAAAAGAATTGTATCGGCTTGTCAGTGACAACATCTGGCAACCGTAGCTATAGATGGCA
>JACEFZ010013303.1:0-81081 GCA_014155875.1 Cepaea nemoralis
CTGTGTTTCGAACGCGGTATGCGGGATTACGAACTGCGTCCGTAACTTCTTCGCCACGGAGCCGGCAATGGCAGACTACTAAACGTAAAATTGCATAGAAAATCACAAACAGCCAGTGGGGACTAGTGTAGTTGCAGGCAACATCCAGCCCGCCTCCCAGCTCCACCAAGTGTAACATGGCTACCACAAAACGTTCTGGAAGTTACAACATCCAGCCGGCCTCCCAGCTCCACCAAGTGTAACATGGCTACCACAAAACGTTCTGGAAGTTACAACATCCAGCCGGCCTCCCAGCTCCACCAAGTGTAACATGGCTACCACAAAACGTTCTGGAAGTTACAACATCCAGCCTGCCTCCCAGCTCCACCAAGTGTAACATGGCTACCACAAAACGTTCTGGAAGTTACAGGCGATCGACGTGATAGTGAACACATCCCCGTGGAGTGGCGTTTGTATATTAAAACATATACTGTTAGCACCATATACTCAATTAAGTAAATGATCCCTTTCAGATCATGATGAGTATTAGGTTTATCGTGCCATATTGGGAACCCTTTGGGGCCACTAAGTTAAAAAAAGAAAAACAGTTAGTTTCATATCCTTTACAGCAGTGGTTCTCAACCTGTTTTGGCCCGTGCCCCCCTTCACCATATTTTCAGAACGTCATTCCCCCCCCCCTTTCCTATCATAAATTTGGCCCGTGCCCCCCCCCCCCTTTTCACCGTATTTTCAGAACGTCATCCCCCCCCCCTTTTCATATTTCCTATCTATAAATCCTCCGCCCCTACACAGTATACGTAGAAATGCAAGATAAATTTAATAGCACACACTAAAACAAGTCTAGACATCCACATAAAACATGATTTGTGGGTCTACTTACTTTATAAAATGAATTTTAGAAGGATGAGACGTACTTAACTGTAAAGTATGAAGTGAAAAACAATATCAAGTAATCGGTTGTTGTATTAACGCGATCTTGAAATGGTCTTCATTCCCCCCCCCCCTGGAAACCCTAAAATTCCCCCCTGGGAGGGGGGGGGGGAATTCCCCACCGGTTGAGAACCACTGCTTTACAGGACGTTTGCAGTCACCACTAGCATTTTTTGCTGTTGTTGATGTCTTAGCAATTTTACGTTCAGTAGTTTACCATTGCTTTCTGAACGATCGACACCCATACCATTTCGTAAAAAACCAGCCCAACGCGGTATGCTGCCAAATCGCGCGCAGCTGTATTTCGAACGCGGGTAGGCGGGATCACGAACCGCATCCGTAACTCCTTCGCCACGGAGGCCGGCGGGGTCGACTAAGACAGTTCATAAATAAATACACACGTATTGTTTGGCGCTACCGCTGAGAGAACTAAAAAAGACTGTTAGATTCCTACAAGAGACAACATTTCAGGCGAACAAAAGAAGAAGAAGAAGAAGAAGAAGAAGAAGAAGAAGAAGAAGAAGAAGAAGAAGAAGAAGAAGAAGAAGAAGAAGAAGAAGAAGAAGAAGAAGAAGAAGAAGAAGAAGAAGAAGAGGTTTGGTACTCACAGAAGTAAGGTCAAGAATTAGAGACTAGAGGACGCACTAGACAACATAAAAATTAACAATTATAGTTACCGTATAAATACACATGTACTGTATGGTGCTCATAGAAATAGGGGAAAGTAGAGATAACTATAGCTTTCAATTGTTATGTTGTCTACTGCGTCCTCTGGTCTCTTATTCTTTCCTCCCACTTCTATGAGCGCCAAACAATACGTGTGTGTGTGTGTGTGTGTGTGTGTGTGTATTCATATTGTAATACCAATCGGCACTTGATGATCAACATTTCACCGGTCGTCTTTACTCCCAGTGCATTTTCTTGTACCCATTTAGCTTGGGTCGACCTTGGAGTTCAGACCATTTTTTTAAAAAAATTCTCTACGATGGGGATTCGAGCACATGACTACCGTGTCGGCAGACAAACGAGCAAGACACTGCGCTGCCGAGGCTTCCAGCTTGTGGGGGGAGGGGGGGCGCCTTCAAATTAATGTGTAAAATGAGGTGTTATAGCAGCAAGCACAGATAGTACAGTTTAAGCACATGATAACGCGATCCGTTACAACACGAATTCCACTCAAGCGACACGAACTGTTGTCACTGTTTCTTGTGAACACATTCTCTGCTGTTCATGCACTTATTACTAAATGTTTTACTGAGTTGAGTTGTTGTATTGAGTTGTTGAGTTGAGTTGAGCTAAGAAGCGACATCAATGCATTCAGGACAATCCCATACCCTCTCCATCCCTTCGTTCAACAGCCAGCTAAGAGTATGTTTTACTGAACAACATGACAATCAATGGTGGAGATGTCATACAAGGGGGCTTCAAATTAGTTAGTTGTTAGTTAGTCGCGGTTCCAACTTCACGGCGAAGGGTCACCTCACATAATGCTCAGTTTCTGTGCCAGTGAATATTACAGACAGCAGTCCCGACAAACCAACAGCATCCACAGGATTCTCTTGTGTGTGCGTGCGTGCGTGCGTGCGTGTGTGTGTGTGTGCGTGCGTGCGTGCGTGCGCGCGCGTGCGTGCGTGCGTGTGCGTGTGTGTGTGTGTGTGTGTGTATGAATATATTCTGAAAATGTAAAGAACAAATGTATCATGTTTCGATGTAATGACCACTGCGTTCAACGTAAGTCCCCCAGCGGTGATAAAGTTCTTGGATTCCTGTAAAAAAAAAATTACCTTTGTTACGTGTGTGTCACCACTTCATCTGACCGAAAATTCTGTCACAGGCATCACTCAATTTTGAAACTTCTCACTCCATTGGACCTTCATTCGCCGGTGAATTCCTATAGGTTTCACCCCTTCACTGATCAAAAAACGGATAACAGAGCGCTGCGCTTCTTTGGTGCTTATCATAAATGTGGCGGCCATCTTTAAGTTGTCCGTAATTCGTCACCGTGTTCGTCTGCACCACGATGTCACGTGATGCACACTCTTGACATAGTTAACAGCAATATTAACAGGTTACAAGACAATCGTGTAGTTATTGTAATTTGTATCACACTTTTAAGGTTTTCATTTGAAGCCCACTCGTATTTTTGTTGTTACCGGGTCTGCTAGACTACCCAGTCATCTGATATTGTGATATTGCTTGCCTCCGTGGCGAAGGGCTTACGAACGCTGTTCGTGATCCCGTAATACCCGGGTCGAAAAACAGCTGCGAATGATTTGGCAGCAGGCCGCCGTTGCGCTGGTTTTTTACGTAACGGGTAGGGGGGCGGGTCGTCAGAAAACAATGGCAAACTACTGAATGTAAACTTGTGAAGACATCAACAATAGCACCAACAACAAAAATGCTGGTGTTGACGGCAAACGTCATATAAAGGATATACAACTAATTTTGTGTGTGTTAAATCATGGGAGCCGCCATATAGCAGTTTGTATCACGCTTTCTGCCGCGCTCTGATCGTGTGTTCGAATCCCCCTAGAGGCAGGGGTGTTTTTACACTGACCGGGTATCCCAGCTCCACCCAGCGTGAAATGGGTGCCAGGTGATGTTCTGGAAGTTAAAGGCGACAGGCGAGATCACTCATCAGGTGGCGTTTGGTATATAATAATGGGTGCCTAGAACCGTATACCCAAAACGTCTCATGATATGAAAAAGAATCTTTACTGAACTTTATGAGTTCTCTGACAGCTAATTTCTTCCACTGGTATTCCATCGCACTTGTAAAGAAACAACCACCATTTTCTTCTTCTTCTTCTTCTTCTTCTTCTTCTTCTTCTTCTTCTTCTTCTTCTTCTTCTTCTTCTTCTTCTTCTTCTTCTTCTTCTTCTTCTTCTTCTTCTTCTTCTTCTTCTTCTTCTTCTTCTTCTTCTTCTTCTTCTTCTTCTTCTTCTTCTTCTTCTTCTTCTTCTTCTTCTTCTTCTTCTTCTTCTTCTTCTTCTTCCCTGTCTTCTTGCGATTGTCTGTTTTAATTATTACATCGCCATTGCAAAATCCCCTAATGAACTCGGCTATGTTTTTATAGTTCCTCTGTTAATTCCAACAGCATGGGGTGTAGCATCGATTCACTGGGGCAGCATATCTTCGGTAGCTGGCTGTGCACTCCGGGTACGTCCCGTAGCATACGTTCAACATTTTACCTGCACAGTGTGACCCAGACACGATGCATACACATGTGTTTATTCAATCTGGGGAGGTGTGCATAACCGAATTGATAAAACACCCGGTGTGCTGGATGCAGAGGTACCTGGTTCAACCACATACACCGGTCAGCTGGACTAAAGCGTTGACTTCTCGTCCTTGACCTGGGCACGTACGAGGGGGCTTCAAATTAAATACCCGGGTTCGAATCCTCCGTCAGCTGTGGATGTTTTTTTTTTTTTCTGTCGGGGGAAAAAAGAAATCCTAAACTGCACAGTTCGCGGCGACTGAATTACCCAGCAGGCCTTAATTCCCCAGGCTCAAGATCCCCCCTCCACCCCACCCCTTTCCCCGTCCTACACCGCAAGGTAATATATGGCAGTAGATGACAAAGACATGATGCCTCGCCCTGAGAAGAAGAACAGAGCTCTGTCCCAGCTATTAACTGCGGTAGCGTAGTGGCTAGACGCTCGCCTGCCTTAAAACAGTCGCTTAAAAGTCGACAAGGTCGACTTCATTGCACCTGGATTTTATCCCATTTGGCTCAGTCTCTTTCCGCAAAGCGGGCTGCCGAAAATGTCGCACAAAGCATGAAGTCCGTAGCTCCAGCGACGATCTCCTAGAGTCTCCGAACATAATGCACTCGTGAACCAAAGGACAGGGTCCGGAATCGAACCCACAACCTTCGGAGCCCGAGGCAGACGGCTTGACTACTTCGCCACGGAGACTCCCTGACGCTCGACTACCGTCTTGGATTCGATTCGCAACAGGGCGGTTTCGAATTTTTTGTTTTTAATTGACTTGGGATCCCAGGTCCCCATCCAGCTTAAAATGGGTAGGAGGAAATATCTTGGGAAGTAAAGACGACGAGCGTGACACCGACCACATCATCAGCTGAGTGCCATGTGGTCGATAACAAAGTCTGGATCTAGCGCCAGGTGCCCTGTGTGCCTGGGGAGCGTCAAAGGACCTCTACTTTACTTTACCCAAACAATACCTAATTCTTAGCACTGAGTGAGTATGTGATAGCGCATGTCATTTAGTTTATGGGTATGTCTGTGAGTCTATGTGAAAATAATGTGTATGCGTGTGTGTGTCTATGTGTGTGTAGATACTCGTGTGAGTGTGTTTGTTTGCATTCCACGTCAAATATATAAGACCGTGAGGTCTTATTTACAAATATTTATTCAACCACCCTGCCTAGCGGTTCGTTTACATTTACCTAACCACAGCGCCCTGGATTAGCATGTACTGCATTTCCCCGGCACAAGTGACGACAGAGCGTTTGATCAGACAAGATGCGCAGCCAGTGCGCTCCGACATAGATACATGACAGACAGTTGCCGTCTGTGTAAACATCTGCTCCCGGGTGATCACATGCGACCGTCCCTGTCATCTTTCTTTGCCTACCTTGTTACGTCCTTTTCACTTTTCTCGTCCCTTCTTTTAAAAACCACAGGCTCCGGTGAAAAGCTGGGAAAACATTTGTTTTACATTTTCCAGTGAAAGAGTGTGCCTATGCCAGTACGTTTAGCATCATCCGGTGGGTGAAGAGTTTATGCTGATGCTAGTACATTTAGAATCATCCGGTGAAGAGTTTATGCTGATGCCAGTACGTTTAGCATCCACCGGTGAAGAGTTTATGCTGATGCCAGTACGTTTAGCATCATCCGGTGGGTGAAAAGTTTATGCTGATGCTAGTACATTTAGCATCAACCGGTGAAGAGTTTGTGTGGTGCCAGTACATTTAGCATCAACCGGTGAAGAGTTTGAGTTGGTGCCAGTACATTTAGCATCATCCGGTGAAGAGTGTATGCTGGTGCCAGAACGTTTAGCATCATCCGGTGAAGAGTTTATGATGGTGCCAGTACATTTACTATGATCCCGTGAAGAGTTTATGTTTATGCCAGTACATTTACCATGATCCGGTGAAGAGTTTATGCTGGTGCTAGGACATTTAGCATGATCCTGTGAAGAATATATGCTGATGCAAGTACATTTAGCATGATCTGGTGAAACATTTATGCTGATGCCAGTTAGTTTACCATTATCCCGTGAAGAGTTTATGCTGATACCAGTACATTTAGTATGATCTGGTGAAGAGTTTATGCTGATTTCAGTACATTTAGTTGTGATCCGTTAGTTTATGTTGATTCCAATACATTTAGCATGATCCGTTAGTTTATGCTGACGCTAGTACATTTAGCATGATCTGGTGAAGAGATTATGCTAATGCCAGTATATTTAGCATGCTCCGCTAGTTTACGCTGACACCAGTACGTTTAGCATGATCTGTTAGTTTATGCTGACGCTAGTACATTTAGCATGATCTGGTGAAGAGATTATGCTGATGCCAGTACATTTAGCTTATTCATCAAAACCAGTAAGAAAAGACATTAAATGTATAGCTATCAAAAGAAAGAATGGGCGGAAGAAATTAGTCTTATGTTGGAGAAAATACCAGACAAAGAAACGGGGGTAGATATAGAAAGGTGCATGCAGAATAGTTTAAACAGCTGGGCATCAACTAATAATATAAACTAAAACATCATGTGTCCTGTTAACTGGTGTAGACGTCCATGCATCTGCACATATCTTAGTCCTTTGTTTTGTCGATCAGCTCCGCTGGTGACATTTTCCCATGCCACAAACACATTCCATCCAACGATGCTTCTCTCAGTCTGCCTCTGCCTTCTCTACCACTGATCCTCCCAGTCTTCACCATGCTTTCCAATGTTTCTCTTTCCATTTCTTGACCAAAGAAGGCAATGTCAATTTCATTAAAATATCAGATGTCATACAGATGTGAAAAGTCTTAATCGCCTATATCACGATTTTTTTCCATCGCCGCTCTTTTAATTACTTGACCAAAGAAGGCAATATCAATTTCATTAAAATATCAGATGCAGAAAGATGTGGAGAGTCATAATCGCTATTGTCACGATGTTTTCCATCGCCGCTCTTTCCATTACTTGACCAAAGAAGTTATGATCAATTTCATTAACATATCCGATGACAGGTAGATTGGAACGTCCTAATCCCAAATATTTGCCCTAAATCCTGCAGCTGAAGAAGAACTTATTAATAACACATACGATCCAAACCGCTGTTGAAATTTCGTCACACGCTTTGCCACCTAGTAATTCAGTAGCTATTTGGTCCACAATGAACGACCAAGCCTTGCTTGTTAGTACGAAAGATTTCTCAAGGACAGACAAAGTAACATGAAAGAGAACTGGTCAACTCATCGTAAAATGACCATGCCTAATGTCCTGTTCTGCTGCTATTGCCTTCCATCTCCCGGTGGAATACAGGCGCTCAACCAACTCTCACCAAGTCCTTTGTAGACTCGTTTGTGGTAGGATGGAGTGTGCCTGCGTGGATGAGGTAGCCTGCACGGACGAGGTAGATTGTATGGGTGAGGTAACCTGAGTGGATGAGGTAGCGTGCATAGATGAGGTTGTCTGCATGGATGTGGTAGCCTGCGTGAATTAGGTAGCCTGCGTGGATGAGGTAGCCTGCACGGACGAGGTAGATTGCATGGGTGAGGTAACCTGAGTGGATGAGGTAGCGTGCATAGATGAGGTTGTCTGCATGGATGTGGTAGCCTGCGTGAATTAGGTAGCCTGCATGGATGAGGTAGTCTGCATGGATGTGGTAGCCTGCATGGATGACGTAGCCTGCATGGATGAGGTAACCTGCATGGATGAGGTAGCCTGCATGGGTGAGATAGTCGGCATGGATGAGGTAGTCTGCATGGGTGAGTTAGCCTGCATCAATGAGGTAGCCTATATGGATGATGTAGCCTGCCTGGTTGAGGTAGCCTGCATGGGTGAGGTAGCCTGCATGGATGAGGTAGACTGCATGGATGAGGTAGCCTGCATGGATGAGGTAGACTGCATGGATGAGGTAGACTGCATGGATGAGGTAGCCTTCTCACGCCAATCCCTCTTAGTCGCCTCCTACGATATGCATGGTATGCTACAGTTTACTGTTGTTTTTTCTTCTCCTTTGAACTTAGATAACCCACGAGCAATAACCCAATATACGTTAAGTTATGGTTACCATACTTTTAAGAGCTGAAACTTGTGCCGCTGCCTGTGTTATGTAATTTTACCTTCGCACTCTCTACAACAACACCATCTGTCATGTGATTACAGTTTCCATTTTTTAAACTAGATCCGCCGCTAGATCACGTGTGATGGCAGACTTCCGGCCTCCATATAAACACTCTTCTGAAACGAGTTCCATATGGCTCAGCAATCTAACAAAAGGGCTCACTATACAAACAACGTTTGAAAAATCCACATTCTGTATACACTGATAAACTTTCAGACCCGGACAAATATCCGAACACTTCAACATAGAGTGTATGTTTTAAAAGGAAAAAAAAATATTTAACTCTCCGCATACTTCTTTCTTCTTTTGCCAGTTGTCCGCCATTGGAGGATACATCCTCATACAACTCACGCCAAGAGGTCCTATCTTTTGCTATTTGTCGCTTACTCCATGAGATGTCCTCCCTATTTTTTTTCATCTTTGTCTCTATTTCTCTTGTCCTTATGTTTTAGGTATTCCTCTATTTCTTTTGCATTGTGGGTTCTAGAGAAAGGGTGTTTTACTTATACTATACTTGGGTGGAAGAGACATTCTGTTATCATGTAGCAAGCCCCGTTCCATTTGCAAAACGTCGCTCTCATAGAGCCAGCTAGAAAACTTTCAATCATTCGCATTTCCCCCAGCTCCATGAATGGTCATGCCTAGGATGTCCTTAACACCTGTGTCCAGCCTAGGGTGTCCTTAACGTCCTGTGTCCAGCCTAGGATGACCTTAACACCCTGTGTCCAGCCTAGGATGTCCTTAACAAACCCGTGTCCAGCCTAGGATGTCCTTAATGCCCTGTATAAAGCCTAGGATGTCCTTAACGCCCTGTTAGTTAGTTAGTTAGTCGACAGATCATCCTCATTGCACATCGAACCATTCAGTCCATAAGTGCTCGGATCCCCTCCTCAGCAAATCCCGCAACGTGTAGCGGCTAACGACGCCAGTTCTGTGTTGGTTTATCAATCTTCTTTGGCTTCCTGCGTAGTGTTCTTGTTTGGCCACCCCTCTTTTAATTTGCTGCTCTCGCAGTCTGGCCATTGTTGTAGATTCACAGTCATCACTTGGTTCTCGCAAAAGTCTTACTTCTCGTAGAGCATTCAGAATGTCGGCCTGGTCCATGGCGCGTCCGCCCTCCACAGTAGCCTCACCCTGTATCCAGCCTAGGGTGTCCTTAACACAGTGTCCCGTCTAGGGTGTCCTTAACGCTCTGTGTCCAGCCTTGAGTGTCATTAACACACTGTGTCCAGCCTAGGGTGTCCTTAACACACTGTGTCCAGCCTAGGGTGTTCTTAAAGTCATGTGTCCAGCCTAGGGTGTCCTTAACACACTGTGTCCAGCCTAGGGGGTCCATAACACACTGTGTTCAGCCTAGGGTGTCCATAACACACTGTGTCCAGCCTAGGGGGTCCATAACACACTGTGTTCAGTCTAGGGGGTCCATAACACACTGTATCCAGCCTAGGGGGTCCATAACATACTGTGTCCAGCTAGGGTGTCCTTAACACACTATGTCCAGCCTAGGGTGTCCTTAACACACTGTGTCTAACCTAGGGTGTCCTTAACACACTGTTTCCAGCCTAGGGTGTCCTTAAAGTCATGTGTCCGGCCAAGGGTGTTCTTAAAGTCATGTGTCCGGCCTAGGGTGTTCTTAAAGTCATGTTTCCAGCCTAGGATGTCCTTAACACACTGTGTCCAGTCTATGGTGTCCTTAAGGTCATGTGTCCAGCCTAGGGTGTTCTTAAAGTCATGTGTCCAGCCTAGGATGTCCTTAACACACTTTGTCCAGCTAGGGTTTCCTTAAAGTCATGTGTCCAGCCTAGGGTGTTCTTAAAGTCATGTGTCCAGCCTAGGGTGTCCTTAACGCCTTGTTTCCAGCCTAGGATGTCCTTAACGCCATGTGTCCAGCCTTTGGTGTCACTAACGCCCCCTGTCCACTGCCGTTCTAGTGGGTCCCTGCCACATCTTCCGCAAAGCATGCCGTACATTACTATTCTTTCTAAAGCCTTGTGGCGATTGAAATAGTGAACATATTTGTTTTTTAGACATGATCCTCTTCCTGATTCAGTTTCCTAGTTTATTTCTATGATCACATTTTCGTTGGAGAAGGAGTCGTTTAGAAACTAGTAGAACCTCTGGTTCGGTGGGCCGTCATGTTATTTTCGAGGTAATCCAATAATAACACACTGACATCCAACTCTCTCCCTGTGGCTTCTCGTAGCTGTCATCGTGTGACAGCGACCACCCCCTGGGCAACAGCTTATATTGTAAAATGTCAGTATGTTTCTTCCTCTTGGTCCTCTGTCAGAATGTTAATGTAACATTTCAGTTCCAAAGCCTCGATCTCTTTCTATAATGATTGTGAAATGTGTCATGATTCGCTTCCCTATAATGTCACAGGGGTAAATGCCTGTTCTAAAAAATGTTACTTCCATTTGCTTGTTGGTGCTGTGCCGTAGGCTGTTCATGCTGATCATCTTCAGTATAGCTAGGGCCAATCTCCATCTTTCTTCTTTTGAATGTCTTATTGTTGTTAATTAATTCAGTGCAAAACAAAAAGTAGGTATGGACCAAACATGGTACACAGTCAAATGAACAAATAACACAATGGCCCTAGTATGGCGATATATCGTCCCTCTTCATATGGGAGCTCACTGAATCAGTTAATTAAGGAGCTAAGTTACTAAAGGTCTGTGACATTTTCAACTTCATTATTGCTGAGTGTAATGTATTAGAAAATATCAAATAAGAAATGGAACGAGAGAAGATTAATATTTTAGGAATGTGCGAAACGAGGTGGAAAGGGACAGGGATCAAGACAGGTGAGGATTGTAAGATTATTTAATCTGGGGGAGAAGAACGGCAACGATGTGTAGCCATTATATTGGATCGGCAAACATCAAATTCTGTTAAAGGATATTGAGCCGTGTCAGACAGTTTTATTAGTAACATTAAACGGCAGACCTTTTAAAATAAATGTCATTCAAATATATGCTCCAACAAGTGAATGCAGTGAAGAAATTATAGAGGAATTTTATAATGACACGGAATCTGCTTTGAAGAACTTTACAAAAATCATAAATAAATATTATAATGGGTGATTTCAACGCAAAAGTAGGAAATCAAGGCGATGGATGCAGTGTAGGCAACCATGGCTTGGGAGAGCAAAACGAAAGAGGATACAATCTTGTAGAATGGGCAAAAGAACCAGAAATGATTGTAGGAAACACCTGGTTTTAAACAGCATCCTAGAAGATTATGGACATGGAGGGGTCCAGACAGCAGGATTAAAAACCAGATAGATTACATCCTGATTAGCAGAAGGTTTCGAAATGCGTTAAATGTCGTAAAAACAGTCCACAATGCAGGCTGTTACAGTGATCACAGATTAATTACAGGCACATTGAGGGTAAAGTTAAAGAAAGTCAAGATGCAACAGGAAACCCTAAATATGATTTGTGCAAATTGAAAACTGACAAAGAAATACAAGATAATTTTAACATAGAAGTAAAGAACAAATCTGATATATTGTCTGATCTAGAGATAATATTTCAAGATGTGGATGATCAATGGGAAATGTTGAAGAATTCAATCAGTTGTGATGCCGAAAAAACTATTCCAAAATTAAAGAAAGTGAGTTGTAAGACATGGATGACTGAAGAAATTTTACAATTAATGGAAACAAGAAGACAGAACAAAAATAATCTTGCCAAATATGAAGATATTGACAGAAAAGTCAGAATATTATGTAAGGAGTCAAAAGAAGCATGGCTCTAGAAAAACTGCAAAGAAATTGAAAAACAACACAACAGTGAAAATGCCAAACTAATGCACAAAAGAATTCAGGAGCTTACTAATCAAATAACACGAACATCAGCAGGTTGCCTAAAGACAAAAGATTGAAAAATCACAATAGAAAAAAATCAGATTTTACATGTATGGTCAGATTATGTAAAAAAAAACAACAAACAAACAAACAAACACGTATGATGATAACAGAGAAGAACAGTATAATATCCAAAATAATAATGGAGGACCATCAATTTTGAAGATGGAGGTTCAGAATGCTCTTAACCATATGAAATCTGGCAAGACCCCCGATTCAGACAGCGTCACAGCAGAAATGATTAATGCTGTAGAAGAATATGAAATAGATAAAGTTACCGGACTGCTGAATACAATATTTTATACTGGAAATATACCTCATAAATTATGTAACTCTGTCCCAAAGAAATCAGGAACCTTGGAATGTGATCAACATCGAACAATTAGTATAATGAGTCACATCATGAAAATTTAGCTAAGAATTATCATGCACAGAGTTGGGAAGAAAATACAACTTGAAATAGGAGAATAACAATGTGGGTTTGTAGAAGGCAAGGGTACAGTAAATGCTGTGTATATACTGAGAACAGTAACTGAACGTTCTGCAGAAGTAAAGAAAGATCTACACCTTTGCTTTATTGACAACACAAAGGCTTTCGATAAAGTGAGACATGTCTACATAATAAGCTTGCTTGAAGATCTACAAATTGACGGAAAAGACCTTAGACTCATAAACAACATATATTGGAAACAACAAGCTACCATCAGAATTGATAATGAAGTAGGTCAATATCATCCTATTGAGAGAGGTGTGAGACAGGGATGTGTAATGTCGCCACATCTTTTTCCCCTGTACAGTGAAAATATTTTCAGAAATATAGAAGATATGGAAGGAATCTACATTGGGGGACGATACATCAATAACATTAGATGTGCAGATGATGCAGTCTTGATTGCAGACAATGAACAGGACCTGCAAAATTTAGTAGATGAGGTTATTACACACAGTGAACAACGAGGGTTAGAATTTAATTGTAAGAAGACAGATTTTGGTCGTCACTGGGAAGAAGGAAATACTACAATGTAGTATACAAGTAAAGGGGCATATTCTTAAACAAGTGAATCGGTACAGTTATCTCGGAACAGTCATAACATCTGATGGGAGATGCTTTGAAGAAATTAGAACAAGAATTGCCATTGCGAAGGTAGCCTTTTGCAAGGTGAAAAACATACTGACCAATAAAAAGATATTAACTGAAACGTGATAAGAGTGCTGAAGTGCTACATAGAGCCTGCCATTTTGTATGGATGTCAAGCGTGGACAATGAGCAGAGAAGTTGAAAAACATCTGATGGCTGTGGAAATGTGGTTTCTGAGGAAAATGCAAAGAATGTCATGGACAGACAGAAAAAGCAATGAATAAGTCCTTCAAGAAACAAATGAAGATCGTAAACTGATTAGAGACATTAGACGTAAACAGACAAAATTTTTTGGACATGTTATGAGAAGAAATGACTTGGAGAACTTGGTGACAACTGGCAAGATCGAAGGGAAGAGACCAAGGGGAAGACCGAGAAGTAAATACCTGGATGGCTTGGCCGCGTTGCATGGTCGAGATATAAACACGGAGCTGATCCACGACTCTGGTGATCGAGTGAGATGGCAAAACATGACCGCCCACGCTTATCGGCGTGGCACATGATGGATGGAATGTAAAGTTGCATGCAGTTTTGTCCATAGATATTATCTTCGCGTTTTTCTTTCTTTCTTTACTACTCAGATACAATTACGAAGAGTTTAAAATATTGCCAGTGCCAAGGATTCTGCCAAGGGCGTTCAATGTACAGCGGATAATAGCAGGCTAGAAACGGCAGTACTGTTGCCACATTTCAGAAACATTCTCACGTACCGCCTCTAATTTCAGTTGACCCATGCGTACTCGCAACCTGGATTCCTAAGCTGGCAAGCTAAACACCAAAGCTTATGCCGAGTAAACACGGTTTAGACCTCTATCGTCTGCTTTACCTACAGTTTGCTCGGAGCACCAGAATGGCGTCGCACTGTGTCCTTGAGCAGAGATAAAATAGACAAGCAGATTTGACTTGTGTGGGCTAATTTGCCAACAGCTATCTAACATTTCACACATATGCTTGCCTAACTAGTACATAGCTGAGAAAAAGACATGAGGTAGAGTTTATGTTAGTTGCATGTCCGTTACAGGACGTCGGAATCACCCCAGCATGTATTGTCTGTTTGTGATTTTACGCGGCAATATTACGTTCAGAAGTGTGCCACTCTTCTGAACAGCTGACGCTCAAGCCGTTGTGAAAATCAACGCCGCGCGATCTGTTCCCAAATCGCCTGCAGCTGACCTCGAATAAGACAAGTTGGGACTGCGATAACTACCCATAAACCTCGAATACGGTATGGTGGGACTGCACTAAATACCCATACACCTCGAATATCGTATGTTGGAACTGCGCTAACTACCCATATACCTCGAATAAGGTATGTTGGGACTGCGCTAACTATCCATAAACCTCGAATACCGTATGTTAGAACTGCGCTAACTACCCATATACCTCGAATACGGTATGTTGGGACTGCGCTAAATACCCATATACCTCGAATACCGTATGTTGGAACTGCGCTAACTACCCATATACCTCGAATACCGTATGTTAGAACTGCGCTAACTACCCATATACCTCGAATACGGTATGTTGGGACTGCGCTAAATACCCATATACCTCGAATACCGTATGTTGGAACTGCGCTAACTACCCATATACCTCGAATACCGTATGTTAGAACTGCGCTAACTACCCATAAACCTCGAATATCGTATGTTGGAACTGCGCTAACTACCCATATACCTCGAATACCGTATGTTAGAACTGCGCTAACTACCCATAAACCTCGAATACCGTATGTTGGAACTGCGCTAACTACCCATAAACCTCGAATACCGTATGTTGGGACTGCGCTAACTACCCATAAACCTCGAATACCGTATGTTGGAACTGCGCTAACTACCCATAAACCTCGAATATCGTATGTTGGAACTGCGCTAACTACCCATAAACCTCGAATACCGTATGTTGGAACTGCGCTAACTACCCATATACCTCGAATACGGTATGTTAGAACTGCGCTAACTACCCATACACCTCGAATACCGTATGTTGGGACTGCGCTAACTACCCATAAACCTCGAATACGGTATGTTGGAACTGCGCTAACTACCCATAAACCAGTTCCTAAGACATTTGCTGGCACCCATGCTAGACTGGGTCAATTGCAAATTGTCCCCTCGTAACCATAATCACCGGGCCGGCAGACAAGCGACTATCCATTTCCAGTTACGGTCATTCAATAATACAGATGGTGATTGCAGATGGACATGACAATACACAATGAAACAAAAAGGTTCTTATAAGGACAAAGAAATAAGCATGGCTGAATGGATAAGAGCGCTCGTTCTTAAACATCCGGTGTGCTGATGCTGACGTAGGAGGTTCAACTCCTACACCGACCAGTTGGACTAGAATGTTGACTTCTCGTCCTTGATTTGGGGACGTAAATTAGAAGTACCTGTAAAGATGGAGTTTGTTCACTTGTTGGCGACAGACATTGGTAATAGTAAAAGCTAAGCCACGCGTAAAATTCAGCCCAGTGCTACTATAAGTAGCGTGTATGGACTACACTTGAGTTAAAAGCCAGCAAGCGCAAGAGGGCAATAACATGTGTTTGTGTTGTTTTGATTATTCGCAGGATCAAAAGCACCTTTTTATTTGATTTTATAATTTACCAACTATGTGTTGTTGTTTTTGTTGCTGCTGTTGTTAATGTTGGTATTATATTATTATTATTATTATTATTATTATTATTATTATTATTATTATTATTATTATTATTGTCATAGGAGGTAGAATATAAAGGACAGGAAGATGTAATTTCCTATACTTAAGTGCTCAAAGACAAAGAAGCGCAACACTGACTTTTAATGGGCCAGAGAAGAAAAGGACAATAAGGAGAAATAGAGAAAGAGCACTGTGTATATCCTCCTCTGTTAACAAGAAAAGGGGTAGAATTAAGACAGAAGATTCCAGGAGTTCTTAGGGCAGGGGATGTACTGTTGTACACCCCAGACAGAAGATTACACTGCTGGACTGTAACAGGATCAATGAGTTTACACAACAAACTACAGACTAAACAAAACAAATTAAGAACAACAAAATTAGGTTTTTATTGACAGAACTGCATGGTTTAGGGGCAAACAGGCATCTTGACATGTCACATAACCGACATATACAGAAATGGGAACCTATGTTCCCACAGTAATCACTGCTGCCTAACATCGCTACGCACATGACTAGGTACCCATCTTCACAAACCAACAAGGACATGGCAACAACAGAGCCTCAACGTAAACAACCACGGTAACAGCAGGTATGGACTCTCTATTGTAATCATCTCAGGACTCATAGACAGTTGGTAAATACAGAAATGGGAATCTGAAATCCCACAGAGATAACTGCTGCCTAGTACTAACTACAGGGGCGGTCTCTAAATGACAGTGAGACCTCAATCATGTTCAGTTGAGTCGACGGGCACCTTCAATACCCACACAAGACACCCGCATCACATAAGTCGACTGGGACCAGATACAGAGAGAAACCATAACATAACGAATAACAAAACTATAACCCTAACAGCAGAGATATAGTGGCATAAACACGCATAAACAGGTATACGAAGGGGTATGTAAAAAAAGAGGGGATGTGAGTGGCCTACGACATTAACCAGAGCCGGGGCTCAAGTTTGCTCTACAAACCACAAACATGGCCAGAGGTCACTACCTGCAATGCATGACAAGGTACAACATCTAATTAATAATCATCAAAGCATCATTATTTGCATCAACACATGGACTTCACAGGACAACAACTACAGCAACGGTGTATGCAAACAGTGTCCTTGTGGCACAAACATAGACATGGACTGTGTAAGTTCACACCAACCACATGATACTTCAACTGGACAACAATGACATGGATAGGTTATAGGATATACTCCACATAAAATATAAACAGAGCACACACGCTCTACAGCATCCTTCGGAGTGATTGGGCCCACAATTAATGCAACAGCCACCACCATATCATGGGACAATCTTAATGTGAGGGCGGATCATCCCTCGTCACAATGCTCGCAGCCTTTCCTGGCTTCTCATCTAACTCAATATTTACTTCTTGAACACTCTCAGTCAGGGGGGTCATTACCTACAGATCTCTGACACAACACAACTTCTCATCCCCAACACCACAGGCTGAGAATACCACTCATAAATGCCAATGTTACACAGCAACACTCATCAACTAGTCAAAATCAACACCGAACACAACTCAGCTACACCGGTGTACCACGACTCTAACAGGACAACACCATTTGAACATGTACATACAGGACATAAATACAGTCCAATGCACCAACAGCAATCAAGCAGACAGGATATGCAATTCAACTTGACATCACCAACTAGATGTGTCATTGTACTGATGACAACTAGACAACATCACTATACCAGAAGTACAGTTCTACACATAACACCAGCAACAATCAGGACACAGGCTATAACATAAGTCACTGCCAACAACTCAGACATATAACACCACATAAAACCATCACAATCATCAAATGATCGCTCTCACCATAGCCATCACCACAATCACAATCATCTTAGCTGACATCACTACATGGTCACCCTCACCATGACAAAGCTCTCAATAATACCCCAGATTCATTATGGGTGCCTTATTCAGCACTTCTTGCTTGTCAGGAGACTATTCTTACTAAGTTCACATGTGTCCAACCTGAGCAACACAGATCATTATCCCCATGAACACTATTATAATCATAAACCACCCTATCATGTGTAGTGTTCAACCTGGCACCTTCATCACTACACCCAGTCATGAATAATTATTACCATAGCTCCATTTATCTAGAAGAACATAACATACCATTGTCATCAAGCACCATGTATCTATTACTTTGACCGTGCCACTCTACACCTCGTACGCCAGCAATCACTATAGGTTTGGTGTTCTTGAGTCGTGATAAGTCATCTGACTTCAAACACACAATATAACATAATGGAGGTGTCTCTCATCCCCTGGCATCCTTTACTTTCCATTACACATGAGGCATCTCACTACCTCAATATATTATAATATCAAGACACCGGCCTTCCCCTTTGTTGTGAGAAGTTACATAAACACATCCGTACCATGTTTCCAGTTCAACTTCATGTTCCTCATTCTAGACCAGACTGGTATAACCACCCAGTTATGTACTTTGCCTCCCTCTTACTGACTGTACAGTCCACCTGGAACAGCCCTGGTTACCCCAGGCCATTCAATCTACTGTTATCTTCAACCTCACCATGCTACTATAATAATGGCATATTATATTATATATATCCTGCACACCTAATCTGGCCACCTCCATACAGGAATATCACCCACATAGAATTAACATAACCTAATATTTTATACTACAGTGCTCCATATTTTCCTCTTCACTGTTGTAAACAGCCACAACCATTATTTCATTAATTCCTCAAATTTTATTCTAGTGCTCTGTATTTTCCTCTTGTCAGAACACAGACTTTACAGAACAATACATCCTCCTCTACTCTGGACTATGATACTACATATTTTGGCCTACTGTATTGAATTCTGGACCTATCAAATTCTATAGAACTACCAAACACAGTACAGTATCGATACTTGATTACTTCCAATTCGTACTGGCACTGCGCTGTCTGCTATATTAAATCTAAAAACCTACAAATATACACACCATCATATGAGAACAACCTTTCTCCTGCATCGTCACTGAATAGCCCTGGTATTAGTTTTCTTACTACATCCCTGCCAATCTGCAGAGTAGCACTTTTACAGTTACTAATTGAGGCGAACCCATGTTGTTGTCATTCCGCCGATCGTCGCCATTTTACTTGTGAAAATAAATACTAATTTTTATTCACTTAGGAACAGAAGATTTCCTCATTCTAGGTAACACTATAAACCGAACTACACCGAATCGTACCTCAAACCTGTGGATGTTAAGTTTGGAGCTTCCAGTTGGAAACTAGCAAAGGCACCACTATCCTATCTTTAATTAAGCTATCTAAATAAATTTAACTCACCAAGAGTGGGCTTACAAATTGCCAGTTATTTTGATGGATTTCCTCGGTCCTCGTGCGTGGGCCACACAAGCCAGTCATGGTTAAATCTAGAGGCATTTGTGACTCCCTGCTCTGGTCCAGTGCCTGGGCCTCCCCATTCTATACTACAGCGATCTACATCATCACTCCGTCGGCCACGGTTGTCTGGTTTGGAGAGACCGGTAAACTGACACGCGCCTCTATTTATCCTTGCTTCCAGAGCGGCTTTCCCGTCATACCCGGAGCACTGCAAGGAACGCTGGTATTGGTAACATCATCATCATCATGTATCGCATCAAGCGATTACATTATTATTATTATTATTATTATTATTATTATTATTATTATTATTATTGTGCTTTCCTTCAGGTCGCACCCATGGTCCAGAGTACAAAATGTGGGAGGAGGGAGCGAACGCCACCCTGGGGGTAAAGCTCTTCGCGGAACAAGGCGATGCCAGCCAGCTGGACATGGAGTCTGTCCAGGGCTATGACGACATCCTGGACAGTTTTGTGGCGCCTCCAATAAACAAGGGTGTTGGCCAAACATCCACGGTTGTCATGTTAGATGGGCACAGCTCGCGGGTAGGGAATCATTGTTGTTTGTCGTGTATCGTGTTTAGCCTGTCTAAACTTTGTAGCAATAACGGACATGTTATAATGTTTTACAATGCTACAGGCTAGTTCGGAGATAAAGTGGTATCTATCTATTATCACTGTCGTAGGTAGCTAAACACCATTGTCTGTTACTAATAGGAGCCGTCTTCAATCATATCTGACAATGGACTGATGTGCAGTCAACCCAGGCTGTTTGATGATTCTATTTACGTTTCGTAGTTTGTCGTTGTTTTCTGAACGGCTGACGCTCATACCAGTGTGAAAATCAGCGCACAGCGGTCTGCTTCTAAATCACCTGTGGCTGACGTCTAACCCTGTGTGTCGGGACACCGTGTATTATATATTAATTCATTACCTAACATAAGCCATTGACAGAACCATATATCTTATATATATATATATATATATATATATATCATCATCATCATCATCATCGTGTGCCTTACAAAGTGGCGTACCTGATGTCTCTCCATAAATCTCGATCCTTGGTATTCTGGGTCAATTATATTGATGGCATTTCCCTCTATTCGATTGTCTTAGACTGGTTTTCTCACCAGTAGCTCGATGACGGGCTAGTATCACTTGCAGTTCCTGATAGTCCCTATGACAGCAATTAACCTTGTTCACTAATTCTGATCTCTTTTTATCCATAAAGACTTGTGGAGATATTGTGGAGGCTTTCTCTCGCTTTTCATACTCGCCCGGATGTATGTTACATCTGCCTTTGACAGTCATGTCTGACTGTCAAAACAAGTGTGTGTCCTACTCTGCTCAGTTGCAGATTTGTTCATTCATACCGGTGGGTATTCGGACCTTAGAACTGCGTTTGCGCACAACTGTGTGTTGTCCCTCCTCCACCACATGGAGGTGCATCGTGGAGTTTTCCGTCAACTAGTATGAGACCATGATGGCCTGTCTCACACTTGCTACTACTTTTAATTGGACCAATAACCAAACATGAGTTCTAACTCACCAAAACTTGCTAATATGACAAGAGAAAGTATGTCTTACATCTCACAATCTGGTGCTGAAATTATAGTCAAACCTGGGGTTGATAAAGTAAAAGAAAAGAATCTACCACAACGTGATTTTAATCGGCAGTTGATACGTTAAACATTTTTATTATTTAAATTATTTGCTATAGAAAGATCAGAGGCCGAGAGAAATAATGCTGAACAGATTGAAACAGTGGCATCGAGGAACATCATCGACAGAACTGATCTAGTTGAGTTGAGTTGAGTTGAGTTGAGTTAAGAACCGACATCACTGCACTCAGGACATTCCCATACGTGCTCCGTCCCTCGTTCAACAGCCAGCGAAGAGTAATACTACTAATCGTTCCCACCGCTATCTGATTAAAAGTTCTCCTGTTCTTCCCTCTCAGTTTTGAGATTCTTCCAGAACCCCTGCTGATCCCCCGAAATCTCATTCTTTCCACATATGGGTTCTCAATCTATTCCTCCGTCTTCTCTACCTGGTCCCACAAGCGCACTGCCACCTCCCCCTTGTCCATAGGCAATCTACCACCAAGAGGTGCATTCCCTGCCAGCCTATCAGCCTATCCATTCCCCCGCATCCCCGCATGGCCAAGGCAAAATATCCGTACAATAATCACAATTTGTGACCTCTGAAGCGACGATAGCCATTCCACGCGAAACATGCCTTTCTCCACCTTTACTAAGCATACTCTTTGAATCCGTAATGAATACAACGTGTGTTGCAGTAGTCTCCTCTAGCCAACGGAATGCCGCTGTTACTGCCTCCACTTCCATTCTCATGCTGGAGGTCGTAGTCTCATATGCCAGACTCTCCTTTTTCAAGACTCGTCCATTAGCCTTTGCAATAAAGCCCCAAACACTACCTGTTTCTCACCACTGACCCATTGGTGTAGATGACTATGTCACCTTGATGTGTGTTACTCTGGATCAGCTGTTGCACTTCAAACTGAGTTTGAAGTGAACTGAGTTAAGTTGAGTTGAGTTAAGAACGGACATCACTACACTCAGGACATTTCCTTATGTGCTCCGTCCCCTCATTCAACAGCCAGCGAAAAGTCATACTACTAATCGTACCCACCGTTATCTGATTTAAAGTTCTCTTGGTCTTCCCTCTCAGTTTTGAGATTTTTCCAGAACCTCTATCGATCCCCCGCAATCTCATTCTTTCCACATACGGGTTCTCAATCTGCCCCCCCCCTTTTTCTCCACCTGGTCCCACAAACGCATGGCCACCTCCACCTTTTCCATAGGCAATCTACCACCAAGAGGTGCATTCCCTGCCAACCTTCCAGCCTATCCATTCCCCCGCATCCCCGCATGGCCAAGGCAAAATATCCGTACAATAATCACAATTTGTGACCTCTGAAGCGACGATAGCCATTCCACGCGAAACATGCCTTTCTCCGCCTTTCTAAGCATACTCTTTGAATCCGTAATGAATACAATGTGTGTTGCAATAGTCTCCTCTAATCAACGGAATGCCGCTGGAGGTCGTAGTCTCATATGCCAGACTCTCCTTTTTCAAGACTCGTCCATTAGCCTTTGCAATAAAACCCCAACCACTACACCTGTTTCTCACCACTGACCCATTGGTGTTGATGACTATGTCACCTTGATGTGTGTTACTGTAACAGTAGTGGAATATTAGTATCTAGTGGGAAAAGCTACAGCACGATTGAGCATCGGGAGTGAAAGGAGGAGAGATGCTCAAGTCGTGACGTAGTGGGTTGTCAGGGGGCAGTCTACATCCCGGCTTGGAACTGGAAGGAAGCCATGTTGTCACCATCAAGAAAATAAACAGTCGTTGTATTAAAACCAAGTGTTGTTAGTCCTTTACACTGTTACAGGACTAATTATGGAGCCCTAGACACAGGATTCGAACCTGGTGTAATGCGGAGTCGCAAAATGCGGTCTACAGAGTAACAACGCGAAGTCTCAAATGCCGCCTACTACATAACGTCGCGGACTCTAAAAACTATGAAGATGATCCTTGCTCCGTTTGTCTCGATCGCCAGAAACAATTGCGGCACGCTTTTGAACAAGAATTGAACGTAACAAAGTGCGGTTGGAAAGATGGCCAATAAGTTATCTGTGAGTACAGCAACCAAAAGCCCGGCCAGGGGTGGTTGTCTGTAAGTCTTTTTCAAGACTTGATATAACAATTTAATTGGCGTCAGGAGAAGAGTGAAAACCAACTCTTGCCATACCGGGTTGCAGCGCCTGCAAACACCATCCTAACGACTCCTCTTGTCCATTACTCTGGCGAACGTGTCAAGTTCAAGTCAGTAAATCAATATCTCGAACGAGCAGGAGTGTGCTGAAAGTCGGCCCAGTTTGATCATGTCTTGAGCAAGCAGAAGTTTGGCTGAAGGGCAATCCAGCAATCCAGTCGTCTGATCGTTGTGTCAGGTGAGCAAGAACTTTTCAATAAGACAATCAAGTTCAGCCTCAATGTTAATAGATTTCGTTCTGAGCGCTCACAACTAGAAAAAAGAACGTTGGCAAAAGACAGTCGAGACAGCAAATAAATAACTCATTCATGGATTGCCCAATGTTTTCTTGACGAGTCAGACTATCTCGAGGCTCTACTGCAAATGAGAGCCGCTCGCTAATCTTTTGGGCTCTGTTGCGTGTCAGACTATCTCAAGACGTCGATTTGATGTACTCCATCTCAGAAGGGACCCAACCAAGGGTTGAAGTACTGTACTGAGCATCCCAAGAAGAGAAACTACCTGAGAAGAACGAACGAACTACCTGAAGTGCGCGATTGGTTTCAACTAATACAGCGTTGAGTTTGACCTGACGGCAAGCCTAGGAGAATACGTCGTGCTTGGATCGAGGAACAGAAGTAGGGTAATTTATAAACCTAGTAACTGATTGAACTGTTCTATGGAATAACTTATTTGTGTTTCTTAAATTAGTAAATTACAAATGTGAAGTTGTTTGCTTGCTCTGTACAATAATATTTCAGCATGGCGGAACAAGACACCTTAGCACAAGTTTTGACGGGGGTAGGAACAGCGGTAGGTAGACTTAATACGATAATAAAACAACAGGGAATGGCAACAAAAATTGTTAAGTTTAGTGGACAGGCCAGAGAGTTTAAGAAATGGATCACTTCCATAGAAAAATATGCGTATTTAGTCTCAGCAACAGATGAAGAGAGAATGAGACTTTCGTATCAGACGGCAACGGAACCGGTTTCGGATCATATAAGAAGAAAGTTAGAGGCTAGAGTGGATGAGACATGGGAACAATTCAAGGAAGACCTAGCACGGAAGTATGCAGAAATAACGGATCCACAACATGCATTTTCGGTGTTGAGACAGGCTAAACAAAATAACGGAGAGACGGTACAATTGTTCAGCGATAGGTTGATTAACCTGGCTGAAGAGGCATTCTTAGGACAGAATGTACGAGGAGAAGAGGTGGAGAGGATGTTAGTCGGGATTTTTGTAGATGGCATAAAATCCGATGGTTTGAAATTTAAGCTGATGAGAGAAAACCCTGAGAGGTTATCACAAGCGGTAGATATCGCGGTACAAGAAGAAAATTTGAGACGTAGATTCAGATTGAGAACAGGACGAGAAATAGGAACTAGTCGAGAAGACAGAGTTGAGGAGCCCATGGAAATAGGACAAACAAGATTCGGATGGAATAGGAGAGGAGGTATACAGACGTTGCAGGGTAGAAATAGAAATGATTATGATGAAAGAAGAAATATGAGATACCCTACAAGTGAGACAGTAGGCAACACAAATAACACAAATATTGTCTGTTGGTTTTGTGGTCAATGCGGACATGTTTCTCGTTTTGTAATAACAGGCGTGTCCAGTCGAATACACAGGGTAGACATGACAATAACAGATTGAATAGGAATGTTGAAGGTAGACACAGGAATTTTACAGGTACAAGAACGCAGGAAAATCGGCGCCCTACCTATTAGAAAGGACCTATGATAGGAGGGTAAATAATAAGGTCCCAAGGTTTAAAGAGTATGTTAATAACAGACATAGGGGGACGAATAGAGAATGCTCACAAGTAGATGAAGTTAAGCAATTTATAGAAAATAAAACAGATTATAGCTCTTGTATAATAGAAATAGGAAAGTATAGAGTTCGTACATTAATTGATTCGGGAGCTCAGGTTAGTGTAGTAAAAGAAAGTTTTCTATACAAAATAGTGAGAAATTGTAGAGTATTTAAGAGCCATAATAATTTACACTCTGTTACTGGACAGAATTTACAAGTAATTGGACAAACAATGATACATTTTAAGTTAGGAGGGATCAACATAAGACATCTTTTTCATGTAGTGAAGGATTTAAATAGAAACATGTTGATAGGAAGAGATTTTTTTAATAAAAAATGGAGTAAGACTTTTTTTTTGATTTACATAAATTAAAATTCAGAGACGTCTATATAGATATGGAAGAAGACATGCATATATCAGCACTAGTTAGAGTTAAAATGTCCACGACGTTAAACCACAGTCGGTTAATTTGATACAAGCAAAGCTGAAGAGAAACCCATATTATGTGGCAGGAAAAACAGTCAGAATCACTGAGTTGCAAGAGGAAGTAATTGGTGAGCCGGGTTTGGAAGTTCCAGATGGAATAATAGCGTTGGATAAACACTTAACCTTTCCAGTGATGATTATCACAACACAGGTAGAGAAATTAAATTATACAGAGGATGTGTGATAGCCAAACTAGATCATAACATTAGTGACATATTGGCAACGGATAGAGTAGAAAGGTCGAGAACAAGTTATTCAGAAACTTCTAGTGAAAGAGTTAATAACAGACGCGGACGCGGAAGAAGAGGGAACGTCAGAATGGATGAATTGATCCATCCATCCAGAAGAAATACAGTTCAAATACATTCAATAGACAAAATGACAAGGGAACAAGAATTGTTGGCACAGTTAAAAGCTCCGCCAGAAAATAAGGAAGTGTTAGAACAACTTATAAAGCAAAATCAAGATGTATTTGCAATTAATGATTTAGAATTGGGAAAGACACGAACAGTTACAATGGAAATAGATACGGGAGATCATCCACCAATTAGTTTAAAACCATATAGAACTCCATTAAGAAATAGAGAAATCGTGGAAAAGGCAATAGAAGAGATGTTGAAAGCAGGAATAATAACAAGGTCGAAGTCAGAATGGGTCATCTCCGGTCGTCATCGTGGCCAAACCTGATGGTTCGAGTCGCTTCTGTTGCGATTACAGGGCGTTGAACAAAATTACCAAGAATGTAGCGTACCCACTGCCAGTAATTGATGATATTTTGGGGCTGCTTAATAGCTCTACATATTTCACGACGCTGGACGCAAGGTCAGGATTCTGGTGTATTCCGATGTCGAAGGGACGCGCAAAAGAAGAGTGCTTTTTGTACTCATATGGGTTCTTACGAATTCTTACGTATGCCATTCGGGTTCGAACGGCGCCATCTCACTATATGCTCTTAATAAATGAAGTTTTAGAAGGTATGCAAAAGTTTGCACTAGCATATATAGACGACATACTTATATTTACAGCAGGAGATGTAGAGGATCATTTAAAACATATTAGACTAGTGTTTGACAGGTTAAGAAGGCATGATGTGAAATTAAAGCTTAGTAAGTGCCAGTTTTTAAAGACAGAAACAAAATACTTGGGGTATATTATAAATAGAGAAGGTATTAAACCAGACCAGGACAAGATAAAGGTTATTAAAGAGTTTACCTCCTCCAACTAACGTTAAGGAAGTGCGTGCGTTTATAGGAACTTGTGCGTATTATAGGCGGTTTGTCCCAGCGTTTTCAAAGATAGCAGAACCTATTACAAATTTAACAGGCAAATACGCTAGATTTAAGTGGGATGATGAGTGTCAAAAAAGCGTTCGAGTATTTAAAAAACAGCTTAACACTGGTACCACTATTGACGCATCCAGACTTAAACAAACAGTTAATACTGTACACAGATGCTTCGGACAATGCAGTAGGAGCATGTTTGGTTCAACCATATGAAGGAAAAGAGTCTGGAATACCAGGGGTTAAAAATGAAAGGCCAATCTACTTCTTATCTCATAAACTTAGTAAATCACAACGGAAATGGACGACTATTGAGAAAGAGGCATATGCCATTCATTATGCTCTTCAGAAACTAAATTACTACTTACATAACGCAAATTTTGTTATTAGAACTGACCATATGCCTTTAAAGTCTTTTTTAGAAGCTCCAGTGCAGAACAGGAAAAATACAGACGTGGGCATTGAATCTACAGGGATACAACACGAAAATAGAGTACATTCCAGGTAGGATTAACACATGCGCTGATTTGTTATCTAGGATTCCGTACCCACAGTCATCAGGAGACACAGAAGATGAAGCTGAACCAGAGATAGACGACCGAAACTGGCAAGTAAATATTTTAGATTCTGCCATAATAAATAGGGAAGAATTTGAGAGTTTACCATCGGATCAAGAGTCTGAACATAGAGAAGAAGACCTACAGTTAGCACAATTTAATATGAAAGAAGAACAAGAGTTGGATCCAAAAGTCATACAAATAAAAGAAAAATTAAGAGAAACGGAAGATAACAAATATAAAAAGAATTATTTGGTTTTACAAGAGGAAGGACAGTTATACTATATGTGTGAAAGGAACGAACAGCTAAGGAAATATATTCCAAAAACATTTAGAAAATGAAGTTTTAAAAGCATATCACAATGAAAATGGACATCTCGGTCGGGACAAGTTGGTGAAAGCACTTACGAGCAAATATTATTGGCCAAACTTGTTTAAATCTGCATGCAAATATGTAGATACGTGTGAAAAATGCAGATTAAGGAACATGAAAACAATAAAGTGTCCCTTACAAGATACAGATATTCCTCAGTTCCCAATGCAAAAGATTAGTTTAAATATATCAGGCCCACACCCTAGAACATTGTCAGGAAACGTGTATTTAATTCATATAGTAGACGTCTACAGTCTTTGGCCGGAAATTTATGCAATTCCAGATAAGAGCGCAGATACAGTCATTAATATTTTTTTACAAGAGTTCGTACCAAGATTTAGTTGCCCACAAAGTATACTTACGGATAATGGTAGAGAGTTTGTAAATAACAAATTCGAAAAGTTATTAAAAGATTTGAATATAAAACATATAAAAACCTCATATTATAGACCTTCTTCAAATGCTAGAAACGAACGTCAACATCGGACGTTATACGACGTTATAGCAAAGATTATTGATGAACATGAAAAAGATTGGGATCTATTCTTAGGACCTGCCCTTAGCGCTATTCGTACAAATCAAAATGAGAGCACGGGATTTTCACCATTCTATTTAATACACGGGAGAGAACCAATACTACCTATAGATAATCTATTAAAACCGAGACGGAAATATATGGGAGAAGAATTTCAAGAGACCATAATACAGGAAATGCATAAAGCACACGTAAGATTAAAGAATAATATATTTAAAGTTAGGGAAAGACAGAAAAGGTACAAAAATGTAAATACAAAATTACAGGAGTTTAAAGTAGGTGATATAGTTTATTACAAGAAGCATAGAAGAAACTCTAAGTTTGATGCTCGTTGGATCCCAGGTTATTACGTTTTGGAAAAACTAGGTAATGTATCGTATACTATCAAGAACCAGGTCACAGGACATGTGGCAAGGGCACATGTAGAGCACTTAAGAAGAGATGAGGAGGAGAAGAGAAATGAGAATTATAATAATAATTATGATTCAGACACCGGATATTTAGATGAACAAGTTGTCAGAGGAGCTACAGTAACCCCAAGTTTTAGAAAAGAACCAGCACAAAATCAGTTACTAGCAACTCCAAGTTACGAAGATACTCAAGAACAGACGATTCCGAAAACAATAGAAGAAGAAAATGTGAAGGAAAGTTATTATGATAGTATGGAAGAAGAAATAGGTGCTCCATTTAAGAATACTAGGCAAGCAGTGAAAAGAAGAATGGATAAACAAAAATATAGAGAAGTGAAAAGATAGAGGAGAATTAGAGATTATTCAACAAGCGGTGAAGATATGCCTCTACTAGAAAGGTCCTTAAGAAATGATGATAGACAAATTAGATGGGATGTTGAACAGAAGAGATTAGCGGCTGCTAACGACAGACATACAGAAGAAGAAGAAGAAATGGATGAAAAATCAGAATCAAGTAGTAGTATGGAAGAAACTAATAAGTTGTACGAAGAAGAGGATATTGATGTAGAGTTAGCACTTATTCAAAGAAACTTGGAGTTATTGAAGAAGTGGAAACGTAGGAGATAGATAGATGGAGAATACTGCAGATGGCAAGTTATAAGTTTTAGGATTTAGAACTGAAAGTGGTGCTTGAAGAAGTATAGGAAACGGTGAAAGGATTCTATGAGTACTTGTTATAAGTGGTCTTGAAGACTAGTTAAACAGTGAGATAACTAATATAGAGGTAGGTTGAGGGAGGGCATATATAATTTTTCTCTTGGTGATAGAATTGCTGGTTGAATTTTAGGTTTCTACTTCTTGACTTTTCGTAGATTGGACGAATTAGGTATTGTACTCTATAGCAAATAGACAAGTTTTGTATTAGTGCTAGAAATGCCGTGTTTAACGATAATAATTAAGAAGTTATAGTGATGGTTGGTCCAAGGGAAATAATTAGCAGGCCGAGTCACAAGTTAATTGATAAGTAGAGGATGGCTGCTACATTGAGTTGACATTGGAATAGTCGCCACATTAGGAATAGATAAAAGGAGTCAACCTGTAGTTTACAGTGCTTACTTAAGATGATATTCCAGAGGTTATAGTGTGTTAGAAATTAAGATAGAAAAAGATAGAAAGTTAAGAGGGGAAAGAATCAATAGTACGGTTAGTGTTGATTATTGATTTTCTTGTGAAGAGAGAACAGATATTGTTCTAAATTAGGATATTGGTCTGTAAATAACAGATACATATACTGGACAGTGAGTTGTTGTGTTTTCACGATTATAAAAGTCGAATGAATTGTAGGAATAAATAGGTGTTACATTGAATCGTATAAGAGGCCAATGTGGATGGGCCACTGTACGTAGTAATTTTAAGAGAGTTATAATTGTTTTAAAAACTGTGTTTTATTGACTCTAAGTTTTATGAGGCATGAGTCATATATAATATGTTTTTATGCTTGAGTTGGTACTGGAAAATGATGGCTATTATTTGATTGTTTTATGAGTCATGAGACATATATAATATGTTTTTGTTTGCTTGATTTGGTTTTGTAAAATGTTACTTGATTAATTGATTTAGAATAGGGTTATTGTGTTCCTAGAGTTTTGGGTAAAAACTGTTGGTCCGTAAAAGAGACCAATAGTGATGAGTAGTAATAGAATGTTTTATTCTGACTTGATAAAATGCATGTTATGTCATTTTAAAATGTGTTTTTTCTTTAGATTAATTTGGGGGTATGACGTCTTGTGTTGATTTTATTTCGATTACATGAATGGTTTTGTATATTAAGTTACATGGTTAATGAATAAGTTATAAAGTTAGTTAAGTAAGTTTAATTTTCAAATATATGGGGCTTTGTTTAAGGCTTTTCGTTCAGAAAAGAGTTAATAAAAACTACTGAGGGATAATATAGGAGAAATATTCTCTTTGTCCACTGATATAAGGTTGGGGGAAGACTGTAAATGGCAGTATATAAGTATGGGATGTACGGGGGCAAGATATAGGTGCTGTGAAAAACCAGCGTTAATTATATTAAAAATGTTCATAGAATATGAACATGGGCTCGTGGTTAAAGATGAGATAATGAAATATAGACAAGATTGTGGATGGCAATATAAATGGTGAATATATAAGGCTTGTGAAAACTTATGTCAAATTGTTTTATAATGAACAAAGGTCTATTTCATAAGGTGTATTTAAAAAAAAAATTTTTTTTATTGGCAAGGGAGGTAAATGTGAGTGTCTTAAATATTCATTACTGTATGTAAATGTGGTCATGTTGAGTATTCATTCCTTATACTTCTCACTCGGTGCGCACCGTTTCTTTACTTTCTCTCACTACGTTGTTTTTGTACATCCTGTGTTCTGGAGGAGTGAGGAATTTTATAAGGTCAAAAAGGTATGATAACGATTTTACGAGCTGTGCTTATGATGTGTATATTTTTATACAGGAACAACAATAAGGAGCCAAGAACGAGCCAGGAATATATAACTGTATAGTGGATAACTATGAATAACTAAAATAGCAAGGGAAAAAGTTGAGGAAATAGAATAGTTTAAATAGTTACGTAAGTTGGAGTTGGTTGGGGAGGATTAGAGGAACTGTGAGAGGTAAGGAAAAAGAGGGAATAGAGTGAGGGGATTAGGAGTAATTATTTTTTCCTTTATAGGAAAAAGTCTTTAGAAAACATAGGGAGGTGTAACAGTAGTGGAGTATTAGTATCTAGTGGGAAAAGCTACAGCACGATTGAGCATCGGGAGTGAAAGGAGGAGAGATGCTCAAGTCGTGACGTAGTGGGTTGTCAGGGGGCAGTCTACATCCCGGCTTGGAACTGGAAGGAAGCCATGTTGTCACCATCAAGAAAATAAACAGTCGTTGTATTAAAACCAAGTGTTGTTAGTCCTTTACACTGTTACATTACTCTGGATCAGCTGTTGCACTTCAAACTCTGTGCAGCCCGCTGCCCATTCTCTGCACTCACAACCCAGTGTTACTATTACATTGTGCCAGTCCATCATAATTTCTGGAACTTCAACCCACTCTTTGTCACGATTGATGGTTTCCAGATCACACACAATGACGTAAATATATTTATGCCTGTGCCATCCAGGACCTGCCTCGTCTTAGTCTATGACCCTTGACCATATCTATGGCTTCGTGCAGGGGGGTGATCCCTATCTGCAGCAACTCTCAGGTACCATTTGGCCTGAAGGACCCTATGCCTATCCGTCGTTGTTGGTAGTGCCAGGATATGCCTCATGCATATAATTGGTGTGTCCTTTTAGCATCCCAGGACTACCCGTACCCGTATGGCAGCATTCTGTATGCTCTCCAATCTTTCAAACTGGCGCTTTGATACTGTCAGCAGCCTAGAACACCAGGGAGGGGTGAGAGCTAATCACATTTGAAGAGATGTCACAACAATTAGGTATAAAAATTATGTAAGGTGAGACCAACATAATGAGAAAACCAAGTATATGCACTGATCTCCCTTGGCGAAACCCCACTTGAAGAGGCCGAGTCATACACCTATATGGGAAGCAATGTGAACACACACACACACACACACACACACACACACATGCGTGCGCGCGCACGCACGCACGCACGCACGCACGCGCGCAAATGGGGGAACAGATAGAGATAATAAAATAAGAATTAAAAAAGGCAAGAGGAGCTTTGATAGCAATAGGAAATGTGTGGAAGTCAAAGTAAATGAAACTTAGCACCAGGCTTAGAATGCTTAACACCAATGTTAAATCGGTACTACTGTGTGAATCAGAAACACGGAGAACAACAGCATTACAAGTAAACTACAAACATTCACTGGCCCTGTACTGAATAGCGGGAATAAAATGGTATGACAGAATCATCAAAGTAGAGTTCATGGAGAGTTCTAAAGCAATGCCAGTGAACCAAGAGATGAGAAAAAGAAGCTGGGGTTGGATAGGCTTAAGGATTAATGACCTTTCTCGAGTAGCGGGTCCTTTACGGAACATTGCTGTCAGCATGGTGAGCTGAAAAGCTTCTCTATTTCTGGCCATTTCCCCTGCCTCATACACCCTCATGCCCAAGGTCTCTACAATGTCACGTGTCTACGTTCGGGCTGTTAGATCCCGGTCTCTCCCTCGGGATTTAGCGAACACGGTTTCACAATTCCCAGACTTACAGAGTCCAGGGTTCAAAATCAGCCGCGGGCAATTTGGGAGCAGATCACTTTGCGTTGATTTTTGTGGTATGAGAGTTGAATGTTCAGAAAGCATTGACAAATAACTGGGGATAACATTGCCTACTAAAACTCAAACAGCTAATAAATGCTGGGGTTGACAGCAGCGTACTGTATAAAAGTTATGCAAGTAACTTTAGCACATGTTATCCGGTGTTAAAGTGGCTGTGATTTATTTCATTGGAAATCTAAGGCTATGAGTGAAACGAGATCAGAAGTGTCTTAGTTCTGGAAGTTCAAAGAAACAGTTGGCACATGACCATTAAAATAATATGCTAAAGTAAATCATTCTTTATAAAAATAAAAGTTACGTTAAACTATTTAATTCAGCACTAAACAAGAAACATCTGCTTACGCGGCCACATCACCACGTTGACCCAAAACCAACATGTCTAGTTGTGTAACTAAGAAATGAGTATCACAATGCTTACAGAGCAATAGCGCAGTAAGGCCTGTTGAGAGAGAGAGAGAGAGAGAGAGAGAGAGAGAGAGAGAGAGAGAGAGAGAGAGAGAGAGAGAGAGAGAGAGAGAGAGAGAGATTAACCAACGGTAAATCGGAAGAAGAAAGACGGTCTGCGTTATTCCAGCATGAATCATGCAATGAAAGGCCTTGTTACGTTGCGTAAGAAAGAAGCGTTTGTATGCACAGTTACACCCATAGCAAGGGATTTGACTTTCATGGTTATGTGAAGACCCTTTCCTATTCTGGGGTACTTGTAATTTACGTCCCAAAATCGAGGAGAAGAAATCAGCGTTTTAGTCCAACTGATTGGTGTTGGGACCCACTACCTCGCCATAGCAACGTGACGTTTTACAGTGAGAGATATTATCCATTTTGCCACGCTAATCTCTTCCATTAGATCTTTCCTACAGGAGATAGAAACCCTGGGCTAAAAGAAAACGGGGGACGCCGACATGTTCGTCAGGGTAACAGGGCTCACCTTTAAACTTCCGACCGACGCGCTGATGGCGAGATAGGCGGTTCAACCCCCACGGCTGCCTCATGTTGGACTTATACGTTGACTTCTCGTTCAGATAGCACAGGCAAATTACTGGGCGTATAATTGTTTAGTAAAACCACCAGGGACTGATTGCAACATCTTGCAAAGGACACGCAAACATTTACAAAATAACACAAGCCATTTCTAGCGATCTCTGGGGTGTGTAGGGAATCCGTAGAACCTCGGCATTATATACCATGTGATGCTCACGTGCATACATCTCTACATGGCAATGAGCCAAGAGTCAAGAGGTCGAGATCGCTGAATCGATTACAAACATAACACCATTATCAACAAAATATGATCACCTTTACTTTCCTGGAAACCTTAGGCTAACAAATTACAGTTACTAAATAAATACACACGTAGGCTATTGTTTGACGCTCCTAGAAGTAGTGGTCAGAATTAGAGACTAGAGGAGGCAATAGACAACATAAAATTTGAAAGCTATAGTTACCAACTGGGATTCGAACCTTGTCACCTCCAAATCACGATAGCGCTTCGCTACAGGAACAAGTGTACTTCGACTAGACACCGCTAACAAATTATAGTAAATAACAGATTTGTTGTGTGTTTTAGCTTTCGCTTGATGTGAACTCCAGCACAGTTCACGCGTATGTTACTACTAGTGAGTGCGCTGGACTGATTGTACGTATTACCTATTCCCTATTACCAAAGTCCCTCACCATCAGACTTTCTGAGGTACTTGTAATTTACGTCATCAAGTCAAGGACGAGACGTCAACATTTTAGTCCAACTGACCGGTGTAGGGGTTGAA
The DNA here is from genome assembly GCA_014155875.1 of Cepaea nemoralis. Taxonomy (NCBI): domain Eukaryota; kingdom Metazoa; phylum Mollusca; class Gastropoda; order Stylommatophora; family Helicidae; genus Cepaea; species Cepaea nemoralis. The sequence continues at coordinate 34,618 of JACEFZ010013303.1, forward strand.
CCCGAACCTCGGCATCAGCACACTGGATGTTTAATAACGCACGTTCTTATCCATTCGGCCACGCTGACCTCCAGGTGATTCATATTATTCTTTTCATGTCACCGGTGTAAAAGAAATATGTTAATTATTTAATATAACAAACGGGTGAGATATGATAAGACATGTTTATTTACACATGTGTGTGTGTTTTTTCCAGTTGTCTTTTATGATGAAGATCATCCCCAGCCCGGACTGGTATCTGGGAGTCAACAGTTTGGAGCTCTGTGCTCACGGACGCTGGAAGAACAAAGTCCACGTTGATCTCAGCCCATTTGATGCTGGAACTGATCAAGGCTTGACTTTCACCGCTCCCAACTGGCCAAACACTCCACAGATGTCCATCTCAAGCATTTCATCATCTTTCCCCGACCACCCGGCCAGCTCATTCTTCTATCCGCAACTGACGGTAACTGATGTTGTTGTTTTATTTATCAATGTCACAATTAGCGTAGCTTTTTAAAAGGATGCAACTTTCCCATTGCAACATACGCCTGTGAGACCTGGACACCTACTTAACAAGCTAAACAATACATAAATGCCTTTGAATATATATGTTATGGCGGGTTCTAAGAATATCTTGGATATAGAAAAGAACAAATGCATCCATATGCCAAGATCTGAATACTGAAGAAGGTTGGCCACTAAAGACGATAAAACAAAGAAACTTGAAATATTTTGATCACTTGAAACGTCATGAAAGTTTCTAGAGAACAATCAACAGTGGAGGGTATATGCCCGGGACAAGCTGGAGCTAGAGATATCTTGATAACAGCAGCCAAAGATTTAATTCCCACCACGACTAAGCAACATAGGCCATGGGTTACACCACTGGTTCTCAACCTTTTTGGCCCGTGCCCCCTTTCACCATATTTTCAGAACGTCATTCCCCCCGCCCCCTCCCTTTCGTATTTCCTACCTAAAAATTTGAACCCGTGCCCCCTTCAGCATATTTTCAGAAGGGAGAGTTTATTCGCAGATGGGGCCCTGGAACATGTATTACTACCATGTATTCACTAACCCTAATCCTAACCCTAACGTAATACATTATTCTGGCCCCCAACGATATGCCAGTTTGTACTGCTCTCTAATATAAAAGATATAGACGTCACGTGACCAGAACGGTTTGCGAATAAACACTTCCTTTTCAGAACGTCATTCCCCCTTTCGTATTTCCTACCTAAAGATATCCCCCCCCGCCCTTTTTTTTTTTACACAGTATACGTAATAATGGAAGCTAAATTTAATAGCACATACTTCTTCTTCTTCTTTCGTTCGCCTAAAATATGTTTATAACTGCAATGTTGTCTCTTGTATGAATCTAACAGTCTTTTTTAGTTCGTTCAGCGGTCCATAGAGTTTATCTTCCAATGTTGTCTCTCTAGGCCAGAAGGTTCGCCTGGATATGTTGTAGTTTGGGCAATCCTGGAGTATGTGCTCTGCTGTCTGCGACGCCAAACCACATGTGCACATGGCTGAGTCACCAATCATGAATTTTGTATACATGTGGTTGCGTAATCTATTGTGTCCTGTTCTGAGGCGCAGAAGAATGACCTGTTCTGGTCTGTCCATATCGTGGTAGTCGTCTTGAGTAAGGTTTGGTGGCCTTCTGACTGATTTGATCATTCTTTTCTGTTGGTGGTATGTAATAGGCACATCTGGTTGCACATACTAAAACAAGTCTAGACGTCCACATAAAACGGGATTTGTGGGTCTACTTACTTTTAAAATGCATTTTAGAAGGGTGAGACGTCATTGTACGTACAGAACCGTAAAGTATGAAGGGAAAAACAATATCAAGTAATCGGTTCTTGTATTAACGCGATCTTGAAATAATCTTAATTCCCCCCCCCCCCTGGAAACCCTAAAATCCCCCCCTGGGGGGAGGGGGATTCCCCGCCGGTTGAGAACCACTGGGTTACACCATGCACGTTAGAATTAACAAACCAACGAAGGGAATTGAAGCAGAAAGGAGAAACCGATAACAGTAGGATGAAGTATACATTTTTAACACGAGAAATAAGAAAAAACATAAGAAAGGACAAAAACCAATATATACAAGATTGTTGTATTAAAATAGAGCAATATCATAAGAATGGAAGAGATAAAATGTTCAAAGAAATGGAGTTATTGACCAGAAATGTTCAATGTGTCCCGGCTACACATGGGCCCCGGCTATTCAATGGCCCTGGCTACACATGGGCCCCAGCTATTAATGGGCCCCGGCTACACATGGGCCCTGGCTACACATGGGCCCCGCCTACACATGTCCTCGGCTATACATGAGCCCGGGCTACACATGGGCCCCATCTACACTTGGGCTCCAGCTACACATAGGCCCCGGCTATTCATTGGTCCCGGCTACACTTGGACCCTGGCTATTAATGGGCCCCGGCTACACAAGGGCCCTAGCTACACATCGGGCCCGGCTACAGATGGGCCCTGGCTAAATATGGGCCTCATCTACACATGGGCTCTAGCTACACATGAGCCCCAGCTACACATGGGCCCCGTTAAACATGGGTCCCAGCTACATATGGGCCCCGGCTACACATGGGCCCCGGCTACACATGGGCCCCGGCTATACATGGGCCCCGGCGCTACACATGAGCTCCGGCTACACATGGGCCCCGGCTATTAATGGGCCTCGGCCACACATAGGCCCCAGCTACACATTGTCCTCGGGCACACGGGCCCCGGCTACACATGGGCCCCGGCTATTAATGGGGCCCTGGCTTCACATGGGCCCCAGTTACACATGGACCCCGGTTACACGTGGGCCCCGGCTATTAATGGGCGCCGGCTACACATGGGCCCCGGCTACACATGAGCCCCCAGCTACACATGGACCCCGGTTACACTTGGGCCCCGGCTACACATGGGCCCCGGCTACACATGGGCCCCAGCTACACATGGGCCCCGGCTACACTTGGGCCCTGGCTACACATGGGCCCCGGCTACACATGGGCCCCGGCTACACATGGGCCCTGGCTACACATGGGCCCCGCCTACACATGGGCCCCGGCTACACATGGGTTCTAGCTACACGTGGGCCCCGGCACATGGGCCCCGGCTACACATGGGTCCTGGCTACACATGGGCCCCGGCTACACATGGGCCCCGGCTACACATGGGCCCTGGCTACACATGGACCCCGGTTACACGTGGGTCCCGGCACATGGGCCCCGGCTACACATGGGCCCTGGCTACACATGGGCCCCGGCTACACATGGGCCCCGGCTATACACGGGCGAGTTTCAGGATGTGCTACTAATGAATTATATTTATAGTGTCATTTTATTTAAGTCTACAGATTCTGTGGCAATGTGTGTATGCGTGTGCGTGCGTGTGTGTGGCATGTCCTTTGCAAGACGTTGCGATCAATCCAAACCTCCATGTTGATGTTCTAAGCAATTTTACGTTCAGTAGTTTGCCATTGCTTTCTGAACGAGAAGTCATAGTTGAAGTCCAACTGATCAGTGTAGGAGAGAGAGAGAAAGAGAGAGAGAGAGAGAGAAGAGAGAGAGTAAGAGAGAGAGAAAAAAATAGAGAGAGAGAGAGAGAGAGAGAGAGAGAGAGAGAGAGAGAGAGAGAGAGAGAGAGAGATGCATTCAATTCGCAAAAATAATTCACGGATTATAACGCAAATCGCAATTGGGCTACCATCAATCTCTATTGTCGACGCAGAGCTGGAGATAGTTGACCTTTAAACATATCTAGGATAGGAGGTCAACAGTATATATAAAATAAGTCCCGTAAAAGGAACCTGCTGTGTGTATGTAAAGTGTTAGGGCCTACACATTTTGTAGACTCAGTGCACGGGGGAATAGGTGGCGGGTCGTTCTCTTCCATAACGAAAGACGGACCTGTGGCATGGTCAGGATGTGGTTCATTCATTCAGGAGGTCCTTTGCAGAACCTCGCTTCCATTACAACACTCCGGAAAACTTATCGGTCATATGCAAGATGTCCCACGTCCGATACATCCATCTGGAGATCATCTGCCACATCCTGCACCCATCTTCTCTTTGGCTTTTCTCTTTCTCTCTTCCCAAGCATATACCTCTCCATTATTGTTCTCTCCAAACTTTCATGACATTTCAAGTGATCAAAATATTTCAATTTTCTTTGTTTTATCGTCTTTGGTAGCCAACCTTCTTCAATGTTTAGCTCTTGTCGTATGGTTGCATTTGTTCTTTTCTGAATACAAGATATTCTTAGAACCCGTATAGCAGTTATATTAAAAGGCATTTATGCGCTGCTCAACTTGTTTAGTTAAGTGTCCAGGGTGGTGTGCTAAACTGACATTGTTAGAGCGGTCGGCATTCGATGGGTGGCATGGTCAATTTAACACCGGCTTCCTTTGACCTTTCGGAAACCAATCTGATTAAGTTAGTTTGACCTCGGGGCTAAGTGGTTACGAAAACAAAATTGGTGTCTCAAAGAGTTTGAACCCTTAACCACAAGGATGGTGGGTGCGCTAGCCACTGCACAGCCAAGACTCTGTTGTGATAAAATGCGATGATTAATGCCCTCCTCCTCCCTTTCATCCTCCGCCGCGTTCTCTTCTTTCATTTATGTTTCTTGTTTTTCGTCATCTGTTTTCCGTCTTCTTATTTTACTTCGTCTTCGTCTTCTTCTTCGTCATCATCTCTTCTTCTTTGTCTTCTCCTTCATCAACATTTTCATCTTCACCATCATCAATCATAATCCTATTCTTTTGTTTCACTTCTTACCCCGCTCTGTTGTTTAGTAATGTCGACACAAGAAGTTAACTGTTGTTTAGTCATGTTGACACAAGAAGTTAACTGTTATTTCGTAATGTCGACATACGAAGTTAGCTGTTGTTTAGTAATATCGACACAAGAAGTTAGCTGTTGTTTGGTTATGTCGACACAAGAAGTTAACTGTTGTTTAGTAATGTCGACACAAGAAGTTAGCTGTTTAGTAATGTCGACACAAGAAGTTAACTGTTGTTTAGTCATGTTGACACAAGAAGTTAGCTGTTGTTTAGTAATGTTGACACAAGAAGTTAGCTGTTGTTTAGCAAGGTTGACGCAAGAAGTTAGCTGTTGTTTAGTAATATCGACTTACGAAGTTAGCTGTTGTTTAGTAATATTGACACAAGAAGTCAGCAGTTGTTTAGTAACGCCGACATAAGACGTCTGGATTTCGGCAAGTATATTGCAGTAGTAGAACGCTTATTAAGACTACCAAGAAGCTTTCTCTTGAGATCTCCACGGGCTAATATGTATGCCGCTATTGACTAAATGCCAGTCATAAAAGGCATTTTCGGTTTTCTGATCTGCCTTTCAATATGTGCACACAGATGCAGGGTAATATTTTGATGCTGCGTTCGCTCGCTTTTAATTCGAGCGTGGTCCATAATACTACTTCTAGTAGCACTTGACTGAATATTGCATGTAGATTAGTTTTCCCAATTTCTAGTGTCCCTCGCCATCAGGCGATCTCACTCCGACCTCAGAGGTGCTTGTAATTTATGTCCCCCATATCAAGGACGAGAAGTTGAAATGTTAGTTCAATTGACCGATGTAGGGGTTGAATCCGTTACCTCGGCATCAGCACACCGGATGATGAAGAACGAGCGCTCTTATCCGTTCTGCCATGCTGACAGAGGGTGATTTGATAACAGCTCTGATCCTGGTGGCTATTTACATTTGAAAGAAAAGTACATTTGAAATCCGTTCTCGCGAGAAAGTGGCCGAGCACATTGAAGAATATGTATTGGTACCGATGATGGAAAACCATCAACTACGGGAGCTAAAGTAAAATAATAAACCACATAAAATGATTCTACAAATGGTTGGCGAAATCGTTATAGGATTTCTCTGATAATGTGATGACCCAACATAGATTTCTGCTAAGGGATTTGTTTTTAATGTCAGGTCCGAACTAATGACGTGATACTTTTTCCATTCTTACAACAGAGACTTCCTCGCTTGGCTTACCTGGAGCTGGACATTGTGTCAGAGTATAGGCATAGAGAGACATTCATGACAGTTCTCCATCACTATAATGCTTCCAGCACCGAGAAGTATGACTCGAACAATGACAGGAAACATACGGAAGATGAACTGACGACTACTGTAAAAATGGACACTAAATTCTCACCTTTCTCAGCTATTTTCAACAAAGTGTCTGAAACAGCATCCACAAATAACGGCAATCCTCCTCTGAGTGAAGACATCTCGGCTATCTTTCACACTCTGGGCCACTCGAACACAAGTTGGATCAAGAACAAAGAAGAAAAAGTATTAACTATCAACAGTAGCAGTTCGACAACAAACCGTAACAATGACATACATGAGCACACCAACCAGAAAGAAGTGCACAAGTCAACCACACGAAAAGTGGACACAGTCAGTGACCCTACTCGAGATACAGAGCTGAAACCAGCTTTGGACTCACGCTTTGGCAGCAGTTCTCAAAGCCGAGGCTATTTTACAGCCAAGACTTCAGAGGCTGGCAGCGATGACAGCATGCCCGGGTCTCTCAGAAACAGTGCGGTCGAGTCGAGCAAAGACGCCTCTAAACTGGGACATATCTTTAAACTGGATGACTTGTTGAGAAGACCAGACAGGCTCCATTCGAAGCAAGGCAGTAGTACAGAGTCCACACCTGAAGCCCTAAGTATTCTCCCGGTTGCTGCAGATGATGATCGGTTTGCTGGAACATCTATGCCCAGGCCAGCAGTCGTGGACAGTATGTATATGCATGTTGTTTTCCAGCGTTTGTAATTTGAACGTAACATTTTAGCCAGTACCATGTAAAATACCTAGTTACCTAGATTCTTTTAACAGATATCAAAGTGTGCAATGTTAATGGGTAGTATCCTATGGAAATATAAGTTCTTTCCGATTGATTGGTTGGTATCTGGTTGTCAGAATTCTCCCTTGTTTCTCTATCCATATAGAGAAGTGTTCTGCTATTTTATCTATTTTATCTTCTGTCTTTCCGTTACGCCTGTGTAAATGGATTGGCGTTGAACTAAAATTAATGTATACAACTAGATTTGGGGTACGGAGGCACAGTGTCTTCTACTGACGGGGTTGACATAGATGTTGTTTTGTATCTGACAACTGGAATTGTGGCACTGAACGTTCCGCAAATAATTATTTAAGGCAGACAGATTGGCTGGCTCTGCAAAACTTGGTGGAGTATTGATGCATGATAAGGCAGACGTGGTTGCGGCCTTGTGGGAGCACGTGTACACCTCGGAGGAGCAAATGGATCACCATGGTCTGGCAAGAATGCGACAGCCGATGCTCGACGCTTAGAGGAAAGGCGAGACGCACATATAATCAGATTGCTACTGGTACTATTGGTGTTGGAACTCTTCGCTGGCTTCTGAGGATGGGGATGGACCGCTTATGGGAATGCCCCGAATGCTGTGATGTCGGTTCCTAAATCAATCAATCAATTATTTTAGTTAGTCCTGTATACATCATGTCGTCGTCGTGTGTCCGGCTCATAGCAGCAAGAATCAATGTACTGCTCAAAAAGAGAAACGCATAGCTAATGAACGCATACATAGCCATAATTTTGACATTCGATAACTTTTAAAAATTTAATGAGTTAATTGTTCAAATTGCGCACAAGAATACCTTAGTGTTAAACTAATCAATTGAAGGTATTTTGCATCTGGGTCACGAGAGCTGTTTTATTTTTGGTGGCATACTGGCTTCCAGGTTAGTCTGATGTGTGGCCTCCTCTGGCATCGATCAGCGACTAATATCTCCTGGACATGGATGAGATCAAACGTCTGATGTGGGCCTGTGGGATGGCTGCACATTCTTCTTGGAGTTGCCTGGAACAGATCACGACGATTGGCTGGAGCAACGTCTCAGCGACAAACACGTCTATGCAGCTCATCCCACAGGCACTCAATCTGGCTCATATCTATATGTAGGGATGGTCAAGAAAGAATGAAAATGTTGGCAGTCAGGAACTGCGTGGTAAACCGTGCACAATAGGGTCTGGCGTTGTCCTGTTGAAACACATACCTCTGGGCAGCCAAATGTGGAAGGACATGAGGTCGAAGAATTTAATTGACGTATAGTCGCGCATTCAAGCCTCCTTCAATGTGCTCCAATTGACTTCTTCCTTTGCCACTGATCATTCCCCACACCATCGCATCTCGACCACCGTGCGGCGGAGCTTCATCAACGCAATTGTGGGTAAAACGTGCATTTCGCCTGCGATAGACCCTTCTCCGAATATAATTTCTTTCTTCATATTGACATCTTAGTTTAGTTATGGCTCCGGTTGGATTGATCCCAGAATATTTCTCCCAGTTTAGTCTGGTAGTCTAACCTGTGAAAATCCAATTACCAAATCCTAGTCTACAAGAAACAAACTGAAAATCGTAAACAGATTATAGAAATCAGACGTAGACAGTCACAATGTTTTGGATAGATATTATGAGTGGAAATACATCGGAGAACTTAGTGACAACTGACTAGATTGAGGGAAAGAACAGATGGGGATGGGCAGAGAAGTAAATACCTGGATGGCTTGGCCACGTGGTGTGGTCGAGACAAGAACACAGAGCTGATCCACGACTCTAGTGATCGTGTAATATGGCGAAAAATGACCACCCGCGCTTATCGGCATGGCACATGATGATGATGATGATTCTAACCTGTCCATCACTACAGCACACCTTTCTTTGTCTGATTTAAATATTACCAGTATCGCTAGTACAGATAAGTTGTTTAGATGTATCAGCGTTAAAGGGTGTTATCGTATTAGTTTATCACGCGTAGCCAGAGTTACCATATATACTCGTACAAGCTATGAGTGTATGGAGCGAGACCCATGTGTGAAAAGACAAATCGCCACTCGATTTATGATATGATAAGTATCTACCAGCCGCTGTTACTTCCCACGACATTTTATGTTACCAATTTTAGGCTGGGTCGAGCTGGGAGTCCAGGTCGAATACATGGCCACCGGGCCGGCAGATAAGCGTGTTAGCGACTGCACTAACCCAAGCTCACCATGAATATTTCAATCAATCAATCATGTGCCATGCCGGAAAGCGTGGGCGGTCATGACTCGCCATTTCACTCGATCATCAGAGTCGTGGATCAGCTCAGTGTTCCTGTCTCCACCATGCCACGAGGCCAAGCCATCCACGTATTTTCCTCTCGGTCTTCCTCTTTGTCAGTTCCCTTCGATCTTGCCAGTTGTCACTAAGTTCTCCAATCCATTTCTTCTCATAACATGTCCAAAAAATTTTGACTGTCTACGTCTAATTGCTCTAATCAATTTACGATTTTCATTTGCCTCCTGTAATATTTGGTCATTGGTTTTTCTGTCTGTCCATGATATTCTTTGCATTTTCCTCAGAAACCAAATTTCTGCAGCCATCAGATTAATATTTACTACAAACTTTTACCTCTTGTTTCTTGTCCTCTCCAGGAACGAGGTCTGTTGACTGTGAAGTCAGCGACTGGTCAGAGTGGAGTGAATGCAGCCAATCATGCGGCTTCGGACAACTTGAGAGGACTCGTAGCGTCTCAACCTATCCACAGAACGGAGGTGAGAATTGTCCACGACTAAGGGAGACAAACTTATGTGGCAGTATGAGAAACTGTCAATGGACTCCCTTTACGTTCCTGTCACCCAACGCCACAAAGAGACAGATGAGAGAGGGGCGAAGCAGACGTCCGGGCCATCGGACTTCGCAGGTTCTGAAAAAGCTTCACTAAATCTGTTGTTATTTATTATTACGTTTACTGTTGAGACACCGTTGTAGTCACTTATATTTTTTCCCCTTTTCATCATTCTTGTAAAGTGTTTATAAAGTCTTCACAAACGAAAGACAATGATTTGTTATTTAGTATTGCATAGTATGTATCTTTTATTTATGTTTTTAAATAACAGTCTTATAAGAGTTTTTGCAGCTTTATCAAGTTATTAATTATATTAATTTTTATCACTCTTGTAAAGTGTGTATAAAGTCATCACAAACGAAAGACAGTAGTGGGTTGTTATTTAATAGTGTATTTCGTTTCCTTTCTTTTCTTTTCTTTTTTTTTATAAAAGTCTTATAGGAGTTTTAGGAGCCTTAACAGTTTAATAATTAAAATCAAAGTCAGTAAAAGTAAAGTAGAGAGCCACTTTCGGCCTCATGAGATTACTGGGTATATAGTGCTTGCCCCATATGTGTAATGACCAACAGGCACTTGCTGTGTGATGTGATCAATACCACGCTGGCAGTGTTTACTTCCCAGATTTAGTTAACCAACTGGGTTTACCCAGCCTAAACTGGGTATCAGAAAATGTTCAGCGAATTAAAGGTGGCGGCGTTATATTGACCACATTATATGGGATATCACCATATAACCAATGCTCCTCGGGGCATAGAAATTGCTCCTTTACTTGCCTTACTAAATTATGTTTGAAAATCATCGCCATTTGCTAAGTTCAGACCTAGCATTTGTTTTCATTGTATTGTTCCTACAGACAGTAACATTAACGAGATTTCCTACAGACAGTAACATTAGCGAGATTGATTCATTGTATTTTCAGTCTCCGGTTCATTTAGGATGCTACACCAGTGATTTGTTTTAAAATCACTGTAACTATATAAACATTTTGAGTCACACATGATGTCTTTTTCTTTTTTGGTGATGTGGCTATTTGTGGACAGCCTGTAGACTACCCTGTAGCACAAATATATCAGTGGTGAATTTACGATTCTATGTTGGTCGACATTGTTGAACTTGTGTACCAGGTACTTGCTATTGGCGTATTCATAGTATACATTATGTCTTCTTTTTTTTTTTTGTTCACACGCTGTGAACTCAAGTAGTCCATATACGTGATACTACTTTTAGTGCACTGGGCTAATCATTGCGTGTGGATTATATTTTTCTATTACCATTGTCCCCCGCCATCAGGAGAGCCCAGTCCGACTTCAGAGGTACACATTCTTTACAGTGAAACGTGGCAATCGTCCTCTGAAATCTCCGCTAACATACATCTCTGTGTCTTAATGTTGTTGTTGTTGTTGTTGTTGTTGTTGTTGTTGTTGTTGTTGTTGTCAGCTTCTTCTTGTGTTAGTCTGTGATATTCTTGTTATTGTTATTCTTCTCCTTCATTTTCTGCTGTTTTATCACATACCTCCAACTAGTCAGTGCCAAGTTTTCATTTTGACATAATTTTTCAATATATTTCAAAGGGTGTTTAAAACAGAAATCGGCGTGGCCTTGAGGGTTAACGCACGATCGCTTAAACTGTTTCTGCTGCTGGCGGTGTAGTGGGTTCATTTCTCACACCGGCCAGCTGAACTTTAATGTTGACTTCTCGGTCAGAACGCAATGGCAAACTACTGAACGTAATATTGCATAGTAAATCACGAACAGCCAATAAAGGCCGGAAAGTTTGTGAAAGTCAACATAAATTACGAAACACTGTTATGGGAGGAAGAGGGGGAAGGGAGAGAGAGAGAAAGAGAGAGAAAAAGAGAGAGAGAGAGAGAGAGAGAGAGAGAAGGAGAGATAAAGAGAGAGAGCGAGAAAGAGAGAGTGCGAGAAAGAGAGAGAGAAAGAGAGAGAAAAAGAGAGAGAGAAAGAGAGAAAAAGAGAGAGAGGGAGAAAGAGAGAGAGAAAGAGAGAAGGAGAGAGAAGGAGAGAAAGAGAGAGAAAATAGAGAGAGAGAAAGAGAGAGAGAAAGAGAGAGCAAGAGAGAGAAAAGAGATATAGAGAGAAAGAGAGAGAGAAAGAGAGAGAGAAAGAGAGAAAGAGAGAGAGAGAGAGAGAGAGAGAGAGAGAAAGAGAGAGAGAGAAAGAGAGAGAGAAAGAGAGAAAGAGAGAGAGAGAAAGAGAAAGAGAGAGAGATTGTTCTGGAAAGGGCAAGCCGGTGCTGTGGCGAATGAGTTCCGAGCGTGATTTGCACTCCCGCATACCGTGTTCGAAACAGAGCTGCAAGGGATTTGAAAACAGACCGCCTTATGCTGATTTTCATTTAATGCTACGAGCGTCGGTCGTTCAAAACGTAATGGGAGAGAGTTGAACGTAAACTTCGTTAGTAAATCACAAACGCCAAAAAAAAAAAAAATGCTGGGATTGACTTCGAAGTCCTCTAAAAGGCAATAACAATAGAAATTAAACATAGAAATTTAAGTATTACATTTAATCAGTACTGCTGGATAAGAAACACATAGAACGACTGAAACATTTATAGCAATATACAAACATAACTAACTAGTTCCAGAGCAGAAAAGAAGGAATAAAATGGCATGACAGAATCACTACATATATTTGTGTGGTGTGTGTGTGTGTGTGTGTGTGTGTGTGTGTGTGTGTGTGTGTGTGTGTGTGTGTGTGTGGATGTGTGGGGGGTGGAGTGACCGTTTTTATTATTGTATAACTTCTGGGGAATGAAAGGCGGCGGGAAAGGAAACGGGCCACCCTACCTTAAATGTCGTCACTTACAATATGTGAAGACTCAACACTTCACATCTAAACGACAGTAACAACCATGGGACAACCTTTACCTGTAACCCATCTTTCTGAGACTGGGTCGACCCCCATGACCGTACTAGTAGGAAAACATAATCCTGCCTGTGCTGGCGATTGAACCCTGACCAGTGCCGTAGCATCTAAGCGTACTTACCACGCTGCCAACACCACTCCGTGAAAGATGTACACTTAATGTATGCTCCCGCTCCGTGAAAGATGTACACTTAATGTATGCTCCCGCTCCGTGAAAGATGTACACTTAATGTATGCTCCCGCTCCGTGAAAGATGTACACTTAATGTATGCTCCCGCTCCGTGAAAGATGTACACTTAATGTATGCTCCCGCTCCGTGAAAGATGTACACTTAATGTATGCTCCTGCTCCGTGAAAGATGTACACTTAATGTATGCTCCTGCTCCGTGAAAGATGTACACTTAATGTATGCTCCTGCTCCGTGAAAGATGTACACTTAATGTATGCTCCCGCTCCGTGAAAGATGTACACTTAATGTATGCTCCTGCTCCGTGAAAGATGTACACTTAATGTATGCTCCCGCTCCGTGAAAGATGTACACTTAATGTATGCTCCTGCTCCGTGAAAGATGTACACTTAATGTATGCTCCCGCTCCGTGAAAGATGTACACTTAATGTATGCTCCTGCTCCGTGAAAGATGTACACTTAATGTATGCTCCTGCTCCGTGAAAGATGTACACTTAATGTATGCTCCTGCTCCGTGAAAGATGTACACTTAATGTATGCTCCTGCTCCGTGAAAGATGTACACTTAATGTATGCTCCTGCTCCGTGAAAGATGTACACTTAATGTATGCTCCTGCTGATTCATAATTAGGATATTTAATTTACGAGATCTTTGATTTCTGTTCATCTGGCCTGAGGTTTTTGTAATGTATGTACATGTGTTTGTCATTGCCATTTCTCCGCGGAATCTTAACAAACCTTTTTGTTACATTTTATATTAGACACATGAGTATTAACTTTCTGCTTAAAACAATTCACTTTTACATCTGTTAGTGTGTATCTAAGATCAGTAGTAACATAGCTATTCTTATTTACTTATTCACATCTGTTCTTCCTTTATTTATTTTTTGTTGCACAGTGTTTCTAAATGTAACATATTGTTATAAATTGTTTATCAGAACCACTTCAAACTTCCATCAGCTTTGTTACTTTAGAAATTGATGAAGAAATATATGAAATTAGTTTTAGATGTTTCCGTTGTGTATGATATTGTAAATATTGTTGCAAGCGCAAATATAAAATATATATATATTTTTTTCATTTACAGATATGTTTTAAGCTATGCGTTTTCAAATGTTAATTGCACCACTTATTTCAGCTAGGTTTGTGAAACTGTCTCTTAATCTATAAACATTGTACTATTTGGAAGCCACTACTTTTATATAATATTGGTGGTTGGGGTAGGCCGTCATTGTGTTACTTTTGGTGGCGGTAAAATTAGTTGTAGTACAGAGCGGTTATACTAATACTTCCACTTCATGGTGGTAGATGAGGATAGTGAAACTAGCCATCGTGGTGGTGGTGGTGGTGGTGGTGGTGGTGGTGGTGGTGGTGGTGATGGTAGGTGGAGATACTAATATTAACCGCCGTATTAATGGTAGATGATAGTATTAGTAATCATAGTGATGGTAGTGGTAGATGAGGATGTTTATACTAGCTAGCATGGTGATGGTAGATGAGGATGTTTATACTAGCTATCATGGTTATTGTAGATGAGGTAAGTAATACTAACTGTCGTGGTGGTGGTGGTAGATGAGGAAAGTAATACTAACTGTCGTGGTGGTGGTGGTAGATGAGGAAAGTAATACTAACTGTCGTGGTGGTGGTGATAGATGAGGAAAGTAATACTAACTGTCGTGGTGGTGGTGGTAGATTATTAAAGTAATACTAACTGTCGTGGTGGTGGTGGTAGATGAGGAAAGTAATACTAACTGTCGTGGTGGTGGTGGTACGTGAGGAAAGTAATACTAATCGTCGTGGTGGTGGTGGTAGATGAGGAAAGTAATACTAACTGTCGTGGTGGTGGTGGTACGTGAGGAAAGTAATACTAACTGTCGTGGTGGTGGTGGTAGATGAGGAAAGTAATACTAACTGTCGTGGTGGTGGTGGTAGATGAAGAAAGTAATACTAACTGTCGTGGTGGTGGTGATAGATGAGGAAAGTAATACTAACTGTCGTGGTGGTGGTGGTAGATGAGGAAAGTAATACTAACTGTCATGGTGGTGGTGGTACGTAAGGAAAGTAATACTAACCGTCGTGGTGGTGGTAGGTGCGAAAGGTAATGCCAACTGTCGTGGTGGTGGTGGTAGATGAGGAAAGTAATACTAACTGTCGTGGTGGTGGTGGTAGATGAGGAAAGTAATACTAACTGTCGTGGTGGTGGTGGTACGTGAGGAAAGTAATACTAACCGTCGTGGTGGTGGTGGTAGATGAGGAAAATAGTACTAACTGTCGTGGTGGTAGTGGTACGTGAGGAAAGTAATACTAACCGTCGTGGTGGTGGTAGGTGCGAAAGATAATGCCAACTGTCGTGGTGGTGGTGGTAGATGAGGAAAGTAATACTAACTGTCGTGGTGGTGGTGGTGGTAGATGAGGAAAGTAATACTAACCGTCGTGGTGGTGGTGGTAGATGAGGAAAGTAATACTAACTGTCGTGGTGGTGGTGGTACGTGAGGAAAGCAATACTAACTGTCGTGGTGGTGGTGGTAGATGAGGAAAGTAATACTAACTGTCGTGGTGGTGGTGGTAGATGAAGAAAGTAATACTAACTGTCGTGGTGGTGGTGGTAGATGAGGAAAGTAATACTAACTGTCGTGGTGGTGGTGGTAGATGAGGAAAGTAATACTAACTGTCGTGGTTGGTGGTGGTAGATGAGGAAAGTAATACTAACTGTCGTGGTGGTGGTGGTACGTGAGGAAAGTAATACTAACCGTCGTGGTGGTGGTGGCAGATGAGGAAAATAGTACTAACTGTCGTGGTGGTGGTAGTACGTGAGGAAAGTAATACTAACCGTCGTGGTGGTGGTAGGTGCGAAAGGTAATGCCAACTGTCGTGGTGGTGGTTGTAGATGAGGAAAGTAATACTAACCGTTGTGGTGGTGGTGGTAGATGAGGAAAGTAATACTAACTGTCGTGGTGGTGGTAGATGAGGAAAGTAATACTAACCGTCGTGGTGGTGGTAGGTGCGAAAGGTAATGCCAACTGTCATGGTGGCGGTAGATGAGGAAAGTAATACTAACTGTCGTGGTGGTGGTGGTAGATGAGGAAAGTAATACTAACTGTCGTGGTGGTGGTGGTGGTACGTGAGGAAAGTAATACTAACCATCGTGGTGGTGGTAGGTGCGAAAGGTAATGCCAACTGTCGTGGTGGTGGTGGTACGTGAGGAAAGTAAAACTAACTGTCGTGGTGGTGGTGGTAGATGAGGAAAGTAATACTAACTGTCGTGGTGGTGGTAGATGAGGAAAGTAATACTAACTGTCGTGGTGGTGGTGGTAGATGAGGAAAGTAATACTAACTGTCGTGGTTGTGGTGGTGGTAGATGAGGAAAGTAATACTAACCGTCGTGGTGGTGGTAGGTGCGAAAGGTAATGCCAACTGTCGTGGTGGTGGTAGATGAGGAAAGTAATATTAACTGTCGTGGTGGTGGTGGTAGATGAGGAAAGTAATACTAACTGTCGTGGTGATGATGGTAGATGAGGAAAGTAATACTAACTGTCGTGGTGATGATAGTAGATGAGGAAAGTAATACTAACTGTCGTGGTGGTGGTGGTGGTAGATGAGGAAAGTAATACTAACTGTCGTGGTGGTGGTGGTACGTGAGGAAAGTAATACTAACCGTCGTTGTGGTGGTGGTGGTAGATGAGGAAAGTAATACTAACTGTCGTGGTGGTGGTGGTAGATGAGGAAAGTAATACTAACTGTCGTGGTGGTGGTGGTGGTACGTGAGGAAAGTAATACTAAACGACGTGGTGGTGGTAGGTGCGATAGGTAATGCCAACTGTCGTGGTGGTGGTAGATGAGGAAAGTAATACTAGCTGTCGTGGTGGTGGTAGGTGAGGAAAGTAATATTATCTTTCGTGGTAGTGGTAGGTGCGTAATGTAATATTAACAATATTGGTGGTGATACGTGAGGAAAGTAGTACTAAGTGTCGGGTGGTAGTTGATGAGGAAAGTCATACTAACTGTCGTGGTGGTGGTAGGTGAGAATGGTAACACTAGCCGTCTTGGTGGTGATAGTAGTTGAGGAAAGTAACACTAACGGTTGTGGTGATGGTGGCGGTAGGTGAGGAAAGTAATACTAACTGTCGTGGTGGTGTTTGCTGATAATGGTAATATTAGTCGTGGTGGTGGTAGGTGAGGAAAGTAATACTAACTGTCGTGGTACTGGAAAGTGTGGATGGTTATATAATTATTATACGGCCAAATGATTACGAGAACTCGTCTTACTGCAACTCCCCAGAATACTTGCTGAATATAACCTTTAATTCGCTAGTGGATAAGCAAGACAAAACTCCTTTGAAGGTATAAACACCACTTGAAGAAGTAGTAGTATCACTTTAGTTGTGAAAGTTCACATGCCTTCAATTTATTCTTGCCTGATTTCTCAAAAGAACCCTTGATGAAGTGTTCGTATATATTTCATTATGATGTATCATGCTTTTTTTTTTTTTGTCAGCTATGAAAGCTTCAATGAAGTTTTAATTGCCCACAATTTGGTTCCATGAACGTTTTTGGGAACTGAAATTTGTGTACACTGTCTGACAAAGTTGTATATATTTTATATATTTTATATAATTAGAGCTAATAGCCCGTTTGAATTGTGGATGTCTATTTATATTAATATACATATGATGGTTTATTTTTATACTGTTAGTTCGTGCAGACATAATTGCTGTAAGATGTTGTGACTAATAATAAAATAATTAGAAACACATGATATGGCTGACATTTTTTTCATTGCTCTCATCGTTCAAAGATTCAAAGTTTTTGTCTTTCTTTCTTTTATTCATTTATTCTGTTTTGATTTATTTTAAATTTTATTCAGCCTTTCCTTCTTTCTTTCTTTCTGTCTGTCTGTCTTTCTTATGTTGTTTATTTCATTCATTCACTCTTCTTCTCCCTCCTTCTCCCCCTCCTCCTCCTCCTCTTCCAGGGGAGCATAGGCCCTCAACCAACTCAAATCAATATGTTTGTAAACTTTGAATGTTTCTTTCTTTCTTCCTTTTTTTCCTTCTTCTTTCATTTATTCTCTTTCTTCTTCTCCTTCTTCTTTCGATCACCCAGCGGAGCAGAGGATCTTAACCAACTCATTCCGTTCCCTCTGTAAATTTGCTTTTTGTTTATTTCCCTTCGTTTGCTTCTTCTTCGTCCACTTCTTCGTCTTCTTCTTCTTCTTCTTCATTTTCGTCATCTTCTACCTTTCATCTCCCAGCGCAGTAACAAACTCCCGCCATGCCAAATTTAGACGTGTTCATGTTTGGTTGGATTTTGCATCTACAAGTAACGGTTTCTTTGCTGTAGCTATATCTGTTTTCTTTTGTCTTATTGTTTCTCCAGCCTTCTATACTCGCAGATGTCTGGCGCTTTCTGTTCCATCCTGTCTCCTGAAAATGTTCTTTTGTTCTGTTGTGTTCAGATGAAGTTCTCTCATTGCGCATATAACTAGTCTGTTAAAACTAATCAAGTCAGCTGCTAATGCTAATGCTTGTGTAGTTGTGCGACGTTCTGCAAATCAGAATCAATGTTTGATTTGAAAATTTGACAAATGAACAAGATCACGTAAAGATTTCCTAAAGTAATCAACAAGCGAAGACTCTCATGGTTCGGCAACACCCTAAGGCATGAAGGAACATCAAATAGGGTACAAAATACTGGTGAAGAAAGGAGGGGGTAAACCAAAGACAGCATTTATAAAACAGAATAATAGGCATGCACAGATCTATCAATGCCGGTATCATCGTCAATATATGCCTCCCAAAGTGGCGTAGGCGGTCACGTCTTTCTCTCTTTCTCTCTCTCTCTTTCTCTCTCTCTCTCTCTCTCACTCTCTCTCTCTCTCTCTCTCTCTCTCTCTCTCTCTCTCTCTCTCTCTCTCTCTCTCTCCGCAGATCTCGTTCCTTGGTGTTCCGGATCAATTCTATTGATGACATTGCTTCACAAAGCCATGATAATCAAACATCATTTCACTAGGTCTATATCTGTTTCTTCTACCGCAGGCCTTTCCCGTCGTTCAGATGTTCTTCTCGTTATATGATTTGAGAACACTATTTATCTTTCATATGTGTGTGTGTGTGTGTGTGTGTGTGTGTGTGTGCGTGCGTGCGTGCGTGCATGTATGTGTGTGTGTGTGTGTGTGCGTGTGTGTGTGTGTGTGTTTTATTTTTTCATTCGATCGATGTGAACTCAAGCTAGTCCATACACATGCACTTTTAGGGCAATGGACTGATTTTTGCGTGTAGAGTAGCAATTACCACAGTGTCCCTCGCCATCAGACGAACCTACTCTGACGTCAGAGGTACTTGTAATTTATGTACTTGTAATTTCTGTACCGAAGTCAAGGACGAGAATGCAACATTGTAGTCCAACTGACCGGTGTGGGGCATCAACACGCCAAACGTTTAAGAACGAGCATTCTTATTCAGTCGACCATACTGACCTCCGGGATTTAACGAACATCGTCAGCATCATGTAGTAGGGACTCTGTAGAATGTCGCTTTCATCATAGGCTGCCGAAAAGTCTTGGTCCTTGGCCAGTTGCCTTGCTGCATGTCTTTAATGTTCTATCTCATCTCAACCCCTTGTGTTCCTCTTGTACCTTGCAGTGTCGAGGTGAAACATAAACAGCTGAAGAATGCTCGTCCATCATCTCATCTCATCTTGTCCCTCTTGTACCTTGCGGTGTCGAGGTGAAGCATAAACAGCGGGAGGGTGCCCGTCTATGGGCTTCTTGTATCGAGATTCCCATGGACTCTGCTATTCCCTCTATTCATCGTTTATGTGGCGGGCCTTTATGTCCATCTTCATTCATGCTGATAGACCGCTACCACATCTTCAAGGAACTATGTCTTCAGTCACTGTTCTCTCAAACCACTGTGCAGTTTAATATGCCCCAATCATGTCAGTTTCCGAAATATGAGTTAGTTTTCTTCGATGTTCAAATCTTGTAGAATGTCAGCACTTTTCGTTTTCTAGATCCACGATATTCTTAATTTGTTTTGTTTTGTTTTGTTTTGTTTTAACACTGACGTTCAAAAGCCCCGATTTTCTTCTTTGGTGATTACGAAATCGTTCATGACTCATATCCGCATGTTGCCTAAGGAATAATTCATGTTCGCAGCAGGTAATACACACCAGGTAATGTCATTATGACATGTGTTAACTTCTTTATTTCTTTATTCATTATCCGCTCCCAACTTAAAACAAGGCCGGATACCAATTTTATAAGTATGTTAGACATAGAAGTGATGCTGTAGGAAAGCATTCATCAAGATACTTCTTCCTCGTCTCCTGTGTTTCATTTTTCAGGGGAGTACAGCACGCCCATTTTATGCCCTTCAAAGGTCAGTGTGTTCGACTTCTGTAAGGTTTGCTGCCCCGAGACAGATCCCATCCCAGGTAAGGGGCTTTATCTACCTGTGGGTAGGTTTCCTTGCCTAACAATTTTGCCAGGGCGGTGGCGACTTTATGGCCTACACTTTACGATTGGACAACAAGAGATGAGACCCGTGAAAGCGAACACTTCTAGTAGTGGAGCTTAACACCTGTTTGGCGCTCGCGTTCAGAATAGTACCAATATGCTGGAAACTTGCGGGTAGACACTTAGCCAATACTTCTGCTGGTATGTGAAGTGTTAGCCTTTCACATATTCTAGGTCACGACATGCGGTGCAGTGGTCATTTCCCTTTCTCATTACCTTTCCGTCCCAGACAATTCCTAGAAAGTTCTGAAAAACTGTCGGGTACTCATTTTCATAACGTTGGATCGACCTTGAATCTGCTGGGGATTGAAATTGGGCCATTGCCTTGGCTGGCAACCGTATTATCCACTATGGCTATGGGAAAAAAAAAAGAGAAAGATGGCATCAAACGTATAAAAAGACATATATTAAGATATGATCACGATACGTTGATACAACATAAGAGAATGTACAACAAAGGGCAGACAACACCCTTGGAAATATAGGTTCTATATGGAATTAATGTAATGTGAGGGCTGGTCTGGTTCGCAAGATCAGTCCCGCGTCCAGCGTTCGTTGTCTCGTATGGCTGTGTGAGGTGCACCAAATTGGGATCTTCCCAGCCAACGCAAGTTAGCAAGGTAGGCGTTTCGAGAATGTAACCGCATCGTGAAGCCAGAGTCGTGGTTTGAGCGGGCAAAAAAGCAAATTTGTAGGACCGTTCGACGAAGTCTTGATAAGCGCCGACTCTCTCTCTCTCTCTCTCTCTCTCTCTCTCTCTCTCTCTCTCTCTCTCTCTCTCTCTCTCTCTCTCTCTCTCTCTCTCGATGAGTAGTGGGGCTGCAGTCAATAAGCTTGTATAGCTTTTCGGTCAGTCCTGCAGGCGTAGCTTGAAAGCTCGTCGGTAGGCGTCCAGTGGTTTTGCATGTATCACCGGGTACCGGGAGGGCGCGTTTTAGCGATGCTACTCTTGGCCTGCATGTGCGTGAATAGTCCATCTGTTCGATAGATATCTGGTTGATTGTGCCTGTCTCAAAAATTAAGCCATGCACGTCTAAGTCCACACTGTCTCACGGTGCAACTGCGAATGGCTCATTAAATCAGTCGAGTTTCCTTAGATGACACGAACCTACTTGGATAACTGTGGTAATTCTAGAGCTAATACATGCTTACCAAGCTCCGACCCTCGCGGAAAGAGCGCTTTTATTAGTTCAAAACCAATCGTCGTTGCCCTTCGCGGGGCGCGGTGTTCCCACTGGTGACTCTGGATAACTTTGTGCTGATCGCATGGCCTTAGGTGCCGGCGACGCATCTTTCAAATGCCTGCCCTATCAAATGTTGATGGTGGGAGAGGGGCTTGCGTGTCCCAGTGACCCCAAGAGCTTTGTCGACGGAAGCACAACTACAGGTCAGACAGGCCTTGGGATAAGGACCAGACCAAGAGAGACACAGCCTGCTGCTCTGTAGGTGGACTGAGGATAGCAGTCAAAAGTTCAAACCAGCCTCACTATGCCACTAATCCTTGGTCCGGACGCATACTCTAAGGCTCTCAGCTGAGGGATATGGCTGAGCGCGTCTAAGCAATTAACCCTCGGATGTGAGAGCGGGGCCGAAACCCGCCTACCTCAAAATGGAGGTGAGATGCTCGGCACGCTACATGCTTACTCCAGATACATGTTTGAAGGCTCTCGGCTGGGGATATGAGGGATCCCCAGATGAGAGGGCCTGGCCGTTACTCGCTCACTGCATGGAGGTAATGTGCTGAGCCGGCAACACATGTATCCTACCTCGTGAGAGCTTACTAAAGGTGGACATGCGCCCCAGTCGCACGCGATGGTTACGATGAAAATCTGTATCTATACTCATAGAGTGAGCGTAGTCAAAGGCGGAAGGGCTTCTCACTGACACGAAATGGAACGCTTGGCTAGCGAATCCATTACGTGGAAGTCCGAAGCGAAAGCTTGATGAGTGGATGTCATCTGCAGACTCTCCGTCCCTGATTTGTGTGGGGAGCGACCAGTGGCAAGCGAAATGCCCAATACATAGAAGTGAGGAATTAAAGCAGCCATGAGCAGGACGTATCGATTCCTTAGGTTAGCCCAGTCTCAGGGTGCTATGTGCCGGCTCTGCAATTATGGAAGTCTCCTTGGATATCTGGGAATGTCCGTGGTCTGCCCCTGCCTTCCCTTGAGGGTTGACCGTGATGTCTTTGACTGTTCTGCCTTGACCAGCTGAGATATGGGCGTAAGAGTCTAACGTCCCTCAAAACCTTGGGAAGACAAACCCGTAAAAACACCCGCTGAAGCGGATGACCCGCAGACTACACAAGTCAACCCCCACCTCCACGTGGTGCAGACCGGGCAACCATGACCGCGAGGTCATGGGCTAACGGGGCTATGGCTCGCCATAGGGGATGGACTCCCTGTGGTCAGATTAGTGTCCTAAACCTGCGACTGGCCTAGCAAGCCGGCAGGGGATCTTCATACTGCTCGTAGAAAAACTAAGAAGTATAAACGGACTGACCCAAACGGCTATCGATTCAACCATGTTTGGGTAGAACAACAGACACCACGAGACTGGGGAAACGCCATAATTATCCCAATTTGGAAAAACAAAGGCAGCAAAAGAGATTGCACACAATACAGAGGCATTTCACTGTTGAGTCATACTGGGAAAATATTTTGCAAAATTCTTGAAAAAAGTTTACGAACTACTTTAGAACCCCAGCTAAGCGAAACGTAGCTTGGATTTAGGAAAAACAAAGGATTCACAGACGCCATTTTTGCTCTTAGACAACTTATAGAAAAATCAATTGAATTCAATGAAACACTCTACTTAGCCTTTGTCGACCAAGAAAAGGCATTTGATAGGGTAGATAGAAACAAGCTGTGGGAAATCCTTAAACAATATGGAGTGAGTACACATCTAACAAACCTATGTAGAAGTTTATACAACAACAGTGAATGCATAGTGAGAGCAACTGGAGGACACTCAGAACCCTTCACCATAAGATCTGGAGTACGACAAGGTTGTGTCCTGTCCCCTCTCTTGTTCATAACATATATAGACAACATATGTAAAGAAACCAGCCAAGCAGAGACAGCAAGAATACCGCATGACGAGAACACAGAAGAAGAACCATCTGCAAATCTGACCATTAGAGAACTCCTTGTTTGCGGACGACCAAGCACTAATAACAAAATCAGAAGCTGAATTACAAGACCACATGAATAGTCTAAACGAAATGTGTAGGGAACATAACATGAAAATTAGCACAAGCAAAACAGAGGTAATGACTATAACTAAAGAAGAACAAACAGCAACAATTCACCTAAACGAACATCCCTTGAAACAAGTAAAGAGCTTCAAGTACCTAGGAAGTATAATATCATCAAATGGCAGATCAGAAGACGAGATAGAAAATAGGTGCAATAAGGCAAATCAACTCATTGGACAAATGGCACCAATACTAAAGAACAAACATGTATCAATAACTACTAAGAAAGCACTTTACAACACAATCTTCCTACCAACTCTGTGCTACCAATGTCAAACCTGGACAATGACAGAAAAAGAGAAAAGAAAAATCATAACAACAGAAATGAGGTTCCTGAGAAGAATACTCAACGTATCAAGAAGAGATAAGATCAGAAATGAAGAAATCAGGACTAAAGTGGGGGTTAAAGCTGCTCTAGATTTTATTAGAAAGCAGCAAGTCAAATGGTTTGGCCATGCAAGTAGGCTACCAGTCAACAGCATGCCACAACAAGCAATGATGTACAGACCAGATGGTAAGAGGAAGAGGCCGACCACGTAAACGTTGGACGGAGGGAATATCAGAATCCATGGGAATGTCGATATACGAAGCCCATAACCGGGCACTCTCACGAAATTTATACTTCACCTCGACACCGCAAGGTACAAGAAGAACACGATGAGAGAGAGAGAAGCGGATGTGCTGGCCTAAGGGCCCAAATAAATCAGGCACAACGCAAAAACTTTCGAGTGAAATGTAACTCGTGCTCGGAACAGCTCTGACTAACTAGTCTTCTGAATGTCCTCCGCGTCAGGAACAGCTCTGACTAGCTAGTTTTCCGATTGTCCCTCGTGCTCGGAACAGCTCTGACTATCTAGTCTTCCGAATGTCCTTCGTGTCCGGAACAGTTCTGATTAGCTAGTTTTCCGAATGTCCGTCATGCCCGGAACAGCTCTAACTATTTTGTTTCCCGGGCACAGCGACTAGCACATGTTCGAACCGAAAGCTCGCTGAGTGGATACGTCTGCAGTCCGACCGTTCCTGGTTTGTGCGGGGAGCGGCGCGTAGCGAACGAAATGCCCAATACATTGAAGTGAGGAATTAAAGCAGCCATGAGTAGGACGTGGCGATTCCCTAGGTGAGCCCAGCACCAGAGCGCTATGTGTCGGTTCTACAACTATGGAAGCCTCCCTGGATGGACTGTCCCTGCCTTCCCTTGAGGGCTGATCGTGAAGTCTTCGACCGTTTTAACTTGACCAGCTGGGATGTGGATGGCACCACAAAAGTGAGAGTCCCCCAGGAATGCTAACCTGGTCAAAGACGCAAGCAAAGGGGTCAGATATATTGGCCTAAGGGTCTAGGCCCAAGGATGCATAACAATACATCGCAATTAAATCTGAAAAAAACACTCCGGATGAACGCAAAAGAAGACGAAGAATTAATGTAATCATACTTTCCACCTTGGATGGGTGTAATCATAGGTTCTATGTGGAATAAGTGTAATCAGTTTTCATCTAGAATGCGTGTAATCGTAGGTTTTTAGGAAATGTGTACAGCCTAGTAGTTCAAATAATGAAACAATTTAGAAGAGAACATCTGGAAGAAAATTAATACAAAATCAATCAATCATGTGCCATCTCCATGATGAAGGCTGGTGTAATCATATGTTCTACATGAAATTAGTCTAATCTTAGGTTCTGTATGGAATTGGTGTAATCAGTTTCCACATTGGATTGGTATAATCATATATTCTAAATAGGATGGGTGTAATCATAGGTTCTATTTGAGATGAGTGTAATCAGTTTTCACCTTGTGTGGGTGTAATCATTGGTTCTATATGGGATGTGTGTAATCATAGATTCTATATCATTATATGGGATGTGTGTAATCATAGGTTCTATATGGGATGTGTGTAATCATATGTTCTATATGGGATGTGTGTGATCATATGTTCTATATGGGATGTGTGTAACCATAAGTTCTTCTTCTTCATCCTGAGTGTTTTTTCAGATGTGATTGCGGTGTGTCTAGTTATGCGCCCTTGGGCCGAAACCCGTAGGCCAACACATCCGGCTTTTGCGTGCTTTTTTGACCATGTAGCATTCCTGGGATCATAGGTTCTATAAGGGATGTTTGTAATCACAGTTTTAAATGGGATGTGTAATCATGGGTTCTATATGTGATGTGTGTAATTATAGATTTTATATGGGAGGGTGTAATTAGTTTCCAAATTGGATTGGTATAATCATAGATTCTATATAGGATGGGTGTAATCATAGGTTCTATTTGAGATGAGTGTAATCAGTTTTCATCTTGGATGGGTTTAATCATAGGTTCTATATAAGATGTGTGTAATCATAGGTTCTATATGAGATGTGTGTAATCATAGGTTCTATATGAGATGTGTGTAATCATGGGTTCTATATGGGATGTGTGTAATTATATGTTTTATATGGGATGGGTGTAATCATAGGTTCTATATGAGATGTGTATAATCATAGGTTCTATATGGGGTGTGTAATCACAGTTTATATATGGGATGTGTAATCATAGGTTCAAATCTATTCTTCATAGGGTAGCCTGGCAAGCTAACGAACTTTTCTGCTTGTATTAGCGTTTTCGTATCTCTGCGTTCTCTCAGTGCTTGTGTCCTCCCCAACTTTTCCATCTCCACTATAGGGGTTGATCTCATCCCTCCTGTGGTGACTCTAAGTGCTTGATTTTGCACCTTGTTCAGCTCTTGTAGTGTGGTGTTTGATGCCGAACACCACGCAGTTGACCCGTATTCTAGGTGTGGTCGTATGCTTATTTGATAAACTTTGCTAAGTATTTTCCCACTGGCCCCCCATATGGTTCCACTTAGTTTTCTCAGGATGGCTATTTTCCTTCTGGATTTTGCTACTGCTTTGTTGATGTGATTTCTCTATGTCAGCCTGTCATCAAATGTTACTCCAAGGTATGTTGGTTCTGTAACTTCTCTTAGGGGTATTCCATTTATCTGGATTTTGGTTCTTTATCTTCTCTTAGGGGTATTCCATTTATCTGGATGTTCCCTGCCTTTTGTTTGGAGAGAGGGTAAATAGAGTGGTGCTGCACTTGTCAGTGTTTATGCTGACACACTATCTATTTGCCCATGCAACAAATGCATCTACAGCTCTTTGTAGCATTTGGTGGCCACTGATGCATGTTCATTTGTGCTCCATAGAACCAGGTCATCAGCGTACATTGTCGCTTTAATTCTATGCGGTAGATTAGTAACAAGATCATTGATGAAGATTAGGAAAAGTGTGGGGGACAAGACTCCGCCCTGGGGAATGCCACATTGGGTTTAGACATAATGACGTCATCGGAAAAGGCGGTAGAAAAATCATATAGGAAAACATCACAAGAAACTAAGAAACTGTTGATAAAGAACACAAAGGAGAGTGACGTCAGTTATCAACAAAAAGGACATTGATTGGGAAGGTACTAGCTGGCCGTGAAATGCAAATATTGGCGGTAGAATAGTGTTGGCACATGAAACAGTGGCTGCGACTGAGATAGCAGGGAAGGAAGAGATACAGGGTTTGCTACAACGTGTCGCTACAGAACGTACGGGAGTACCTAGACGTATATCGTGCAGAGCGGCAAAGGAGAACTTCAGGCAGAATGACAGAACGGCAATGGAAGATACGAAGGTACAATATCTATGTAAGCAGGTTAGTGTTGAGTATCAATGAGTTCCTGTAAATATAACTAGGTCCCGCTTGGCAACAACAAGCACCTAGGTACGGATAGAATTGATAGAAAATCTCAAACTGACTGTGAGAACTTATTAAATGTTGGCTTCGTCATTTCCCTGCCGTTCCAGTTCTGAACTTTGCTCGTTTACTTTTATAAGTTTGTGTCGAGCCGAAATTATTGATCGTGCTATTTGGACATTTTGCATGTAATTGTTATGAATGCTGGACTTATAGCATGGCAGTCTTATGTGCATCGTTTTTCCGGGAGTGCCAACAGAAAATATTACTAACTAGCCACTCATTCACATCCGCCATTTGCCACTTATTTGCACTGGCCAGGAAAACATCGGAACCCAATCACAAAAGTAATTATCTGTATAATTATTGGTCAAGTCAGGAATCGTGTCTACCACCAGTCTGCATCAAGTTTATATAGACAGGAAACATACCATTTACACGTGGATATAGGTACTAGAGGAGATATAGAGATGGAACATACACAATAGACTGTCCCTTCCACACACTTCCTTTTCTCCACATGATCCACTCAAGACATTTTTCCACACCAACGCTTCCGTCCACAAGACTCCCTCACGCCACCTTCACTATTTCACCAATTTCTGCACGTGACATTTATGATGCCATTAACTAGAAAGTAAACATGCTCATGGATCTTACGTCGTACACATAGCGTTGAGTCAAGCATTCATCAACGTCATTCCAGTAATCAAGGTCGTCTCTGGAACACTGTCGCTGGCTGTTAGAAACGTTGAAGCAGCATTTCGTTTATCACGGTGCCATTTCAATATATTAGACTGACACCTCACTTGCATATAATCAACGCAACGAGTTTTCTGCACAGAATGTCGGATTACTCAACGTCAACGCTTCACACTGGACATTATAGACTTGACCTCCATCGACGTTTCCTTCCATCATCAGTCTTTAGGAAATCTGGATTTTATTGAGACGCTCATCTGGACATTGTTCACCGGATCTTTCATGAAGAGGTACCTACATTTCGAATGACTGTCAACATCCCCAATAAGACCTTACAGGAGTAATGAGTTAACACTGGTCTAGTAGAGAGACACCAGACAGGGAAGACACCGAGTACTATTAATACCTCACAGGGAGACACATTTGTGTCAGACCAGAGGGCAACGAGTACAGATGAGCGAGGGCTTTCCCCAAGCAATTGGGCTGCTGGTCCTTGCGAGTAACCGTGATATGGCAGGTTACTCAAACTCACCAGCCGGCGTGCTGGCAAGACCAGGCACGCAGTAATAGTGACTGCACGGAGAGTAAAGTGTCCGTGCTTGTCCACGCTATGTGTAGCGGGACAGACTGACTGGAGACGGTAGAGAGGGCAGACGTATCCTTAACCAATACGATAGCTTTCTAGGCCATAGGCAAACATATGGCTGTTCATTTAGATTGTGTAATGCTAGCATCATCTATCATCACGTTGATGTATTCATATTGTGTAACAATGATGAAACCTAACGCTCGTAGAGCCATTCAAATGTCGGCTCTGAATAAATTGCATTCCTTTCGCAAATGTCATGAATTGTTATTTCGTGCAGTGCGAAAGTAGCGGAGTCTTGAAAAGCTGCAGCGCACAAGTCGCTGACAGGCTAGACCCCGAATTGGTGTCAGAATGGTCAAAGAATCAACGCCAGCGGCGAATTAGTGTCAGAACACAGGGAATAAACACCAGTAGACCCTGAATTAGTGTCAGAACACATTGAACATTCTAAGCGGACGTCAACACATTATCGGACATTGTCACGGACACATCAGTCAACCTACTTCGGGATCAGACAGTCATCATACTGTGAACATTCTTTTACACGGATATACTGCACACGTCATTACGGACAAATTATAAGACATACAGGACAGTTCACACATCAGTCAACTTATTCTGGACTTTAAATTCGCAACTACATTTAGTCACTGCGGGTATCATACATTCAGATACCCACTTCAACTGATCAACCAGGATTTATCTCGTTAAGGCCAGTACATTTGCTGTTTGTTGTTATATAACTGTGGTCTGTTTGGGTGTCTAATATATAACATATTTTTTCTTCCGATAGCCGACTCCGTAGTTGTTTAACAGAGCGGGAGATTGAAGCGCTATCTGAATGTCACATGAGTTTATTTGTCTGACATTCAGACACGTTATTTACTGACTGCTTGTCAGCTTGTGACAAATATATTTTTTGTGACGAACTCGCGATTCGTTGGTAGTATATTAAATTTTTTCGCGTTGTACCGTTAGGCATTTACATTCCTTATTCTATCACGTCTCCTTATTTATATGTGATTAAATATTATGTAGGTATGTCACTTCGTAGTTCGTTATCGAAACAGCGTCATTGTTGTGTCAGTATATTCTTTATATTGAATATATATTTTTACTACTAATTTATAGTATTTACATAAAGTAACACTTAGGACATTTTTATTGCATTAAGATTGCTGAATTTCTGTTGCTGAATTATTGTTGAGTTGAAGTTGACAACAATTGTGGTTGGATATTACATACTATATTTTATATGTACTTCCATATTGTCTGTTTCTTTTGTATTCTTTGCACACTCCTCTATCATATTTCAGCTAGATAAGTTATTGCACAGGTAGGACAAGATGTCGATATTTCAAGACTACATGAAGATAGGTAAGACGTTGGGTTTAACCGGTTCAAGGCTCAGGAATTATGCAATACAGAAAACGGAAAAATTAGAGGGGGTTGTAAAGGAGCAAAGAAGGAAACGGGGACAAATTTATGAAACGAACACAGTATTCATCATTGACGATGACGAAAACACTCTTGTTACTCAACAAGCATGGGTCAATGGTATATCAACGACCTGTATTAGGGATACTTCATCAGTTATTGTGGGAGTCGATCGCAGGTTAATAAACGAAAGTGACTACACAGGTGAGAATATTGGTTGCAGAACATTCGGAGGTACTATAGAAACATACAAAACCGCATGGGTCATGATTGATTGCCCATATTACACAGGTAAAGTATGTGCTGCTGTATTACCAAACCCTGGTGCTGGGTTAATAGTGGGTAATATCCCGAATGTCAAAGATTTAGTTCAGAAAGTAACCATCGAACGCAAACCTGACGAGACACTCACAAGTACCCAAACTCAAACGACGCATGAAGAAGAAGAAAATAAAGAAGAAGAAAACACACAATTAAAACAAGTTAGACCAACTGGTAACGAAAATGAGCTAACACAAATGTGTGATAACGCAACAGAAACGAATTGTATAAACCAGGATACGCACGAGATAAACGAACATTCTTCATCATATCAGAAACAGATGAAACGTGATTATATGTCTTTAAATGACATCTTTTTGAAACATGCTAAACAGAGAATAAAACTTACACGCACTGGTTGTTGCACGCAAAAGTCACATACACAACACGCACAACCCATTAAACAGTCAAAATGGGATATCATAACCATGATTGTTACTCAGATTATAACTTTGATTAAGCCAACCATATCACAGGCTGTATGTGTCATCATGAACACATACACACAAACAAAGATATATGTTATGTGCAACAGTACATACATATACGCACAATCAAAGAAGTACATTGCTTGCGGCATTGCAACTATCTACTCACAAGTCAAGAAACTTATAAATTGGTTAACAGACACAAAGAAATACACCACAAACACTTGTGAGCAAGTCAAAACAAAGGGAATAAACTTTAGCAGACAAACAAAACTATACGTTACGAAGTTAAAAGGTAAATGCAAAGAACATTACAGAAAACAAACTACACTTATCTTTGCTTACTTCGGTTACTTGTCTCACTTCTGCTACAGATTTGCCAAACATACCTCATTGTACGGTATGCATTACATATCAACCACAAGAGTGAAAACTAAAACATTGTTCCAATCAACAAAGTTACAATGTACAAATATTGGCATGCGTGCAGAAGAGAGATTCTATAGGTTTGAAACAGAGAAAGAAAGAAAGAAAATGAATGAAAGAAAGAATAAAAGAAAAGAAAAAAAAAGAAAAAGAAAATGGGATGAAAGTGTTAGGTTCATATCAACACATTGTTCACTACAGACACATTAGGGTCTTATTAAGTAGTTATTCCAAGTATCTCTGATATAAAGTTATGCTTGTCAGAATTGTTCACACTATCTCATATGTCTACAATTCGTCTTGAGGAAATATTTCAATTCTCTATTCTTTGGTAATAATATCCATAATAGAGAACATTACTAATTTATATGAATATTATTAGATTTAAATATTTATTCTTCTTCAATCCGAATATTATATTATATTTTTGGTTTCTTCTTCTTCGTTCATCCGGAGTTTTTTTTTTCGGATGTGATTGCGTTGTGCCTGTTTACAGCAGAGCTGCGTTCTTGCGCCGTTAGGCCGACACATCCGACTTCTGCGGGCATTTGTTGACCGGGTTAACCTTCCCGGGGGTTTCTTAGGACGTTTGACTCACTGTTGTGGTGTTATCTCCCATCCTAGCTGGCCCATATAGAACAGCCAAAGACATCCTGGTCAGCCCTCAAGGGAAGGCAGGGGCAGACCATGGGCATTCCCCGCCATCCAAGGAGGCTTCCATACTTGCAGAGCCAACACACAGCGCTCTGGTACTGGGCTCACCCAAGGAATCGTCACGTCTTGCACATGGCTGCTTAGCCTCACTTCCGTATATTGGGCCTTCCGTTCACCATAGGCTGTTCTTCCGGAAACCAGAAGAATGCAGTGTGCAGATGACATCCACACTGTGAGCTTTTGATTCGGACTTTCCACATAATGGATTTGCTATCCAAGCAATATTCCATTTTGTGCCACTAGGACACTTTTCCCACCTTTTTTGAAAGCCCACACAGTGAGCTTCTGATTCGGACTTTCCGCGTAATGGATCTCCTATCCAGCAATATTCCATTTCATGCCTCTGGGAGGCTTTTGTAACCGACATACCTGTGGTATGAAGTGTGGCAGTCTGAATACTTCTTCATACACCTTTAAATGTCAACCTGTATGTAGTTAAAGTAAGCTACGGTCAACTTGAGCTTGTTGATATCTCCATAGAGCTTGTCCTCAAATGAAGCAGGTGTGGGCCAAAATATCTTTCTCTGTTCTGCATATGTTGGGCAATCCTGAAGCAAATGTTTTGCTGTCATTTTTCCAGTTCGACAATAACATTCATCGGTATCTATCTTTAGTTTATTGAACAAGTGGTATTTCAGCCTGTTATGTCCTGTGCGGAGTCTGAAGATTGCTACTTGTTCTCTTCTGTCAAGTTTGTAATATGCATCATCCTTCTGGTGGCCTGGATGCTCTGATTCCCATTTGGTTCTATAGGTGCTTTTTATCAGCCTCTTTGCCTCATTATAGATTATGTCTATGTCAGGCTGTGGTAGTCGTCCGCACTCTTTTGCCAGTGTGTCAGCCTCTTCATTTCCAGGTATACTGCAATGTGATGGTATCCACTGTATTACAACTTTTTTGGATTTCTGGCATAGACCATGGAGTGCTGCTCTTAGGTCATCTATTTCTGTGCTGTTATTGCTCTTCAGTATTGAGACAGCTGACTTCGCATCTGTGAAGATAGCTATTTGCTTCTCTTTATTTTTCTCCATCAAGAGCATTTCTGCTGCAGTTTTCAGAGCCTCTACCTCCGCTTTGAAGTTACTTGAAAACTTTCCAGTTGCCACTGAATGTGTTTTTTTCACTCCATTTTTTTAAATTTAGGAGAATTCCTCCTCCTCCATTCTCTATTGAATTTTTGGCTGATCCATCTGTATATGCATGGGTCCAATTGCTGCTTGGGTAATGTTCTTTTATGTAGTTTAGGGTTATTTCTCTTCTTTCGGTTTCATGCTGAGTGTTCTTTTTCTCAATACCAGGAATCTTTTCTATCATCTCAGGCAGTTTCTGCTGTCTCCAAGCTGGGAACTTGTCTGCATTGTAAATAGGTTTGACTGTTGATATGTTAAGTATGGGATCTGCCCTAATCTTTCGTTTTGCAGTTTCTACAAAGTTGCTACGCTTCAGTCGTCCCTTTCCAAAACCACTAAACCTTTTATACATAGGGTGGTCTGTCAATCTTCTAAATTTTTCTGCTTGTTGCTGGGCTCTGCTATCTCTTCTATCCTGCATTGGTTGTAAACAAGTGATCTTTTCAAGTTCATTAATAGGCGTTGTCTTCAGGCTTCCAGTTATGATTCGCATTCCTTGATTTTGGACTCTACTTATTTTGTTAAAGTTTGACTTAGCTGCTGTTGCCCAAGCTGCAATGCCATATTCCAGTACTGGCCTCACCCGTCCAGTATATAACTTCTTGAGAACTTTCTCATCTGCTCCCCACGTTGTACCAGCAAGCTTTTTCATGATTGCCATTCTTTGCCTTGCTCTTGTTCGATTTTTCTCAACCTGTGTCTTCCATGTCAGGCGACGATCAAAGGTGACTCCGAGATAGTTTGGATTTTCTTCATGGCGCAATATTTTTCCATTCAATACCAGCTTAGGTTGTTGAGTTTTATTTGAGAGGGAGAACACTGAGCATGTTGTTTTATCCTCACTTATCTTCACTAGCCATGATTTTGACCAGTCCTCTAGTGCTAATAAGGCTTGCTGTATTCTGCTGTTAGCTGTACTAATATATTCTTCAGGTGTCCATATGGCTAGGTCATCTGCAAAGGATGATGTGTGTACTCTGGCTGGAAAATTTTCTGTGATTTCGTTTATATATGCTAGGAATAATGTTGGTGAAAGAACTCCTCCTTGGGGGACACCATGCTCCAACAGCATCATTTAGCTGGTTTGTCCTTGTACTTTTGTCCTGGCAGTTCTGTTCTCAAGGTAGTGGCTGATCCATTTGTACATTTTCCCACAAACATGCATTTTTTGCAGTTTTACTTTCAGTCCTTCCTTCTATACTTTATCAAATACTTTTTCTAAATCTATCCAGACCGCTAGTGTGTGCTTTTTCTCTTGGAAGGCATCCTCTATTTCCTGAGCTATATAGGTTATTTGATCTTCAGTGGATCTGTACTTTCTGAATCCTGCTTGGTGTGGTGTTAAGAGTTTGTTTTCTTCCAGATGCCATGTTAGCCTGCCATTGATAATGCGTTCCATTAATTTTCCTACACAGCTAAGTAGACTGATAGGTCGATAGCCATTTGGTACTTCCAGGTCTTTTCCTTTCTTTGGGATTGGTATTAGTATAGCTTCCTTCCATGCCTGTGGGACTATTGCCCTCTTCCAGCTGTAATTTATGACTGCTAGTAGTTTCTTTTTTGCCTTAGTGCCTAGTCCTATTAGCATTTCATTTGTGATTCCATCCTTTCCTGGTGATTTCTTCTTTTTTAGGGTATTCATTGCCTGTTCCATTTCTTCCATTGTTAGATTTGCCATCATATATTCTGCTGCTGTCTCTGTGTTTGTATGATGTATCTGTTTGTCTGTGATTGCTTTCTTCTGTTCGGCTGTAATATCAATGTGGTTTGCATTTGCATAGTGTTCCATTAGTGCATTTGCAGCCTTTTTTCCTGTAAGCAAGGCATTTCCTTGTTTAATTGTTATTTGTTTGTTGCTAGGTCCTTCATTGTTCATGGCTTTCACTAGTTTCCATAGTTTGTTTCCATCCCTGTCAAAATTCAGGTTTTCTGTTTTTCCCTCCAACAATCTCTTGTTGTTTGATTTACTGTTCTTTTATATTTTGCTGAGATGGCTTTGAGAGAGATGTTCGCTTCAATTGTTTGTTCTCTCTCTGCTGTCTTCCTGGCATCTTCAACTTTGTCCTCCAAATTTTGTAGTTCTTCAGTCCAGTATGGTTTGTAATTTTTCCTCGCTCCTCTTGGAATAGACTCAGTGGCTGCCTGTATTATCGCTCTGTTTAGACTTTCCACCATTTGCTTTATGTTGCCATATCGTGTATTTATGTTTTCACAATATTTGTCTGTTAGTATGGCAAATCTGTCCCAATCTGCTCGTTTGTAATTCCAGCGGGGCAAGAGCTTTTGCTCCTGTGGAACATACTCCATATTCATTACAAGCTTGATTGGTCTGTGGTCACTACCTGCTAATTGGTCCAGCACATGGCGATCGATTTTGTGGAGGATGTCTCCTGTGCAGAAAGCTAAGTCTGGAGTAGAAGTGTTAAGCCATCTTCTGGAGTAGAAGCTCGGTGTGTCAACCGCTTTGTTGAGTAGATGGAGATTTGAGTCTATTTCCCAGTCCTCCAATTCATCTCCTCTTTTGTCAGTATCTGGGTATCCTCATCTTTCTGAACGGCTATTAAAGTCTCCGACAATAATGCAGTTTGTGTCAGTTATTTTCATGTTTGAGAGTGTAAGGTCCTTATCTGCTGGGCTATACAGATTGTAGATTCTTATTTTCACTTCCTTTATCATTATATCAACACCTATAATTTCCGTTTGGTTGTCAGAGATCACAGATACATCGCTGCAAGGTATTGTATTTCGTGTAAGTATTAGAACTCCTCCTTTGTGTCCTTCGCGGTCATAACGTGTAGCCTGATATCCTCTGACTGAGAATTTGTGATTGGCGTTGAGGTGTGTCTCTTGAATGCATGCCACATCTATTCTATCTTTATGAAGACGCTGTGTTAGGGAGTCTTTCTTCTTGTAAACTCCTTCGGCATTCCACTGTAGTATGTTGAGTGTCCGGGGTATTTGGTCAATAGCTCTTAACCTACTCCTCTGTGCCTTGACTCCACAGCACAGGGGAAGGTGACCACCAGTAGTCATGGGTGGACCCCCTCGAGGCAGGGGGCCCGGCACTATCGCCGCCTGATGGGACTTCACGGGATTAGCACCATAACGATTAATTTTGATTTGTGACATCATGAATTAAGTTACGTTGCACTGCTTTGTCAAGCCTGTGGCTCAGTACATCCGATTTCGACAAGCATTTATTCGGGATGCTTTCCCTAGCCTTTGACTGTCCCCAGTCTACCTACAAGGCAGCAGGTTTTACGTTGCACTGCTTTGTCAAGCCTGTGGCTCAGTACATCCAATTTCGACAAGCATTCATTCGGGATGCTTTCCCTAGCCTTTGACTGTCCCCAGTCTACCTACAAGGCAGCAGGTTTTACGTTGCACTGCTTTGTCAAGCCTGTGGCTCAGTACATCCGATTTCGACAAGCATTTATTCGGGATGCTTTCCCTAGCCTTTGACTGTCCCCAGTCTACCTACAAGGCAGCAGGTTTGTGTGTCTCTTCGTCTAGTCCCTCTCCCTTGACCTGTCCGACATGGGTGGCCCTACTAGTAGCTGTGCTACTGTCGGCATAGCTCTTGGGGTCATTGGGACGCACAAGCCCCTTTACCTCGTCACGGTGGACACACAGCAGAGGGGATATTTTTGGTTTAATTTCGTAGAAGTCCTTACGGATTATTCTAAGCATGACTACGATTTCAAGATTTACCAAATTCTAGACAATGATAATTTTCTTAAAGATCTTCTTAGTCGTCTCTAAAAAAATTATGTATGTTATATTTTCTTACTTATTGTCTGCGTTCGTATTTGGATTTTCGTTAGGCTGATTAACATATATTGCATACATTCACCCAGGTAGATTACTGTTGAAAAACAACAAATTGCGAATTATGTTAAATTTATTAGTGTTATATGGATATGTACATGGTTTGTTTAATTCGTTCTTTGGCAGGGACATTGTTCGCCATGACAAGTGACACTGCACAGTCGAGTGCGATTGACCATGTGCGCTGTAATTGACGAACTATACCTGAACACTTCTAGATTATCGGAAATCGTTTGTATTTCTAATATACTGTTATGTCATATTATTACGGCATATTCGTATTAAATATTGATAGTTATAGTGCTCTTTCGTGGATCGAAACCTGACTATTGATTAGAGTGTATGTGTTGAACACTGATACAGTAGATGAAAATAGACACAGTTTTCGTCGCGAAATGACATATGTCAATATTAATTGTACCCTTGTGATCACTACTTGAGTAACATTATTCATTTCATTAATCAATTATTAATTTATTGCTAATGCATAGCATAGAATTATATATATATATATATATATATATTTTCTTTCACATAATTCCAGTTCATAAAGTTAAGTAGTTACATATTAATTACATATTATTATTGTTGTTCATATTAGTACTTAATTATACATATGATGGGTCATAGATTTTTCAATTCTCATTGTGATCGCCATTGCCAAGTATAGCCACCACATTATGAAATACGCCGTTATATGATATTGTCACTCGGTCATTATTGCCACACCTACACAAAGAGTTTATGATGACGTCTCTAAGGAGCATTTACCTTGATTACGCCTAAAATTATGACGTCATAATACTAGTACCTCACCTAACCGTTTGATGAGATTAAGATTCACGACATAGCAGTCGGGACAATTGCACAGATGATTACAAGACAACAGTAGATGCAACTGGTACCTGTTTATTCCTCACGTCCCCTTACTCCAGGTTTTGACCTAGAGAAGGACGCTTGTCCTTAGGGACAAATGAGGGACTGATCGTTATGGTTAGTTAGTACAGCCTCCCCATGGGCTGTACAACGACATCTACAGTTGGTGTGTAGATTGGAGGGCGTGCCCGTTATATATTAATTTTTTTATTTTGTGGGTAATCGATAGGTGTCCATAGCATCTTGCTAGTCCCATAAAAGTCATTGTGTCTGCACTGCTATGTGTCAGGTTAATTCTCTTGATGTAAAAAAAAAATGATTACATCATTTTAAAAGGGAGGGGGGCATACTGCCACATTGCGTTTAGATATAATGACGTCATCGGAAAAGGCGGTAGAAAAATCATATAGGAAAACATCACAAGAAACTAAGAAACTGTTGATAAAGAACACAAAGGAGAGTGATGTCAGTTATCAACAAAAAGGACATTGATTGGGAAGGTACTAGCTGGCCGTGAAATGCAAATATTGGCGGTAGAATAGTGTTGGCACATGAAACAGTGGCTGCGACTGAGATAGCAGAGAAGGAAGAGATACAGGGTTTGCTACAACGTGTCGCTACAGAACGTACGGGAGTACCTAGACTTATATCGTGCAGAGCGGCAAAGGAGAACTTCAGGCAGAATGATAGAAGGGCAATGGAAGATACGAAGGTACAATATCTATGTAAGCAGGTTAGTGTTGAGTATCAATGAGTTCCTGTAAATATAACTAGGTCCCGCTTGGCAACAACAAGCACCTAGGTACGGATAGAATTGATAGAAAATCTCAAACTGACTGTGAGAACTTATTAAATGTTATTACGTATCAACATCTTCAGCATGGCCGTTGGCTTCGTCATTACTCTGCCGTTCCAGTTCTGAACTTTGCTCGTTTACTTTTATAAGTTTGTGTCGAGCCGAAATTATTGATCGTGCTATTTGGACATTTTGCATGTAATTGTTATGAATGCTGGACTTATAGCATGGCAGGGAACACTGTGACGCAGTAGTTCTTTCTTGCTCTTAAGTTTGTCTATCTGTACTCGGGCTCTTCTGTTGTGCAAGTATGCTTTCACCCATTTGTACATTCTTCCATTCACTTTAAAATTTCTCAGTTTCTTCATCAGACCTTCTTTCCAGACTTTGTCAAAGGCTTTCTTCAGGTCTATCCATGCAGCAAGCACCGGCTTCTTCTCTTGGAATGCATCCTCAATTTCTTGAGAGGGGTAGGTTGTCTGATCTTCCGTAGAGTAGCACAGCCTAAAGCCAGCTTGCTGTTGCACAAGGATATTTTCACTTTTAATGTACCACTGCAGTCTGTGATTGATGATGCCCTCCTTTGTTTTGCAGAGACAGCTGGTGAGGCTAATTGGTCTGTAGCTGGAGGCAGTGGAACTATCTTTCCCTGATTTTAGGAAGGGTATCATGATTGCTTCTCTCCAGGCTTGTGGAACACTGCCTAGGGTCCAGCTGTTATTGAAGATCTGATACAGCTTTGTTTTGGCCTCTGTTCCTAGGTTCCTGATCATTTCATTGGAGATAACTATCAGCTCCTCGTGACTTTCTCATTTTCAGTTTTGATATGGCTAGCTCCAGTTCGCTGATTGTGATAGGTGCCTCCAGAACCTCATGTACTGTTTCATTCTGTCCTGTGTGTTGCCATTTCTCTCGAATCTCTTGTTTTTTCTCTGGACTAATGTTGATATTGTTATCTTGTGCGAATGAGTCCGCAAAATGGTCAGCTGCTTGTTTTCATGTTAAGATGTTTCCGTCTTTATGTAGTGCAATTTTTGAGTTTCTCCATGTGCCCTCATCGTTAAGTACTTTTATTAGTTTCCACAACTTCCTTGCGTCTCTTTCAAAGTTCAGTGACTGTTTTCTCATGCCAGCTTTTCCGTCTAGCCTGCATAGCCCTTTGAAATTTGGCTTTTGCGTGCTGGTATTTATTGCGGTGTTCTTGGCTGGGTTTGGCCTCTGCTTTCTTTCTACACACTTATACATCAATATGCAACTGTTACAGTTCACTACTCCAGTAGTGTTTATAATGTTTATGGGCTTCTCTTGGTACTGTTTCGCGTGTTGCCTGTAGTGTGAATTTCCCAAACTCTTCAGCTACTTTATTTATGTCTTTCTCAGTGTTCGGATTTCTAACCAGTATGCTGGTGCGATGCTTGTACATTGCCAAGTCTGCTTTCTTGTAGCTCCACCTCGAGAGGGTGCTGCTTTCACTTACAAGCTCATTTTCTACAGTTAGAAAGACTGGCCGATGGTCACTGCCACCAAGTTGTTTTCCAACAATTCGTGTAATGTTCCACTCCAGGTCTGGTGATTGAAAAGCCAGGTCAGGTGTAGTTGTAGTGTGCCATGATCTCGAGTAAAAAGCATGTGGGTCGGACGGCTTGTTAATCAAGATGAATCTATTCTCATCCTGCCAGTCTTCCAGTCTCTCTCCTCTCTGTTCCATGTGATCATAGCCCCAGCTCTGCGAGTGGCTGTTGAAATCACCACACACAATCATTTTTTTTCTTTTAATGGTAGTGTGTCCAGTGCTTGTGGGCTGTCACTTGGACAGTAGTAATTGATCAGATGTAGGTTTGTATTGCCTGTCCTAAGTTTAAGAGTCTGATACTCAGCCCTTTCCATGTAAACTTCAATTTGGGAAGCAGTAATGTTATTTTTACAAGGGTCAGTATCCCACCCTTTCGCCTATCCTTTCGGTTAGTTAGTTAGTTAGTTAGTCGACAGATCATCCTCGTTGCACATCGAACCATTCAGTCCATAAGTGCTCGGATCCCCTCCTCAGCAAATCCCGCAGCGTGTAGCGGCTAACAACGCCAGTTCTGTGTTGGTTTATCAATCTTCTTTGGCTTCCTGCGTAGTGTTCTTGTTTGGCCACCCCTCTTTTAATTTGCTGCTCCCGCAGTCTGGCCATTGTTGTAGATTCACAGTCATCACTTGGTTCTCGCAAAAGTCTCACTTCTCGTAGAGCATTCAGAATGTCAGCCTGGTCCATGACGCGTCCGCCCTCCACAGTAGCCTCACCTGCGAGCTTGTCAGCCCGCTCATTTCCTTGTACTCCCGCATGACCTGGCACG
The DNA here is from genome assembly GCA_014155875.1 of Cepaea nemoralis. Lineage (NCBI taxonomy): Eukaryota > Metazoa > Mollusca > Gastropoda > Stylommatophora > Helicidae > Cepaea > Cepaea nemoralis. The sequence goes on from JACEFZ010013303.1 coordinate 75,440, forward strand.
AAGATGAAACTAATCTTTGCCAGCCGAGACCGCTTCAGAGGCAGCAACCACTCTCTTCGGATCGACCCCTCCTCTATCCTCTTGATCATGTTCATTGAGTCGCTAAGGAAACAAGCCCTAGTGAATGTCTGTGTCTCGAGCCATGTTATTGCTTTACTTTCGGTCATATCGGTAACACTGGTAGCCACTGATTTTGAAGGCTATGTTCTCGTTGAGGTGAGTTTCTTGCAAGCAACATACACTTACCTTTTCTTGGTCCAAGATGTTTTCTAGTTCTATTGTTTATGGCTGACTCCCTCCGCATTCCAGTGCATTATTTTTAGTCTTTGTTTGGTATGGCCAAACGCTCTATTCTCAGGTCCTCCGGCTCCACAGAACATCTGAGAAGGACCTCCAGTAGTTGTGGTTGGACCCTTTCGAGACATAGGGCCCGGCACAGCACCTGCCTGGGGGTCCAAAGCAGGGCGAGCACCATAACATTTATAAGTAGTCGGCATATTTCATTACGCGTAATTGCGTGGCATCGTGATTTCTGTGGTGCGCCTCCTGGCTGGTTGCCTCCGTCTTCAGCACCTTTCCTTTACTAGAGCAGACAGTGCTCTTACTCGAATTTAGGTGTGTAGGCACCCTGCGCATGCATGTACGTGTATACACATCTAGAGCTTTTTGGCTATTTCTCGATGCTTGGACTTTTGCTGCTGAGGTTATGAATGCACCGAGCCATTGAGGTATTTATGCAAGGTTGGGCGCTCACCCCCCCCCCCCCCTTTTCTCCCAGCGACATAACAGCAAACATTTGGAACACAGAGGCCGAAATCTTGCCAAGGAGGTTACCTCAGACAGGTGCAAGGCCCAGAACATTTCGATTGAAGACACAGTGATTGTGAAAGAGGCTGTGCTTCGACGATCATAAACAGCGCTTCAGGTCCAGATGGCATAAGATATGACGACATCAATATGTGTACCGACAACGAGCTAGAGAAATTAGCAGATATGTACAACATATGGAGTGCAAGCATCAAGGAGAAGTGGTTACACAGCTATCGTATTCCCTTGCCGAAGCCTGGCAAAGACCACACAAAAATTCAGGGATACCTAGTAATAAACATGCAGAATACAATAGGCAAGCTGTGGAGAAGTTAATTGCCAGGAAAATATCAAGCCAGCTAGAGGAGCAAGGTGTTTTCCCACCTACCCTGGGAGGGTACCGTCCAAAAAGAGAAATCTGGACCAATGCAGCAGTTTTTAGATGAGGCAGTTGTACTTCGGAACCAACAATAATATATCCTGGCCTACCACAGGGATCACCATTCATTATCACCGGTGCTGCTCAACACCTACACTGCGAGAATCACCAGCGAGCAAAGCATATGACCGGGGAGGACATTGTCGTATGCAGACGATGTTTTAGTGTATCGTCAGGGCAAGGATAGAGATCAGGTTGCTGTGGAACTACAAACCGAACTCAGTCGCATAAGCACTTGGTGTTTTAAAGCTGGGGTAATGGTCAACCCAACAAAGGCAACAGTGACATGGTTCTCTTTGAATAACCATATTGTCAACATCCCAACGCCAACTGTAAATCCGGATTCAGTGGCGGTGGAAATAACGCAGGCAATGAATTACCTGGTTTCTTCTTCTTCTGCTGCGTTCATCCGGAGTTTTTTTCGGATGTGACTGCGTTGTGCCTGTTTACAACAGAGCTGCGTTCTTGCGCTGTTAGGCCGACACATCTGACTTCTGCGGGCATTTGTTGACCGGGTTAACCTTCCCGGGAGTTTCTTAGGACGTTTGAATCTCACTGTTGTGGTGTTATCCCCCATCCTAGCTGGCCCATATAGAACAGCCAAAGACATCCGGGTCAACCCTCAAGGGAAGGCAGGGGCAGACCATGGGCATTCCCCGCCATCCAAGGAGGCTTCCATACTTGCAGAGCCATCACACAGCGCTATGGTACTGGGCTCACCCAAGGAATCGTCACGTCCTGCACATGGCTGCTTAGCCTCACTTCCGTATATTGGGCCTTCCGTTCACCATAGGCTGTTCCTCCGGAAACCAGAAGAATGCAGTCTGCAGATGACATCCACACAGTGAGCTTTCGATTAAGACTTTCCACATAATGGATTTGCTATCCGAGCAATATTCCATTTCGTGCCACTAGGACACTTTTTCCACCTTTTATGAAGCCCACACAGTGAGCTTTCGATTAAGACTTTCCACATAATGGATTTGCTATCCAAGCAATATTCCATTTCGTGCCACTAGGACACTTTTTCTACCTTTTATGAAGCCCACCCAGTGAGCTTTTGATTCAGACTTTCCACGAAATGGATGTGCTATCCAAGCAATATTCCATTTCATGCCTCTGGGAGGCTTTTGTAACCGACATACCTGTGGTATGAAGTGTGGCAGTCTAAATACATCTTCATGCACCTTTAGATGTCAACCTGAATGTAGTTAAAGTAAGCTGTAGTCAACTTGAGCTTGTTGATATCTCCATAGAGCTTGTCCTCAAATGAAGCAGGTGTGGGCCAAAATATCTTTCTCTGTTCTGCACATATTGGGCACTCCTGCAGCAAATGTTTAGCTGTCATTTTACCAGTTCCACAATTACATTCATCGGTATCTCCTATCTTTAGTTTATTGAACAAGTGGTGTTTCAGCCTGTTATGTCCTGTGCGGAGTCTGAAGATTGCTACTTGTTCTCTTCGGTCGAGTTTGTAATATGCATCATCATTCTGGTGGCCTGGATGCCCTGATTCCCATTTGGTTCTATAAGTGCTTTTTATAAACCTTTTTGCCTCATTATAGGTTATGTCTATGTCAGGCTGTGGTAATCGTCCACCCTCTTTTGCTAGTCTGTCAGCCTCTTCATTTCCAGGTATACTGCAATGTCATGGGATCCACTGTATTACAACTTTTTTGGATTTCTGGCATAGACCATGGAGTGCTACTCTTAGGTCAGCTAGTTCTGTGCTGTTTTTGCTCTTCAGTATTGAGACAGCTGACTTTGCATCTGTGAAGATAGCTATTTGTTTCTCTTTATTTTCCTCCATCAAGAGCATTTCTGCTGCAGTTTACAAAGCCTCTACCTCCGCTTTGAAGTTACTTGAAAATTTTCCAGTTACCACTGACTGTGTTTTTATCACTCCATTTTTTAAATTAAGGAGAATTCCTCCTCCTCCATTTTTAATTGAATCTTTGGCTGATCCATCTGTATATGCATGGGTTCAATTGCTCCTTGGGTAATGTTCTTTTATGTAGTTGATGGTTATTTTTCTTCTTTCGGTTTCATTCTGAGTGTTCTTTTTCTCAATACCAGGAATGTTTTCTATCATCTCAGGCAGTTGCTGCTGTCTCCAAGCTGGGAAGCTGTGTGCATTGTAAATGGGCTTGACTGTTAATATTGTACCAGCAAGCTTTTTCATGATAGCCATTCTCTGCCTTGCTCTTGTTCGATTTTTCTCAACCTGTGTCTTCCATGTCAGGCGACGATCAAAGGTGACTCCTAGATAGTTTGGATTTTCTTCATGGCGCAATATTTTTCCATTCAATACCAGCTTAGGTTGCTGAGTTTTATTTGAGAGGGAGAACACTGTGCATGTTGTTTTCTCCTCACTTATCTTCACTATCCATGATTTTGACCAGTCCTCTAGCGCTAATAAAGCTTGCTGTATTCTGCTGTTAGCTGTACTAATATATTCTTCAGATGTCCATATGGCTAGGTCATCTGCAAAGGAGGATGTGTGTACTCTGGCTGGAAAATTTTCCGTGATGTCATTTATATATGCTAGGAATAATGTTGGTGAAAGAACTCCTCCTTGGGGGACACCTTGCTCCAACAGCATCATTTTGCTTGTTTGTCCTTGTACTTTTGTCTTGGCAATTCTGTTCTCAAGGTAGTGGCTGATCCATTTCTACATTTTTCCACAATCATGCATTTTTTTTTTTTTGCAGTTTTACTTTCAGTCCTTCCTTCCATACTTTATCAAATGCTTTTTCTAAATCTATCCAGACTGCTAGTGTGTGCTTTTTCTCTTGGAAGGCATCCTCTATTTCCTGAGCTATATAGGTTATTTGATCTTCAGTGGATCTGTACTTTCTGAATCTTGCTTGGTGTGGTGTTAAGAGTTTGTTTTCTTCCAGATGCCATGTTAGCCTGCCATTGATAATGCGTTCCATTAATTTCCTACACAGCTAAGTAGACTGATAGGTCGATAGTCATTTGGTTCTTCCAAGTCTTTTCCTTTCTTTGGAACTGGTATTAGTATAGCTTCCCTCCATGCATGTGGGACTATTCCTCTCTTCCAGCTGTTATTTAGGACTGCTAGTAGTTTCTTCTTTGCCTTGGTGCCTAGTCCTATTAGCATTTCATTTGTGATTCCATCCTTTCCTGGTGATTTCTTCTTTTTTAGGGTATTCATTGCCTGTTCCATTTCTTCCATTGTTAGATTTGCCATCATATATTCTGCTGCTGTCTCTGTATTTCTATGATGTATCTGTTTGTCTTTGATTGCTTTCTTCTGTTCGGTTGTAATATCAATGTGGTTTGCATTTGCATAGTGTTCCATTAGTGCATTTGCAGCCTTTTCTTCCTGTAAGCAAGGCATTTCCTTGTTTAATTGTTATTTGTTTGTTTCTAGGTCCTTCATTGTTCATGGCTTTCACTAGTTTCCATAGTTTGTTTCCATCCCTGTCAAAATTCAGGTTTTCTGTTTTTTCCCTCCAACAATCTCTTGTTGTTTGATTTACTGTTCTTTTATATTTTGCTGAGAAAGCTTTGAGAGAGATGTTCGCTTCAATTGTTTGTTCTCTCTCTGCTGTCTTCCTGGCATCTTCAACTTTGTCCTCCAAACTTTGTAGTTCTTCAGTCCAGTATGGTTTGTAATTTTTCCTCGCTCCTCTTGGAATGGACTCAGTGGCTGCCTGTATTATCGCTCTGTTTAGACTTTCCACCATTTGCTTTATGTTGCCATATCGTGTATTTATGTTTTAACAATATTTGTCTGTTAGTATGGCAAATCTGTCCCAATCTGCTCGTTTGTAATTCCAGCGGGGCAAGGGCTTTTGCTCCTGTGGAACATACTCCATATTCATTACAAGCTTGATTGGTCTGTGGTCACTACCTGCTAATTGGTCCAGCACATGGCGATCGATTTTGTGGAGGATGTCTCCTGCGCAGAAAGGTAAGTCTGGAGTAGAAGTGGTAAGCCATCTTCTGGAGTAGAAGCTCGGTGTGTCATCCGCTTTGTTGAGTAGATGGAGATTTGAGTCTATTTCCCAGTCCTCCACTTCATCTCCTCTTTTGACAGTATCTGGGTATCCTCATCTTTCTGAACGGCTATTAAAGTCTCCGACAATAAAGCAGTTTGTGTCAGTTATTTTCATGTTTGAGAGTGTAAGGTCCTTATCTGCTGGGCTATACAGATCGTAGATTCTTATTTTCACGCCCTTTATCATTATATCAACACCTATAATTTCAGTTTGGTTGTCAGAGATCACAGATACTTCGCTGCAAAGTATTGTATTTCGTGTAAGTATTAGAACTCCTCCTTTGTGTCCTTCGCGGTCGAAACGTGTGGCCTGATAACCTCTGACTGAGAATTTGTGATTGGCGTTGAGGTGTGTCTCTTGAATGCATG
>JACEFZ010013304.1:0-22853 GCA_014155875.1 Cepaea nemoralis
CAGTCTCTAAGCTTACCCCTAAAAAGGCCCTTTTCAACAAAGCCAAACTAGTGAATAAAATTATATCTCAAAAATACCCCAGAGTATCTTCTGCCGCTGATTCAATCTAGTGCAATGAACAGCAAGCGCCCTAAATTTGTTACATGTCTCAAAGCCTAGATTGGACCTATACAAAACATGTTTTGCTATTCTGGTGCTCACTTATGGAATCATCTGCCTCCAGATCTGAAAAAATCCAATGAGTCCCTACACATTTAACCGAAAACTCTTTCAATACTTAATCCATACCGACTATATGCCACCATAATTCATTTACTGGTATAATTGTTCAGTATAATTGTTCATTTTAATTGTTCACTCTATATGTGTGTGCGTGTGGGAGCGAGAGAGAGAGAGAGAGAGAGAGAGAGAGAGAGAGAGAGAGAGAGAGAGAGAGAGGGTGTCAGAGAGAGGGAGAGAGTGAATGCGTGTGTGTGGAGAGAGTGATTGAGCGAGAAATGGTGGGGGAAATGTGTCAGTGCATGCATTCGTACGTGTATGTGTGAGAGTGAGTGAGGGAGTGTGTGCGTGCGTGCATGCGTTCATGTGTACGTGTATGTGTGAGAGAGTGTGGATTGAGAGAGTGAGTGTGTGTGTGTGTAGGATTGTGTGTTAGAGAGTGAGACAGTGGGAGAGTTGATGTTGTTAGTGTGTGTGTGTGTGTGTGTGTGTATGTGTGTGAGCGCGCGCATGCGTGTGAGTGTGGTGTATATGAAAGAATACAGAGAGAGAGAGAGAGAGAGAGAGAGAGAGAGAGAGAGAGAGAGCTGAGCAGATGCATGTCATGTAACACGCATGTTATGTAACAGGCGAATCCATATGTTTGTGTATTCTCATCTGTCATATTATAAGTTAAATACCATTTGATTTTATCATGTATAATCTAAACTTATGTTCATTACTTTAGTTTGAGTGAGAGAGTGAGTGTGAATGAGAGACAGAATGAGTGAGCGTGAGAGTGAATGAGTGAGCGTGAGAGCGAATTAGGGAGAGTCAATGAGTGAGCGTGAGAGTAAATGAGTGAGCGTGAGAGTGAATGAGTGAGCGTGAGAGTGAATGAGTGAGCGGGAGAGTGTATGAGTGAGAGTGAATGAGTGAGCGGGAGAGTGAATGAGTGAGAGTGAATGAGTGAGCGTGAGGGTGAATGAGTGAGCGGGAGAGTGAATGAGTGAGCATGAGAGCGAATGAGTGAGCGGGAGAGTGAATGAGTGAGAGTGTCTGTGTGTGTGAGTGAATGAGTGAGAGTGAATGAGTGAGCGTGAGAGTGAATGAGTGAGCGTGAGAGTGAATGAGTGAGCGGGAGAGTGAATGAGTGAGCGGGAGAGTGAATGAGTGAGCGGGAGAGTGAATGAGTGAGCGGGAGAGTGAATGAGTGAGCGGGAGAGTGAATGAGTGAGCGTGAGAGTGAGCGGGAGAGTAAATGATTGAGCAGGAGAGTGAAAGAGTGAGCGTGAGAGTGAATGAGTGAGCGTGAGAGTGAATGAGTGAGCGTGAGAGTGAATGAGTGAGCGTGAGAGTGAATGAGTGAGAGTGAATGAGTGAGCGTGAGAGTGAATGAGTGAGAGTGAATGAGTGAGAGTGAATGAGTGAGCGTGAGAAGGAATGAGTGAGCGTGAGAGTGAATGAGTGAGCGTGAGAGTGAATGAGTGAGCGGGAGAGTGAATGATTGAGCGTGAGAGTGAATGAGTGAGCGTGAGAGTAAATGAGTGAGTGTGAGAGTGAATGAGTTAGCGGCAGAGTGAATGATTGAGCGGGACAGTGAATGAGTTAGCGTGAGAGTGAATGAGTTAGCGTGAGAGTGAATGATTGAACGGGAGAGTGAATAAGTGAGCGGGAGAGTGAATGAGTGAGCGGGAGAGTGAATGAGTGAGCGGGAGAGTGAATGAGTGAGCGGGAGAGACAGAATGAGTGAGCGTGAGAGTGAATGAGTGAGCGGGAGAGTGAATGAGTGAGCGGGAGAGTAAATGAGTGAGCGGGAGAATGAATGAGTGAGCGGGTGAGTGAATGAGTGAGCGTGAGAGTGAATAAGTGAGCGTGAGAGTGAATGAGTGAGCGGGAAGTGAATGAGTGAAGCGGAGAGTGAATGAGTGAGCGTGAGAGTGAATGAGTGAGCGGGAGAGTGAATTAGTGAGAGTGAGAGTGAATGAGAGAGAAAGAGAGAGAGTGTGTGTGTGTGTGAGCGTACGCATGCGTGTGAGTGTGTGTATATGAAAGAATACAGAGAGAGAGTGAGAGAGAGAGAGAGAGAGAGAGAGAGAGAGAGCTGAGCAGATGCATGTCATGTAACACGCATGTTATGTAACACGCGAATCCATATGTTTGTGTATTCTCATCTGTCATATTATCAGTTAAATACCATTTGATTTTATCATGTATAATCTAAACTTATGTTCATTACTGTAGTTTGAGTGAGAGAGTGAGTGAGTGTGAATGAGAGACAGAATGAGTGAGCGTGAGAGTGAATGAGTGAGCGTGAGAGTGAATGAGTGAGCGTGAGAGTGAATGAGTGAGCGTGAGAGTGAATGAGTGAGCGTGAGAGTGAATGAGTGAGCGGGAGAGTGAATGATTGAGCGTGAGAGTGAATGAGTGAGCGGGAGAGTGAATGAGTGAGAGTGAATGAATGAGCGGGAGAGTGAATGAGTGAGCGTGAGAGTGAATGAGTGAGCGTGAGGGTGAATGAGTGAGCGGGAGAGTGAATGAGTGAGCGTGAGAGCGAATGAGTGAGCTGGAGAGTGAATGAGTGAGAGTGTCTGTGTGTGGGAGTGAATGAGTGTGAGTGAATGAGTGAGAGTGAATGAGTGAGCGTGAGAGTGAATGAGTGAGCGTGAGAGTGAATGAGTGAGCGGGAGAGTGAATGAGTGAGCGGGAGAGTGAATGAGTGAGCGGAAGAGTGAATGGGTGAGCGGGAGAGTGAATTAGTGAGAGTGAATGAGTGAGCGGGAGAGTGAATGATTGAGCGGGAGAGTGAATGAGTGAGCGTGAGAGTGAATGAGTGAGCGTGAGAGTGAATGAGTGAGCGTGAGAGTGATTGAGTGAGCGTGAGAGTGAATGAGTGAGCGTGAGAAGGAATGAGTGAGCGTGAGAGTGAATGAGTGAGCGTGAGAGTGAATCAGTGAGCGGGAGAGTGAATGATTGAGCGTGAGAGTGAATGAGTGAGCGTGAGAGTGAATGAGTGAGCGGCAGAGTGAATGAGTGAGCGGGACAGTGAATGAGTGAGCGTGAGAGTGAATGAGTGAGAGTGAATGAGTGAGCGGGAGAGTGAATGATTGAACGGGAGAGTGAATGAGTGAGCGGGAGAGTGAATGAGTGAGCGGGAGAGTGAATGAGTGAGCGGGAGAGACAGAATGAGTGAGCGTGAGAGTGAATGAGTGAGCGGGAGAGTGAATGAGTGAGCGGGAGAGTGAATGAGTGAGCGGGAGAGTGAATGAGTGAACGGGAGAGTGAATGAGTGAGCGGGAGAGTGAATGAGTGAGAGTGTGTGTGTGTGAGTGAATGAGTGAGAGTGAGAGTGAATGAAAGAGAGAGAGAGAGAGTGTGTGTGTGTGTGTGTGTGTGTGTGTGTGTGTGTGTGTGTGTGTGTGTGTGTGTGTGTGTGGGACGCGCTGGCATCACTACTTTTACGTCACATACTTTTTATGTACACATTTTTCTCCATGTTTAGCCTTGTTTATGTTTACAACATTCATTTCACAATGTTTATTTTTCTTCCTATGTAAATGTATAATGCTCTTGATGAACGAAAGACGAGTGATTGGAAGGGCCGAATGTAAGACGGGCCTGTGCGCCCAATTTGTGACCCTAATAAAGTTGATTTGATTTGATTTGATTTGATGCCATGTGTTTGTTATTTATGTCTATAGTATCCAATGATTCCACCAGTTCGAATGTATCTCTGAGTATTTTTGGATCGAAGGACTGTCGTACTGGTTTTAACATTTCGGTTAGCCATCTCGCCATTCGGTGTTGTGCAGAGTTAACCATGGAAAGGATCGGTCTTAGTGGGATGCCGGGCTTGTGAAGTTTGGGTAGACCGTACATCTGAGGAGTGTGCGAGCCACGTGATGTGAGCGTTATAGCAGTGGCCTCACTGATGAGTCCCGCATTCACAAGTGACTGGATCTCTTTCCTCATTATTGCATCCAGGTCATCCGACTTGTTTACTTTTTGATCTATCCTGAATTTAGATTCATCTGATAATATCACTTCCATTTTCTCTGGTAGTCTGACATGTCCATCAGTACTGCACCACTCCCTTTGTCAGGTTTCAATATTACAAGGGCTTTGTTAGCCTTTAACGCTTTTAAGGCAGTAAGGTGTTCGTTGGTCAGCGGACATGTCTGTTTAGAGGGTGTTGTGTGATACTGGTGTTCTAAATCTACCAGTTTGGCCTTCAGCCACCCGACCAGTTAATATTAATCTCTTCGCAGCAATATAAAATTGTGGTATAATTAATAAGAATCTCTTTTCAACAATAAATCATGCATTTCTTATAAATAGTACATGTTTTGCTTCAGTCAACATTAAGCGCTTATGTACATTATGTCATATTTCTTAAGTTTACACACATCTCTTATCAACAGTAAACAGCCATGCTGCAAAGGTTGACACGGATGCCAGAGACGTTAAAGGTAAATATAAATATGCATATTTGCTAATGGTTTATTGCCATGTGTTAAATGTAGAGAAAGCACACAGAAAGCAAACTAGTGTACTGTGACATTATTTATGTTCTGCATCTTCTATAATATCTAAATATAAGCTTACAGATACGATAGACTAGCCAATGAAATATTTCAAACTCTAAATTTAATTTTAAAATTACACTTTTCAAACCAGCTTGGTTCTGATCTGACAGTTACGATTAAGTGTTGCATGCAGGTCGGAGAGCCATTATTTGAGGTCAATATTGTGAAGCATGTAATCGTGCATCATAACTTTCATAAACTATTTTTCATTTTGCTCATGTTTAACTTTTCACGTGTTTCCTGTGAACTGTGTATTATACTTGTATAAAATGGTTACCTGATGACATATACTGTCACTTGAGTGTATATTGTTAGGCCTTCATGTATAGGCCCGCAAACATATGAAACGTGATGGCCAGTTCTCTTTCTCATCACCATTACTGAAAATTATCTGGTACCCATTTTTGTGAAACTGACTCAACCCCTGAGCTGTAATGGACAAAACAAATCATTCCTGCCTCATCAAGAGATTCGTTTGAACCTTATCCACTGTCTAGGTAGACAAGCGCACTGTCCACTATGCGACTGTGGTTCCACGCCATAATTTAACTAAGTATAGTTCATTAAATTAAACAGAATAATAAAAGTTAGTCCTAGAGTAGTAGGAGCATGCATATTTCCTGTGACAACATACAGGTGTGAAACTTGGACATTTAACAAGTCAAATAGAAAGCACATATATGCCTGTCAGTATAAATGTAATTGCATTTTAAAATTCGTTGGATGAAAAAGAAAACAAACAGATCCATGCACAGATTCAGTATTCAATAAGGTTTGTTTGTAGAACAAATACAATTTAGAAGCACGAAATAGTTTGTTTATATGCAAAGACATGAATGTCTGAAAAGATAATTATGGAGGGAGGCGAATCAGGTGAAATGAAAACTCAGTGAGGCAGAACATGTCAGCGCCAAACATGGAGAAATCTCATGTTCTTTGAGAGTTAAAGATTCACAAAGATTGACACAAAAATATATTTTAAATGGTGTTTGTTAATATTCTCCCATATTATATCCCTTGTCTAAAGCAGTATGCGTATTTTGAAGTTGAAGTGTAGAGGGTAAAGTGTTAACATGCTCTTTTTGTCTTCCAAGTTATCATCCACATCTCCAGAGCAGCAAAAGTTTACAAATTTCATGTTTTGACAACTGCAGAAATGTGTTCATGTTTCATAAGCTATATAACGTAGTGGCTGGATGTTGGCGTGCCGGCCTAGCAGTCATGGATTTGAAATCGCATTAGGGCGAAATTTTTAAATTGACTCGAGCTTTCAGTTCGACCAAGCCTAATATGGGTACCTGGAACTGTCTGTGGAAGTAAAGGCAGCCAATGTGAAACTGATCATGTCACCAAGGGAAGATTGGCCTATAAACATATAGGTCCAGCAACATAAGCCCAATGCTCCTAAGATGTTTATGGGTCCCTTACTTTTTGTTTTCTTTTACCACCATGTGCAAACTGTCCACACAAGAATTTATGACGATACAGGGCGGCCTTACATCCTAATGCGTCTCTCATTATTCGTATGATTCAAAAGGTCTAAAATCATGTATCCTTTAAAGAGAATTGTATATACCAAGATTTGTTCCTTAACATACATACTTATAATACACTAGCTGTCCGGCCTGGCTTCGCCCAGGCTCTGGCGGGGATCTATCTATCAATTTATCTATCTATCTATCTATCTATCTATCTATCTATCTATCTATCTATCTATCTATCTATCTATCTATCTATCTATCTATCTATCTATCTATCTGTCTGTCTGTCTGTCTGTCTGTCTGTCTGGCTGGCTGTCTGTCTGTCTGTCTGGCTGTCTGTCTGTCTGTCTGTCTGTCTGTCTGTCTGTCTGTCTGTTTGTCTGTCTGTCTGTCTGTGTATGTTCGGCCCCGTTCCCGTTAAAAATATAGATAGAATAGAAGAATAGATAGAAAATATGATTGGAAGAAATCTATCTAAAGTAAACTTGTAGTCATATAAGCTCCAGTTTCCCGACTATCTGTCCTGTCTGTCAGTCTGTCTATCTGTCTGTCTATCTGTCTGTCTGACCTGGCCCGGCTGCACCCAGTCCCTGGTGGGGACCATCTCATTTAATTCATATAGATATCTATAGCCAGGGGACTTAACTTAAGATATAACAATGCTACTAAAAGTTATATCCCTTTTTTATATTTTTTATATTTTCTTATGTTCAGTCATGTAATTACAAAATTAAATTTTAGGAAGGTAATAGCTGATAGCTGATAGATAAAACTATGACAGTTGGTTGCACAGGAATGAAAGGAAAACGTGTAGAAAATTTCATCTCAATCGGATGGACCGTTCGGAAGCATAAAGGACGGATCCAAAAATCCCTCCCTTCATCATACATCCCTACTCCCCTACATACATACATACATAATACCAAAATAAACCAAAAATTTCATACAAACATAATACATAAAAACATACAACATCAACATACATACAACATCCAACAACGATTTTTATAAAATTAATGTTCAGTGCAAATACCTTTACAAAAAACCAAAAAATTTTTACCGGGGAACTTTCTAAAAACTTACAGCAGATCAACAGCAATATATAAAAAAAACAATACATCCCTACATGTTGATGGAGATGCAGGAAGGCAAAAGAGAGAATCAGGGGGGTGGGGGAGTTAAAAAAGAAAATAGGATGAGAGATAGAGGGGGGGGAGGAGGACTGGGGGGGAGGAGAGATAGGGAGAGAGAGAGGAGTGGGGGGGGGGAAAAGGGGGAAAAGGGGTGAGAGAAAGAGAGTGAGAGAAAGAGAGGAGAGAGAGAGAGAGAGAGAGAGAGAGAGAGAGAGAGAGAGAGAGAGAGAGAGAGAGAGAGAGAGAGAGAGAGTTACAAGATGTCATTTTATTATAATGCATGCAAAGTGAATGGATAGCATGTAAGCTGGATATAACAAACTTACCGCGTTTGAAAACAAATACTACGAAAACCAAATCAAATGATTAATTTTAAAGTGGATTCAGCTTTTACAATGTCATAATTGATTTATTTGGTTATTTCGGGATTTGAAATTTAAATATTGAGCACAACCCACTACTGGCAACGCTGATCGTATTCTGGTATGAACCTAAGGCCTCTACACGTCAATATGGAAGCACTATACTCGAGTTTCGCCCTCGTTTGAGCTCGTCAGTAGTGCACATCCCTGACCAGATCCGGAAACAAGCCCCGGAACACTGGATCCCCGGATCACCCCGAATCCCGAAATAACCAAATAAATCAATTTGATTATTGCTCATTGGATTTAGGAAGCCTGGTGTTCCTTGCCAGTGAGAAGTCCTGATCGTTTCGGGTCCACATCGATTGACGGACGTCAGTCGCGGCGATTGGGCAATCTTGAGCATAACCTACGATGGGTGACGTTGTGATATTCTGTTATGATAATTTGGCTGTGTGTCCAACGTGTGCCGCGTGGTTACACACCCGCTTTACACGCCAGTGATCCGGGCTTGTTTCCGGATCCGGTCAGGGATATGCACTACTGACGAGCTCAAACGAGGGCGAAACTCGAGTATAGTTCTTCCATATTGACGTGGATAGGCCTTAGGTTCATACCAGAATACGATCAATGTCATAATTATTAGAGCTTCGTATCTTAATTAGAAACACATTCATGCACTTCTGAGAAACTTTTCCGTGGATGGGGCGGAATATATAGTATGATGCGTGTGTGAGTGTGTGTGTGTGTGTGTGTGTGTGTGTGTGTGCGCGCGCGCGCAAGCGTTTATTATTATCCTTACGCATAAATTACCATTACAAGTGTATGCTTTATTATCAAATTAGGAACACGTCATGCTTTAGAAGAGTTACCAGAAGCACAAGCCTCAGAAAACCCACACTACGAGGAAATAATTGACTTCCGGTCTGAAATGCCAGAAAAGTCTGTTTATTTTGCAAAACAAATATTATCAAATGTACGCGATGAAGAGGTGGAGTATGAAAATACTGTCAGTGGTCTCTAAAATGTACCTTCACTTAAGTAAAGCTGTGATATTTCAAGATAGCCCATATAAATATATAATGTATGAGTGTGAATGTGTGTTTGTGTTTTAAGCACATATTATTCTATTATAAATAAAACAACATTGTCATGCACAAGTGTTTCTTGATATTTTCCTTCAGAAGAATAGACAACCTGCTTGATCAAGCAAATTGTTTTTAGTATTTATTATGAACATGCTGAAAGAGAGATGTAGAAGGAAATTTGGAAGATGGAGAAGGACAGAGGCAACAGAGTGGGGAATAGAATGATGAACACATATAACATACAAGCTACCAACATCCACACAAATACATAACATATGCATACAAGTTATGTTGATAGCAATAATGAAGTGAAATAAAACGAGAGAGAGAGAAGAAGAAGAAGAAGAAGAAGAAGAAGAAGAAGAAGAAGAAGAAGAAGAAGAAGAAGAAGAAGAAGAAGAAGAAGAAGAAAGAAGAAAGAAGAAGAAGAGAAGAAGAAGAAGAAGAAGAAGAAGAAAAACATAGAGTGATAGAGAGCGACAGAAGCAGAAAGTAAACAATAAGGATAGAGAGAGAGAGAGAAAAAGAAGAAGAAGAAGAAGAAGAAGAAGAAGAAGAAGAAGAAGAAGAAGAAGAAGAAAGAAAGAAAGAAAAATAAGAAGAAGAAGGAAAAAAAACATAGAGTGATAGAGAGCGACAGAAGCAGAGAGTAAACAATAAGGATAACATATGTTCATTGGCATCATTGGCATGCATTTACAATTTTGTTTTTAAAAACGATTGAGAGGTAATGAAATTGGAGAGAGAGGCGGAGAGAGAGAGAGAGAGAGAGAGAGAGAGAGAGAGAGAGAGAGAGAGAGAGAGAGAGAGAGAGAGAGAGAGAGAGAGAGAGAGAGAAGGAACATTAGGAAGGATAGGTAATATATGTTCATCATCATCAAGTGTCTTGCTGGCTGACATACACACTTGCTGTGATGTTGGTATCCTGAATTACTCGTTGTCTGTCCCAGAACATCATAACAGATTAAGGGGAACCGTAAATTGAATGTCAACAAAATGATAGCAGCAAACGATGATAGTCCACGTCATATATACTTTAATGGTGTTGATCGGTTGGACAGATAATCAATAAATAGTTACAAGACCGTTTCCATTCGGCTGGGAGGATCGGTCAGAATATAATAAATGAATAATAATTGAAAACATACCGTTTCGCCTGCCGAATCCAATCTCACCATATTGATAACTAAATGACACATACTTGAGCGTGGTCCATCACTAATTGCTTACATTTAAGTTCCTTTACTGACGTACTAAAGCTGTGACCTTTTTGCCTACAATTCGATCGGTCAGATGTGACGCCAGATATTTCTCTTCATTCCTTCTGCGCCATGCATTTATTCTTGACCGTTCTTCATAATCTAGATTGTGCCGTTGTTTCTTCATCTTGAGTGACCATCCTATGTCGTAGCTATAATGCCTTTTCAGTTGAATATTGTCGATATCTCGATGTTGTCCTTCTGTCCGCCTTTTTCCATTGCTGTTGTCAAACGCTCTCTGACTATGGTAACGTAATGCAGTCCCCGTGACGTCATGTAGTAACTCTTGTATTCTTGCGCTCTACGGTGACTCATTTTATTTATCTGCCATTATTTTCTTATCCAATACTAAATCATTGACTCTTGCCTCAAACGCTACGTGGCAACACGCATGCTCTTCAGATAGCATTATCTCCAATAAAACTAATCAAGTCATCTGCTGACTTGTTCAATTTGGAAAAAGTCTGTCAAGAATCGTCTCCGGATGTCTTCCTCCGCCGCTATTTTCATAACTACTTCTAAATGTTTTGAAGAATATTGAAGAGGAGCAGCTGGCCGAATTGCTAGAACGCCGGACTCTGCTTCGGGAGATCCGGGTTCGATCCATCGGTAAAGTGTGGGAGGTTTTTCTGTAGGGAGCAAAAAGAAAATCCTAACCTGCACAGTTCGCGGTGACTGCACTAGACAGACGGCCTTAATTTCTCAGGCTCTAAAGCCCCTCTGCCATACACCGCAAGGTACTGTATTGGCAGTAAATGACAGATGACTTCTAAATGTCTTAACATGCTCTAGTTGTTCTCTTCTCATGTGGTCAACAATGATACCTATCTCTTTCTGGTGTTTATCCTAATGTCTGTCTGTGTCTCCTTCTATCTCTCTTTCCCGTTCATAATTTAAAAGAAATAAATACTTGATAGCTTTTGTAATGAATTCGTTTCTTTTTCACACGCGATTATACGAGCTGTGTAAACTGTCCATCTCTATTTCAACCCATCAACGGGCGTTAACCCACTTATTACGATGTAATTAAAGAAGGATATACATTATATTATGGATCTGTTGCTGACAAGGCATGTCAAAACCAAATTTATTTAAATAATCAATCAGATGCCGTCTTCACAACGAAGATTGGCTGCAGTGGATCGTAGATACTGTCTCTCATCCTGATTGTACATTCTGTCAGATAGCTGTTTGTTCAACTCTTGATGTTATCTTCCCACTTGAATCGTTGTCTACAGCTTGCTTTCAACCGTACCCTACAATATGGTTTTTATAAGAGTGATACGTATATTAGCATGGCCGAAATATTTCAATTGTCACTTTTTTATTTTGTTTTCACCAACTTTCTTTTCATTCCCAGTTTTTCTAGATACTTCGAATATGATGTTTTTTGTTTCCGTGAAATACAATATATTCTTCTGTATATCCACATCTCCAGGGTCTCTATTCGACTTTATAATATCTTGTTCATTGTCCTGGCTTCCGCGCCATATAGTAGTGTTGCATATACACAACATTTAACAATTCTCATTTTAATGCGTTGTTAATCTCTTTAGATAGGGGGGTTCTTCTTCTGAAGGAATATAATGACCCGGACGTCTGTAGACGTTTTGCTTTAGATTGTTAAAGTATATGTTTACAACTGTACATTTTACATTATGCCTTTGTAGTCTTCGGCATTGCATGTGTTGTGAGTACATGAACACTCTATCCATCTATGATGTGCCATGCCGATAAGCGTGGGCGGTCATGTTTTGCCATCTCACTCTATCACCAGAGTCGTGGATCAGCTCCGGGTTTCTGTCTCGACCATGCCACGTGGCCAAGCCATCCAGGTATTTGCTTCACGGTCTTCACCTTGGTCTCTTCCCTTCGATCTTGTCAGTCGTCACCAAGTTCTCCAAATCATTTCTTCTCATAACATACCCACAAAATTGTAACTGTCTACGTGTAATGTCTCTAATCAGTTTACGATCTTCATTTGTTTCTTGGAGGACATGAACACTAAAGGTAATAAATGTTTTCAAGAAAACATAAAATAATGGAGATGTAGTTATGTGATTTTTAAAGTGAATTATACATTTACAGAATGCACAAGCTTAATAATTAACAACAGTAGAATCTTTGTAAGATCCAGCACACTGACATTATACAGCACAAACACGGGCACCACTTTGTGTTTTGTGCATGCGCGCGCGCACGTAGGCACACACACACACACACACACACACACACACACACACACACACTCACACACAACACAGACATATAGCCTGAAAGTTATCAATGACAGAAACAGAGCGCAAGATGTGCTGACGTGACTCAACAAATATGATTCTCAAGGATGAAACCGAGTCGTGTAATGTAAAACATGGCATGTCTAATGCGGATACTTGGAAGCACGCTAATACAGAAGAAAAGTTACAGACGGACATTAATCTGCACCACCGACAATGTCTTTGGCAAATAGTGACTGCAAGCAGGATGTCATCTTTAAAACACACACACACACACACACACACACACACACACCACATATTGCGTAACAGCTTAAGGTTTATGTATTCTATTCTAATCTAACTGTTATTTGTATTACAGCACACATTATTAATTAGGTCCTTTACAGCACACCTTCTTAATTAGGGGCGGATCCGAAGAGAGTGGTTGATGTCTTTTGGGTGGTCTCTTCTGCAAAATATTAGTTTCATCTTCGTGCCAGATCATGCGGGAGTACAAGGAAATGAGCGGGCTGACAAGCTCGCAGGTAAGGCTACTGTGGAGGGCAAGACGCACCATGGACCAGGCTGACATTCTGAATGCTCTGCGAGAAGTAAGACTTTCGCGAGAACCAAGTGATGACTATGAATCTACAACCATGGTCAGACTGCGAGAACAGCCAATTAAAAGAGGTGTGGCCAAACAAGAACACTATGCAGGAAGCCAAAGATGATTCATAAACCAACACAGAACTTGTGTCGTTAGCCACAACATGCTGAGGGATTTGCTGAGGACTGGATCCGAGCACTTATTTACTGAATGGTTCGAGATGCAATGAGGATGATCTGTCAACTAACTAACTAACTAACTAACTAACTAACTAACTAACTAACTAACTAACTAACTAATTAACTAACTAACCAACTAACCATCTAACTAACTAACTAACTAGGTCCAGTCTTTAATACTCAACAGCCTAAGAACGTTGGCACTTTAACATATCATATCCGATGATATCCCAGACATGTTATTTCTACATATTTACTTTCTCTCAGGGTATTAAGAAATGGCAACGCATAAAATGGCGCGTAAAAACATCTCTCTATGTATGGTACACGAACACAACAAAGCGTTGCCGTTCCTAGATATCCTAATGAGACGTAGAGCAGACGGCACAATTCAAAGAGCGGTGTACCGCAAAGGCACATGGACTGGTCAATACTTAAATTTTCATAGCTTCGCACATGTCCAGTACAAACTGGGCTTAGTACGGACCCTGTTTGATCATGCTAGGAAGATATGCACCCAGGACGCACTGACAGAGGAATTTGAAACTCTGAAGAATGTCTTACACCTGAATGAGTACTGCACAGGATTTATAAATCGCAACTGCCAACAGCCGAAACCAAAACCAGACGTAACTACAATCCCTGAGCTGAAAGTATTTATCCAGCTAATCTTTTGAAGGGATGACGTAATGCAACCTCTACAGGACCGGCTCATTACAGCAGTCGACAGAACATTCTGTACTGCAACTCCAGTTATTAGGTACAGCGCCACGTCTATTCCAACCCCAGCTGTAAAAGAATCCACCCCTTTGTACGCCAAATCCAATTGTATTTATCAATTCTACATCGGCAGAACAGAGCGGCAGTTATACATCAGAGTTGTTGAACACATACGCTGCTGGCTTGATAAGATACTTCACACAGGCGCTGGGATCATGGGAAGGCTGACACACCACAATTATAAACATTCGGCGTCGTCCATTGCACGTCATGTTTTGGAAACCTGTTATGTAATTGATAGAGACAACGCATTTCGCGTGTTGTTTCATACACAACATAGTCGTTTGTTAAAGTTTGCAGAAGCCATAATGATTAATCTACATAGGTCAGCTTTGTGCAAGCAGAAAGACATGATAGTCCATTTAAAAATAACCATGGTAAACATGTGATATTACTGTGCGATTATGTGTACATTTCAGCTTGGAGGATGTATCTAATTATTTTACTCTATGTTGTGTGACTTCTACAGTATGTACCTGACGAGATGCAGCGAAATACGTCAGGCAATAAACCAGTCGTACAATCTATGGTTTGTGTCTTCGTTATTTAAAGACTAAATGTCATGGCATGGCGTAACAGGCCCTAAACTTTGATCGGCAACTGCTCTGGGATCGAATCTATGACAGGCGGACAGTTAGAGCAATGCTGTACTGAGCCAGCAGATTCTGCACCTTTGTTCGTTTCAGACGTATTGGTGATACCTTTATTCTGGATTAAAGAGGGGAGGCCGAGAGATAGATCATGATGCATGGGCAACGTTAGATTTCTAAATTCAGCCTAGGCTTCGTCCTATGGAGTGGTATAACTGTCTTTTTTTTTTGGTACAAACTACCGTCTGTTAAGACGGCAAGGTGCTAACGACTCATCAAAGAACGTCACGTCAAATAATTTTAACACAAATCTACCAAATTAAGTTATACTAATATAATAATTAAAAAAACAAATTATATTGGTACATCATCATCAAGTGCCGTGCCGGCTGGCGTAGGCGTTCATGGCTCTCCATAGATCTCGGTCTTTGGTTTTCTGGATCAACTCTGCTGCTGATATTCCTCCATGCCACCGTCTCAATCCATCCAGCATCACTTCTCTTGGTCTACCTCTGCCTCTCTTCCCCTCGATCTTTCCAGTTGTTACGATGTTCTCCAATGCCTCTCTTCTCATCACATGACCGAGGAAAGATGTTTGTCTCTGTCTTATTGTTGTATATAATGTTCTAGTTTCGTTAGCCTGTTTCAGGCAGTCGTCGTTAGTTACTCTGGCAGTCCAAGGAATTCGCAACATTCGTCTCAGGAACCACATCTCTGTTGCTTCTAATTTCTTCTTAATTTGTTCATTTACATTCCAAGATTCACTGCCATACAGCAAAACTGGTTCTACATAGCATTTCAGCACTCTCTTTCTTACATTCAGTGATAGTGACTTATTGCATAAGATACTCTTCATTTTCTGAAATGCGGCTTTTGCCTGCCCTATTCTGCTCCAAATCTCTGTTGTACATCTTCCATCTGATGTTATAAATGCCCCTAGACATCTAAAATTATCAACTTGGTTAAGGATTTTCCCTTCTATTTCTATGTCACATTTTGCTGTCACCATTTTCTTTGATATTACCATTGTTACTGTTTTCTTGATATTCAAGGAGAGTCCTTTCCTTGCACTCTCTGTTACTACAACGTCTAATAATTGTTGTAGGTCTGTTGAATTATCCGCCACCAATACTGTGTCATCTGCATAGCGTATATTATTTATATTATAACCTCCAACTAGTATTCCTGGCATCTCTTTGATCTCTCTCATTATTACTTCAGCTATACAGGGAGAAAAGATCTGGTGACAAGACACACCCTTGTCGTACTCCTAGCTTTATCTGTTCGTAACTACCCTCTTTATTTCCCATTTTAATTGCTGCTACTTGGTTCCAGTAAATATTCTTTATTATTCTTAAATCTTTTCCATCAGTGTTGATATCTTCCAACATTATAATCAGTTCATCATGTTTTACTTTATCAAATGCCTTAGTATAATCTATGAAGCACAAATATATGTCTCTCTGTTTCTCTATTGACCTTTCTATTAGTGTCCGTAATGTATAAATTGCATTGTTTGTGCCCTTTCCTTCCACAAATCCATACTGTTCTTCACTAATTTCCATTTTTATTTTCTTTTGGTTCTTCTCATTATGATTCTGAGTAGAAGCTTAGTGATATGGTTTATAAGGTTAATTGTACGAAAATCTTCACAATCAATTGCTCCTGGTCTTTTTGGTATAGCTATAAATACAGATTTCAGCATATCACTGGGTAAATATCCACTGCTGTAAATATCATTCAACATTTTGGTTAATATATCTACTCCAAATTCTCCCAATACTTCTAATTCTTCTATTGTGATTTCATCTGGCCCAGCTGTTTTTCCTTTCTTCATACGTTTCATAGCGTCAGCGACTTCTTCTTTCAGAATAGGTGGACCTTCTAAGTTACTATCTTCTGTTAATTCTTCCCTTTCTCCTTCATATAATTCTCTTATATACTCATTCCACCTCTTCATTATAGCATCTTCCTCTAATATTATCTTTCCTGTTTTTGATTTCAAACACCCTGTATTTATTCTTATTTTTCTTCCTGTAAGCTCACTGATTTGTCTGTGCATATTTTTTGTATCTTTAATGGAATTTAATTCAATTTTTTTGCATTGCTCGTTTAACCAACTGTCTTTAGCCTTCCCACATTTATCTTTTATTTCTTTATTTATCTTAGCGTATTCTTGTTTGTCATTTTTACTCTGTTTTCTTTTGTCCATCAGTTTTAAGATATCTTCATTCATCCATTTTTTCTTAGCTATTTTGCCTCTCTCCGGTAATACTTCTTTGCTAGTTTGATGAATGGAGTCCCTTAACATTTCCCATTGTTCATCTATACTCTGTATTTTAGTTATTGCATTGTACCTATTTTTCACAGTCACTCTGTATTGTTCTTGCATTTCTTTATCTATTTTCAGAACCTCTTTATTAAGTCTCATGTTCTTAACCATTTATTTTCCTCTCTTTAATCTAACTTTTATTTGTCCACATAGTGGTACATGATCACTATTACAGTCAGCACCAGGCATTGTTTTTACATTAATTAAAGCATTTCTAAATCTTTTATTAATTAGTATGTAGTCAATTTGGTTGCGTATTTTCTTATCAGGGCTTATCCATGTGTACAGTCGTCTTTTATGGTGTTTAAACCATGTGTTTCCAATTATCATATCATTGATATTTGCCCATTCTATTAGCTTTTCCCCTCTTTCATTTCTTTTACCTAAACCATAATTCCCCACTACATCCTCCATTTTTCCCTTTCCTACTTTTGCATTAAAATCACCAAGTATTATCTTTATTTCTTGTGATCCAATTTGAGCCATCGCCATTTCTATTTCGTCGTAAAAGTATTGTATTTCTTCATCACTACTGCTTGCTGTTGGTGCATATACTTGTATAATATTTATGTCTATTGGTTTGCCTTTGATTTTTACCATAATAACTCTATCTGAAATACACCAGTATCCATTAATTGACTTGGCTGTTTTTTCATCTAATATTATTCCTACACCTTTTTCATGTGTATCCCCTCCAGAATAAATTATTGTGTGATTTTCAGCTATAATTTTGCCCGATCCCTTCCATCTCATCTCACTAACGCCTAGTATATTCATTTTCATGCTATCCATCTCTCTTAGAACATTGGTCAACTTTCCTAGCTCATTTAATGTCCTAACATTCCATGTTCCTACTCTAAATTTATTTATTTTAGTTAAGATTTTGCCATCACTAGCTGGATGACGGTCTGGTGTCACCTGTGGCTCATGACTGTCCCTACCGGACGAGGATGCCCTAAGACAGCCATTAACGTCCTTCACTAACTTTGATATATGTTTTGCCATGAAGTCTTGGGAAAATAATGTGGTGGTTTCCCCTTGCCTTCCACATTCACATGGTGGTCTTTTTACCTCTGCCTTTGACAGCCATTTCCGACTGTAAGGACAAGTGAGTGCCCTGCTCTGCTCAGCTGCAGAGTTGTCCACTTATTCCGGTGGATACTTGGTCCCCAGAGCTGTGTTAGCCACACCGTAGTGTGTTTCCATCCTCTACCACGGGGATGTGCAGTTGGGATTTTCCCTTCATAAAGTTATGGTCAATGACCAAAACTTTCCAGTACTTTTAGAGGACATATTGGTACAAGAAACATTAAATCAATTGGAAATTGTAAAATAAACATTATATACAATAATTTTACATTAAAGAAATATGAATATAAAACAATTCTTCAAATAATTTTAATTAATTGTTATTAGGATTCACTACTTTAGACCATGTTGTCTCAACAAACGTTGAGCCAACCATACCAATTGACTGTAGTAGATACGGATGATAGTACCTTTTACTAATAGGTTCTAATCGATTACTCATTACTCATTAGTCATTAGTCGCGGTTCCACTTTACAGCAAAGGGTCGTGTCAGAGTCTAGAAGGGTACAGTGATGCAGTGACATCGTTACGCCCGCCAGGCGACTTAGTTCCCAGCAGGGATGCAGTAACTTCGTTACGCCGCCAGGCGAGTAGTAGTTACCTGCCTGCAAGATTGCTGGCTGACGAGCGACCAGCGGTCAGGCAAGGACGACGCAAGACGCACGCATGCCTCGTGAAGCCACCTCAGGTGGGAGGCAAGTTGCGAACTAGCGGCAGACAGCTCTGGGACACGGACTTGGACGGACGCATGATGAGAGAAAGGCGTTGTGTGGTTTCTCTGCCTGAAAGTCGAATGTCTGGACATCTTGAGAGATAGACTTGTGAGCTGTATTGTGGATGTAAGTGTATTGAAGTATCAAGTATATATTGTTGTGATCATCGTACTGTATATGATCTGTAAATAAATCCATTGAACGGTGTGTCGTTGAGTCTTACGTCAAATCACGTTGTACTTGTACTGTCTCACATGTGTTAGGTTAGCGAGCCAAGTTTAAGACCCTGACAGGTCGTCTCCATTATGCTCCGTTCCTGTGCCAGTGAATTCACATAAAATGCTCCTCACTACCCAGTGTGAAAAGTGGAACAGAAACGAGTCTCGACAAACCAACAGTCCGCACAAGTGCATAATGTTGCCGCCAGAATGCCTACATAAAAGTCAGCCAGAATTCCTACATAAGTCATCCATGAAACATACAGTTCATCGTCAATGGAAGCGGCAGTCACTAGGAAACCAGAAGCCACACATTACTGCATAAGGCAACAAAGTTAATTCTGCGACAAGTCGGCCCCCATCATTGCGATCATGCACTACAAACAACCTAGGACAGATGTAAAAATATTCCACAGGAATTCATAGTTCACACTGTCATTCCACGCACTCAACTCGGTAGCAGGGCGATAGAACCATGCACTACCAATCCAACGTGAGGAAAATGCGTATGCAAACTATAGCCACGAGCATTAACACTCCAGACGTCTTAATTAACCGTTAATTGCTTATCCCCCGTAGTTTGGCTCACACCTCCATCATTACGTTTGCCTGTGAACTGTCATGGCCCAGAAATCTGTAATGTTGCTAGCATGTGTCATTTGTGTTTGCTATTACTTATACTTCAACTACAAAGAAATTTAAAGTTCTTCTCCATATACTGTATATTGGCTGGGAACAAATGTGGTTTAACTGAAGGAAAACTGCTACAATGTTGTCGGCTGTTATTGTTATATTTACATGTAAGACAAAAATAAGGTTTTAATAGAGACATAATCATATAATTACAAAGATCACTCAGTGACAGTGATCTGCTTTGCTTTGATATCAACATAAACACTTTCAGGAGATTAGAAAATAAGTACGAAGTACAAGTAAGAGTCAAGGAGCCTTTAGTACGCCTCATCATTTGTACATTTTAACACTAATAAGACACACAATAACTATTTGAAACATGTTCCCATTGGCATTCAGTTGCCAAGTGCTGCAGTTTCTAGAGGAATCTGTTCGATTGCTTGCACGATCTTACTACACCAGTATTCGTCTATTATCCACGAGTGAAGGAATCGTTGTACGATGGTAGTTTGACGCTCGCTTTCTGACCCGGTGGCCACAGATTTGAATCTGTTTTGGGGGTGGATTTTAAATAATTGATCCGGACTGCCTAACCTAAAATGGGTGCCAGGAAATGTATTGATAAGTAGAGGCAGCCGGTGTAATGCTGACCACAGCAACCACCGAGTGCTGATGGGTCTATACAAATCAGTTCTAGCGTCATATGCCCAATGAATCTAAGGTGTATAAAATGGACCTTCACTGTTGACCCACACACGTGATCTTATCAAATGAATTACCCTTTTAGCACAGTTTGCAGAAAAAAATTAAGTTTGAAGTGGTGTGTGTGTGCGTTTTTTTTTCTATATTGGGTGCCAATGCCTTATTTAACTTTTTTTTTTTTTGCCCTTGCTCGCTTTGAACTTAAGCGTAGTCCATACGCACTACTTCTAGTAGTGTTGGTATGAATTTTGCGAGTGGGTTAGCTTTTCCTATTAACAGTGTCCCTCGCCATCAGGCAAACCCACTCCAACTTCAGAGGTACTTGTAATTAACGTCCCACGTCAAGGACGATAGGTCGAAATTTTAGTCCCACAGTCCGGTGTAGGTGTTCAGCCCCTTACATCGGTATCAACACACCGGATGTTTAATAACACTCATTCTTATCCATTCGGCCATGCTGACCTACATTTAACCGTTTTAATTATTGTTTTTTTCCCCCATATTTCAATTATCCTTTCTTTGTCCTTAAATAACTTACCTTCGTTTGTTCAACTGGGACGTGGCAAGCTCTCCACCGATGTGTGGGCATCTTGAAAGCAAGTTTACCACTCCTTAATTCATGTGAACAATATAAAATGACACAAAATAGTGCAGCTTTACGTAACAGAATTACGACACATTCAGGACGGTTCGGCGATTAGCCTTCATCAGCAAACAAACACATTCACAAACGCAACATATAGTCAAGGAGATCTCCTGTGACTACATCAAAAGGTGGCGACAGGACGAGAAGAACAAAAGGATGAAAAAATGAAAGCAGTGAAGAGAAAATGAGAACTGGAAAAAATATTCATACTTACCTTACAATTCCGATCTGTGTGTAACCATGTTATGTTTGTGAATGTGTTTCTTTGCTGATGAAGGCTAATCGCCGCAACGTCCTGTATGTGTATCATCGTCTTCTCTGTTATGTAGAGCTGCACTACTTTGTATCATTTTATATTGTTTACATTTTCACAGCTTTACCTCAGTTCCACCCAATTGTATTCATATTAATTCATGTGATGATATGACATCGTCGCCAAAAGCCGGATGCATCTTCCAATTGGTTTACATTTATTTATCGCCTAGTTTGTGCCAACAATTGATGCAACCAAGATGTTCAAGTGGCATCGTAATTTCGAAGCTTTCGAAAACTTGACGAGTGTCCATTAGAATCACTCACTCACAGATTATATGACTGGCATCTTGCCGCCTTAACATAATATACTTTGTTATATTCTGCTTCAAAAAAGGCATAATAACTACAACATATGGTGGCTTACAACACCAGTTCTATGTTAGTTTATAAATCTTCTTCAGCTTCCTGCATAGTGTTCTTGTTTGGTCACCCATCTTTTAACTTGCTGTTCTCGTAGTCTGACCATGGTTGTAGATTCACGATCATCATATATAAGCGGAGAGGTGAACACGCCAGTTTTCAATCTAGAGAAGGCTCTTACTTGTCTTTTTCAGACACAGCCATCAGCAGATAGGCACACATGCCCCCTAAGTATGACTAGGATCGGTTCCCGTGTCCCACGATCCCAACCAAAGGTGCTCAGGCCGGCAGACGAGTCGAGTAAGATTCACAGAAAAGCTGTGGAACATTCGTTGGCGCCGCGATGGATTGTCCTCTGACCGTGACTGTCGAAGCATTCCCGGGTCTTTGTCATTCTCAGGCAAAAGCCAACCACACTATGTTTGTGTCCTTAGGACGCTTATGGTGAGGGGGGGGGGGGGGGGGGGGAAGAGGGGCTGAGTGGTCTCGAGGCATGGTGTCCGCCTTGAGTGCTGGAGGTCTCGGGTTCAAGCCCCGGTGAGGACCGGGTTTTTTTCACGTGGACTTCTAGTAATAAAATGTCCCCTGGTTTCCGGGTAGTGAGATCGGACGCCCGTGTGTATTGTTGCGCACGTAAAAAATCCCTTGGCAGTTGGAAATCGAAAAAGAGTAGCCTAACGGCGCTGCCCGGACAAAATATTGAGTTAAAAATCTACCCAAAGTATTTCAGGATCCTCGCTGGTGCTAAGGAGTTCGTGCACTGAGCTGAATTTCTCCGGACTCAGGCTTGAGTTTGGAGGAGAACGGAGCACTTATGGGTTACACTCGTATGCCCTGATGTTGATCCTTCGACTAAACTAAACTAGCTTATGTTGAAGTCCTTTTGTTGTGTGGTGTCCCAATCAGAGTGAGAATGTCATGTCTAGTTGTAGTGCTTGGGGCATCCTGTGGATTTGCATAGGTCGCAGGTATCTGGTTAGATGCGAGCCCAACACACTAGCGATCCCCGTTGCGAACTGTGGCTGTCTATATGGTTGTCCCTTTGATTATCACTGCTGGGTGTTTCATTCTTGAAATGTGGGGCGTGACTGATAAGAGTTTAAATGTTGTTGTCATTGTTGAGATCCTTTTGTTGTCATGTTCTTGTCGGCCCGAAAGAGTGGGTGTCTGATTATTATTGGTTTTTTTTTTCATATCCCTTACAGGACGTTGCAGTCAACATCAGCATGTATCAGCTGCTGTTGATGTACTAGGCAAGATTACACTCAGTAGTTTGCTATTGCTTTCTGAGCCACTGGCTCACATACTACGTAAGCTACCAACGCAGTGAGAACGCTACTGATTCCCGCGCAGGTTGTTACG
>JACEFZ010013305.1:0-19997 GCA_014155875.1 Cepaea nemoralis
CAAGAAATTTCTCCTTCCTGCAGGTGTTCAAGGCTGGCAATAACGTTGTCCAACTCCGCGTGGATTACTAGCGCAGCGTCATGGCGAGAACTCCATCGCGCATCACATTGTCTTTTGACAGTTCGAGAGGTAAATGATTTAAGACCTCCCAACGGGAGGTAGATGAAGAAAAGAAAAGTAAACAGCTTTTCCACAACTCCAAAAAATGTAACGACAACAGGTTCCATCTCACTTGCATGGACACAGGCCAAATTGAGGCTGTGGTTCTCGCAATTCACAAACACAGCTTTTGAGTTAATGTCAAGAATTCTCTGTTGGACACCTGCCCTTACTCCAGCCATAACTGCAGCATTATCATATGCTTGGCCGCGACAGTCATTGATGGCAATGTTATCTTCTTCTAATTTTTAAAGAATTTCCATTACCAAGCTTAATGCATCTTTCTTGTTATTTGGAAATATCCCATATACCTCCTTTATTTCTACCTTTCTATTGTCATTATCGCCGGTCTCCCTGTCCGATGAGTTAGCAGCGTTCTCCGTAACCCCGAATACTCTCGTGATTGACGTGAGCGCACGAGAATTGAAAGCGGTTCGAGTCGCGCCAGTGACTTATGTTTTGTTTAGTTTAGTCGACGGATCAACATCATGGCACACGGGTGTAACCCATAAGTGCTCCGTTCTTCTTCTAACTCAAGCCTGAGTCCGGAGAAACTCAGCTCACTGCACGAACTCCGTAGCGCCGGCGAGGATCCTGAAATACTTTGGGTAGATGTTTAACTAGAAATATTTCCCGGGCAGCGCCGTAAGGCTACTTTTTTTCGATTTCCAACTGCAAAGGGATTCTTTACGTGCGCAACAATACATACGGGTGTCCGATCTAACTACCCAGAGACCAGGGGAAATTTTATTACTAGAAGTCCACGTGAAAAAATCCCGGTCCTCACCGGGGGTTGAACCAGGGATCTTCAGCACACGAGCAGTGACTTATGAGAGTATGGAGCCCGTCGCTCAGAAAGCAATGGCAAACTACCGAGCGTAATCGTGCCAAGAAATCAACAATCAGCTGAAAGACGCCGATGTTGACAGCGATGTCCTGTAAAGGATATGCAAAACATTTAATTGTCATCATCAATATGAACATAACGTAGAATTTCGGATACCTGATCTTCATGGGCAATGTATGGAGTAGAATCCAACATTATGCTGAAATACTTGGCATCCTTAATTTCTGAAATAATTGTTTTTTTGACTGTTTCACCAAGAATATCGATTATTTCGTTTTGACTTCTGTTGGACAATTACGTTACACTTTTTTGGCTTATCTTTCACTCTCTGCACGTGTTCCGCCAAGGTAACATCATATTTTGCCAACAGTCTGATAGTTGCTAAGAAAATTCCCTGTATATTCGCTTTTTGTCTCATCTGGCTCTGATAAATATGAAATTCCTTTCTCTTCGATGCCCACGAAGGGCAAGATTCTGTTTTGCCAAAAATGCTATAACCTCGACAATCCGTTCAGTTATTGCTTTCCATTTCTTCTTAATAGCGGACATTTGCTGTTGAAGTTCAGCATCTATCGTGGTAGAACTCTTTAGTCGACTTACGAGAGTCAGGTATTCCCTAATGTGAGCTCTATGAGAAGGGCTTGTCTCATGATCAGGTATTCGAGGACTCAACTTTCTCCAAGTAGAGAAACCTTTTTCCTGGCTAAACTTTTACATAGACGACCCATAGACGTTTAAAAAAAAAACAAAACAAAAAAACATACAAAACAGTAGCATGCGTCCCGATATGGAGAGTATAACAACCACTTTCTCTTCACGATTTCTCCATTTGTGGAAACTTTGTTAAACCACTTTTTTGAAAAAACTTCTTCCATCCTTCTCAGCAAATGGGGTAAATGGCCCACTCTTATTTTGATATTTTTCTGGACCATGGTGTACTATTGTCATTTTCAACTTATCTGAAATCGATTTCTTCAAACAACCAAAATTGTTTTTTTCCAAAAAAATGTGCTAAAATCCCCTTTATCTTTTACTTCCTCACATGAATCATCATTCTGATAATGAGACTGAGAAGACTCAGGATTCCTTGGAGGAGAGACAGTATTATGTTCTGATTGAGCTGTAGATGAATCCTCTGAGTCCGAGCCAGCACCGTCATCATGA
Organism: Cepaea nemoralis; assembly: GCA_014155875.1. Taxonomy (NCBI): domain Eukaryota; kingdom Metazoa; phylum Mollusca; class Gastropoda; order Stylommatophora; family Helicidae; genus Cepaea; species Cepaea nemoralis. Next base: position 2,171 of record JACEFZ010013305.1, read on the forward strand.
TCATGATGATCATCTTTTACTTCATCATGTTCAACAACTTGTTCTTTACTTCTATTTATCCAGGTATCTAATGCCCCTTTTTGACGGAACTGTTCTTCATATCCGGCATTCTTTTTCTTCCTGTTCTGTGCACCACTCGCTTGAACTTTCTTCATCTGTGACATTGGGGTATCCAATTTTATAAGAAAACGCCGTTGGAACTACATCGGCCATGTACTCAGAATGGACAAGACAAGACTCCCCTACCAAGCCCTCATAAGGTCACCATTAGGTAAAAGAAAACGAGGAAGACCAAGAGAGACCCTGCGTAGAACCATCATCAGAGAAGGCTCATTCAAAGGCCAAGTGAACATCCAAGATTACAACAGGTAGCAGCGAACCGCCAGACATGGAGAGCCATGACTTCTGCCCTATGCGCCGACTTAGGCTCAAGAACGAACGAACGAACGAACGAACAGACTTTATTTTCAAAGGGTAACAAATTGGGCACGCAGGCCCGTCTTACATTCGGCCCTTCCAATCACTCATCTTTCTTTCATGAACAGTGCATAGGAAAAAAAAACATTGTCACATGAATTTTGTAAACATAAACAATGCATATGACTATGTTATAAGACACATCCACCACCCACCCACACATCCCCCATTCACTCCAACTCCCCCACCCAACCACACACACATACAATACATTCCCCCACCCATCCACCACATCCCTATACATCTCCCCACCCACACACACCTCTCATCCACCACACATCCCATCCACCCACACCCCAAGCACACATACATTCAATAACCCACACATCCCCCACCTACACACATCTCCCCACCCACTCACATATCCTTTACCCGTCCCATTTCCCACCAACAATCACTCACCCAATATCCTCCTCCACCCACACACCTCCAACCACCCAACCAAACACACATTCCTCAGCCACACACACATCTCCCCGTCAACTCACATATTCCGCACCTACCCACACACAAATTCCGCACTCACCCACATAATCTCCCATCTCCCCCAGCCCACTCACTTATCCCGAGCCCACACCTACAAACATCCCCCACCATCTCCTAACCTGCACACACTCACCCACCCACATATCCTCTACCCACCCACACATCCTCTACCCACCTATCCCCCAACCAAACATCCCTTAACCACACACCCTTACTCATATACAATCACCCACCCACACATCCTCTACCCAACCACACATCCTCCACCCAACCACACATCCTCCATCCACCCATTCCCCCAGTCACACATCCCTTAACCACACACCCTTACCCATATACACACACATCCCCACCCACGCACAATCTCCCCACCCATACAAACATCCCTCACACACATCCCCACCCACCAACACATTCCCCATTCACAAACACACACCTCCCATCCACGCACACACAACCCATACATTCATCCCCTCACACATCCCTAGACACACGTACTTATCCCTCAACCACTAACACCCACACGTCCCTTACCCACTCATCAACACATACATCTCCTATCTACCCACCCACACTCACACATCCCAACCACCCATCTAAGCAAACATCCCCCACCCTCACACACATCATTCACCCACCCACAAACCCAACCACACCTTCACTTACCCACACAAACATCATTTATCCACACCCAGCTCCCCTCCCACACAATACCACACCCACACACATCCCAAAGACACATCCCTCACCCACACACACATCTATCCACACATCTCCTACCCATCCACACATCCCCCAACTACAGTCACCCTCACTACCCACACATACATCCTCCATCCAGCCACACACACCCCCACCCAGCCAGACATATCCCCCACCCACACACACATCTCCAAATCCATCACCCACACTCATCACGCACCCCTCCCACAACCCACACACATCACCCACACATCTCTCATCCACACACACTCCCCACCCATCCACCCAAACATCCCACACCCACATACACATCCTCAAACCCACAACCACCCCCACCTGCACACATCTCCCACCCACCACATATCCCCACACCCACATCTCCCCACCCACACATATACCCCCACCCATCCCATAACCCACCATCAATCATCCACCAACATATCCTCCTCCACCCACTCACCCACAACCACCTAGACAAACACACATCCCCACTCACAAACACATCTCCCCATACACCCATACATCTCGCACGCACTTACACACAAATCCCCCACCCACCCACACAAACCCACCCCGCCCACCCACACACATCACGAATCCACCCACACACACATCCCCCGATCCCCCAACCTACTATTATGATCAAACTCCCACATTTTACACACACATACAGTGACGATTGTCGTGAGCATTGTCGCAAAATTGTAAAACAAAATGGAGAAAAATTGTACATATACATTTTGTAACTTAAAAATTAGTGATGCAATTCAACTCTCTCCCCCCCCCCCTCTCTCTCTCTCTCTCTCTCTCTCTCTCTCTCTCTCTTTCTCTCTCACTCACTAGCGCTCTCACTCACATTACAGTAATGTTATATTATACATGATAAAATCAAGTGTCATACGTACAAAATGATAATGTGAAAGATGAAAATACACAAAGAATATGGAATGGCATGTTACAGGACATGCGAGCACTGAATTCTCTCTCTCTCTCTCTCTCTCTCTCTCTCTCTCTCTCTCTCTCTCTCTCTCTCTCTCTCTCTCTCTCGCTCTCGCTCTCTCTCTCTCTCTTACATAGGCACACACACATCCCCCCCCCCCCCCACACACACACATATCCCTCACATACACACCCATACATACATCCTCACATATAGACAAATACATGATGCCTCACATGATTACTGAAACTAATAAGAACAAACTCCTACACTTTACACACAATTTAGACACTGACGATTGTCGTGAGAATTCTCGCAGTTGCAAGAAGTGGAGAAAAAATTGTACATATACATTATGTAGCGTAAAAATTAGTGATGCAATTCAAATCTCTCTTTTTTTTTTCTCTCTCTCCCTCTCTCTCTCTTGCTCTCTCTCTCTCTCTCTCTCTCTCTCTCTCTCTCTCTCTCTCTCTCTCTCTCTCTCTCTCTCTCTCTCTCTCTCTCTCTCTCCCTCTCACTCACATCACAGTAATGTTATATTATACATGATAAAATCAAGTGGTATACAAAATGATAAGATGAGAATTAAAAGAAAAAAAATAAGAAAGACTAACTAACTAACTCTTTTTACACAATTAATGGGACTAAACCTCACAATGAAGACAAACACACATTTAACATAGATAAGTTCAACTTGGGTCTTGAGTGATACGGCTAATTGCCGACGTGCGCACTTATGTCTTACTTCGCGATGTATTGTAAACATAAATATTTGAATGGCGATTTATTGGCGGCCGGTTATTAGAACTTGCAACGAAATAGTTGCAAGAACACAAGATTTATCTAAAGTAAAGACGAATGGTACGTGTATGCCCGCCAAGCCAACGTCGGCTGATATTAATGGTTGTCTGCAAATGTTTGATTAAATCCTTAAAGAATAGACAAATAAATTACTTACTATTCGGTCGTTCAGAAAGCAATGGCAAACTACTGAACGTAACACTTGCCTAGTACATAAACAGCAGCTGAAAATGCTGGTGTTGACTGCAACGTCCCGTAAGGGATACGCAAAACAATTTTTATTGCGTCTTGCCAAAAACATTCTAACAGACGACGCTAACCTAATTAAACCTATGAACGACAATACAATCATAACACTGCCGTTTTGACCTTGTTACTTTTTGTGACCCTACCTACACACTCATGCAACTGTTGGTCGCACTGTCGCCAAGGAGATGAAAACTGGCGCTCTCTAACTCATGAACAGATAACTCTGAAAGTTTATATATATATATATATATATATATATATATATATATATATATATATATATATATATATATATATATATATATATATATATATATATCTTATATATAAAAAAGGATGTGTGTGGGTGGGTGTGTATGTCCTTTATGCGTTCGCGAACGGTCCATCCGATTGAGATGAAATTTTCTACACGTCTTCCTCTCATTCCCGCGCTGCCAACTGTGATATTTTTTTAGTGTGAAATCGGCTGCTTACTTAATATTATTTAATTTTTCATTTTTCATTGTAATTTCTATATAGCAAGGGGACTTAACTCTGTAAAAGTTATTTCAAGGGGCATAACTTTTAATAACTTTTCTGTATACCTTATAGTCATATTGTTGCATGGTTTTCAAAGATTTATAAACTCTTTGTCTATAGTTATTTACCGGCATATGAGTTATAATAAATCATGATACAATCTTTAGGGCATTTTCAAAGTTTTCATAAAAATAATGCATAATGCATAACATTGTAACTCATCTTTTTATGCTTAAGAAGTTATCTACAGTCATGTTGGTGATTAGAAACAGTTTTCATTAAAAATAATGGATGGTGTGTGGAAGGACATTCTTTTAAGTTACTTTTTTTGTTGTATGAATTTAATGAGACGCTCCCCGCCAGGAGCTGGGCGAAGCCACGCCGGGTCAGATAGATAGACAGACCCACCTTTTCGCTGCAGTTATCTACAGGCATATGCGTTATAATCCTCCTCCTCCTCTCCCCTCCTCCTCCTCCTACCCTCTTCCTCTTCCCCTCCCCTCCTCCCTCTCCCTCCTCCATCCTCCTCCTCCCTCTTTCTCCTCCTCCTCCCTCCTCCTCCCTCTTCCTCCTCCTTCCTCCTCCTCCTCCCTCTTCCTCCTCCTACCTCCTCGCCCTCCTCCCTCCTCCTAATCACTCCTCTTACTTCCTCCTCCCTTCTCCTCCTCCCTCCTCCTCCTCCCTCCTCCTCCCTCCTCCTACGTCCTCCCCCTCATCCCTCCTCCTCCCTCCTCCTCCTCCCCTCTTCCTCCCTCCTCCTCCTACCTCCTCCCCCTCCTCCTCCCTCTCCTTCTCCCTCCTCCTCATCCCTCCTCCTCCCTCCTCATCCTCTCTCCTCCTCATCCTCTCTCCTCCTCCCTCTACCTCCTCCTCCCTCCTCCACATTCCTCCTCCTCCTCCCTCTTCTTCCTCCTCCCTCTTCCTCCTCCTCCCTCCTCATCCTCCCTCCTCCTCCCCCTCCTTCTCCCTCCTCCTTCTCCCTCCTCCTCCTCCATCTCCCTCCTCCTCCATCTCCTCCTCCCTCCTCCCTCCCCCTCCTCCCCCTCCTCCCCCTGCGTTCTTCTCCTCCCTCCGTCTCCCTCCTCCTCCTTCCTCCTCCTTCTTCCTCCTCCCTCCTCCTCCCCTCCTCCTCCTCCCTCCTCCTCCATCCTCCTCCCTCATCCTCTTCCCTCCTCCTCCCTCCTCCTCCTCCTCTCTCCTCCTCCTAATCCCTCCTCCTCCCTCCTATTCCTCCCTACTCCTCCTCCTCCCTCCTCTTCCCTCCTCCTCCTCTCTCCGCCTATCTCTTCCTCCCTCCTCCTCCTCCCTCCTCCTACCTCCTCCACCTCCCTCTTCCTCCTCCCAGCTCCTACTCCTCCTTTTCTTCTTCTGCTGCTGCTGCTGCCGCCGCTCTATTTACCCAAGTTAATTGTTGGGGAAGATGTAAAGATCTTTCAAGTGCTCTTTCTAATGCTTTTTGTAAGTTGGTCTTCGTTTATCTAAGGTTGTTCTAACTGTAACCAATAAATGATTAGACAGACAGACAGACAGACAGACAGACAGACAGACAGACAGACAGACAGACATACAGATAGTCGGGAACGGGAACGAGAACTTATATGACTACTTATATATATAGATTCGTAGGTCGTGGAGGCAAACATAATATCCAGTTATCGGTTTCTGTTTTAGTGCGATCTTGAAACAATCGGGGAATTTAACATAACGAGTAATCTATACATCCTTTAAATGGAGACACAAAACAAGAAAACGGAAATTAACGGGGAAAAAATCTCCGGCAAAATACGGCAAACATAACATAATACCTATGCATTGCATAGGTATTATGTTATGTTTGCCGTATTTTTCTTTTGCCGTATTTTTTTTTTTGCCTATTCGCAATGCATTAGATACTATTATTAGTACTTAAACTACGGCATACGATTCGTATGATACGAAATTAGTCCGTCAATACAAGCGCAAGAGATGTGACTGGGCCAACGCCAACCGCCTAATTGGATGCCCCCCTCACCCCCCCCCCCCCCGGTTGTATGCCCGGGGCCGTCACACCCCCCACCCCCCCCCCCCTTGCACGCCACTGATCGCATGGCACATCTTTTCAGTTAATGCAATAACTATGAACTCAGAATATTTACAAACTTCCTCTGTGTTTAAACTGTTTCATGGAACGCGATCATACACCTACGTCATGGATCAGTCCTCTCTCCCCCCCCCCCCCCCCCCGAAATCAGGCATACCTTTCGTACGTCTTGAAGTTCCAACATTATATTTTTTTGTTTTGTTCGCATATCCTTTACAGGACATCGCTGTCAATATCAGCATCTTTCAGCTGATTGTTGATTTCTTGGCAAGATTACGCTCAGTAGTTTGCCATTGCTTTCTGAGCGACCGGCTCGCATACCCCTAAGTTACCGACGCGGCTATAACCGCCACCGATTCTCGCGCACGTCACATTACTCACGAGAGTATACGGGATTACGGAGAAAGTCGCTAACACCTAGGCCAGGGAGACCGGCAACATTATATTAACAGAGGATAATTTTCTATGCGATCTGACCCTGATTGCTTTTTATGCTTGCGTCGCCTACTACCACACATTTCTCTCCTTCTCCCACACTATGTGGATGTTTGTGCGTGAGATCTTATCATAGGCGCTTGAACTCTTTAGCTACAGCGAGGATCGATTTTATATCAACCATGTTGATTGTATTTAGTTTTGAGAGTTTATTAACGGTTGCTTCAGTATTGGCGTTATGCTGCCGAGGGGACCAGGAACGCGACGTCCTTCAGCCACGTGCCGTCCCGACAATGTCCTAAATGCCTTCGTTAATGACAGTGCACCCCACATCCATTAAGTTTATCGTCAGAAAAGATTCACCTTCATCTTTGGGTATGGAATTCCGATACAGAGAAACATATGAATACCATAGCCACCAATCATAAAACACTACTATTTCAGATAACACAAAACCATTTACAAATTTGGAATATATCTGCTATATGCTAATCTCTTCTTAAGAAAAAGTCCATCTGCCAGAGTGACATTGGGATTAGGGGAGAAAACACCATCTCATTTCATCTCATCTTGTTCCTCTTGTACCATGAGATGTAGAGATGATGTATACACAGCGGGAGAGTGCCCCGTTTATGGGCTTCACGTATCGATATTCCCGTGGACTCTGATTGAATGCAGCAATTCCAAACCAAACATTGACGATATCTTGAAAGCCAAACTTCAGTTTCACAAATCTCACTAACGTTTTTTGCTGATTACTTTGTGAGATTAGGATATGTGCACATTAGGTCTGATATAACTATTTTTTGCTATCGTCGTCTTCTTTAATAACGTTTTTAGTGAATCAAAATGCTGGTTGTCTTTGTTTTTAGTGCATTGCACGCCATTCACCCATGATTAACATGGAATGCTAAACTTTGTTTTTAATTGTGTTTGTTGTGTTTTAGAGATGTCGTTCTGGCTTGCAAGTATTATACAGAATGATTATGCGGCCCGCGCTCGTCGTTTTGTCAGTTATCCGGCCCACTGTAAAAAAAAAAAATTGGCAACCCCTGCTCTAAACCACTGTTGGTATTACTTCTGTATCGGCATCTGGATGACGCTCCAATTTAATTTTCGTATATCTCCGAAATGACGCGGCCAAGACTCCTAATATCACTGGCTTAACGAGAGAGGATGGGTAAACATCACCACCGGTTTGTAGTAATAACAATATTGAATGTAACGATATCTCATACATCTCTCCTATCGATCTCATCACACATTTCATCTTGTTCCTCTTGTACCTTGCGGTGTCGAAGTGAAGTATAAACAGCGGGAGAGTGCCCACTTATGGGCTTCATATATCGAGATTCCCATGGACTGTGCTGTTACCTCTGCCCATCGTTTACGCGGTCGGCCTCTTCCTCTGCTTCCATCTGGTCTGTACATCATTGCTTGTTGTGGTATACTTTTAGTTGGTAACCTAGTTACATGGTCAAACCATTTGACATGCTGCCTTCTAATAAAATCTAGCGCTGCTATAACCCCCACTTTGGTCCCGATTTCTTCACTTCTGATTTTCTCTTTTCTTGGTACATTGAGTATTTTTTTGTTCAGAAGTCTCATTTTTGTTGTGATTTTTCTTTTCTCTTTTTTTTCTTTCTGTCATTGTCCAGGTTTGGCATTGGTAGCATAGAGTTGGTAGGAATTTTGTGTTGTAGAGTGTTTTCTTAGTAACTATTGATACACGTTTGTCTTTTAGTATTGGTGTCATTTGCCCAATGAGTTGGTTTGTCTTATTGCATTTGTTTTCGATCTCGTCTTCTGCTTTTCCATTTCTTCTGCGTTCATCCGGATTTTTTTTCCGGATGTGACTGCGTTGTGCCTGTTTACAGCAGAGCTGCGTTCTTGCGCCGTTAGGCCGACACATCCGACTTCTGCGGGCCTTTGTTGACCGGGTTAACCTTCCCGGGCTTTTCCATTTGATGATATACTTCTTAGGTACATGAAGCTCTTTACTTGTTTCAGGGGGTGTTCCTGTAGATGAATCGTTGTTGTTCTTTCTTCTTTGGTTATAGTCATTACCTCTGTTTTACTTGTGCTAATTTTCATGTTATGCTCCCTTCACACTTCGTCTAGACTATTCATGTGGTCTTGTAATTCTGCTACTGATTTTTCTATTAGTGCTTGATCGTTCGCAAATAGGAGTTCATTAATGGTGTAATTTGCCGTTGGTTCTTCTTCTGTGTTATGTTCGTCATGCAATGTTCTTGCGTCTCTGTTTGGCTGGTTCTTTGCATATGCTGTCTATACAGATTATGATCAAGAGAGGGGACAGGACACAACCCTGTGTTACTCCTCATCTAATATTAATATGCCCCATAAAACGTAAGTGACCTTTCCTTAATGTTTTTGGAAGGCTGTATGATAGTGAGGTTTTGCACAGGACATGCTACTGAATGAAATACAGAGCCATAGGTATAGACAATCACATCGCCAAGACGATAGTAGTCCCGAATTAATTGCCGAATTACTACTTCTGTAGCGCCTGCTGGCCACTCCCAACACTAACATCCCAGTGTGATTGAGCCATCTACGTGAGCCATCCACGATCTTCATCTTAACAGCCAGTGGCTCTTGAATACCTCCATGGAATCATGCAGGGAGTGTTCCTTGTCCACAGCTACCTTGCAACACCTTGAGACTGTCTGCAATGGTCGGTAGCACCCAGGATGTATCGTATACACACTATTAGGGTGTCCCTTGTATACCCAAGAATAAACTTCTTGACATAATTCTGTATATGCTTTAGTTTTTCTGTTTGACTCTTTGAGACAGTGAGCATTCCTGGTCCATACTCTACCTCTGAAAAGTGCTGAAAAAAGTGTGAATAGCATGTTCTGCTCCATGTCTCTTGCCGCCATAAATTCAGTGCATTGAGTCCTTTCTGACACATCGTAAACACCACTTCAACACGAACCCTAAAGAACAGGCTTCTATTAAAAGTGATTCCCAGGTGCGTCAGTCTGCTTTATCTCTTCATATTTCTACCAATTAATTTCTACAGCATTAATTTCCTTGCCCCAATCAATCCCTTTGTCCAGTGTCGCCTGCAGCTCCTGAGCTGTTTGATGCCTGTCCCTACCCTGCCTGTATGCGATAACAACATCTGCAAATGTCACAGAGTAAACGCCCATGAGATAAAGAGAGCGGAACTGACATTAAAAGGGTATGGTTAAGTTGTATAACTGTTGAGTTATATTTGGCTGGTTATACAGGGACATCAAAATAATGAATGGATAATTATCCAGCAGTAGATTCAACTTTGTAGAAAATGTCATAAGGTGATATGTTCTGTTGTAGTTTTGTTAGTGAAAGAAATGTAATGGTATATTAATTCGAACGACAGCACAGCTTGGACAGACTTAAACTACTCCCCAAAGGGCTTGGGAATTACCGGCCTGGGAAGGACACCTGGGCCATTATGGCAACATTTGCATTTGATGTCTGTGAGGGATTTCAGAATAAACAGGAGACGGTTGCGATGGCACTTGACCTGCAAGATACTTGCAACAGGGTAAGGTATGATCGATTGATGAACACTCTTTTGCACATGAAGGTTTGCCGTTGGATTGATAAAAGGATCTTGGCTGTACTTTATGAGCGTAAAATCGCCTTTCGCATGGTTTTGTGGACTTCCGACCACTGTACTATTACACCTGGGCTGCCACAGAGATCTGCCATGTCCGCAGTGCTCTTAAATGTATACAACTGTAAAGCCACAGCAATTGAGGCACTAGGAATTGACAGAATCTTGACATTTGCAGACGATGTGCTGGTGTATAGACAGGACAGAGATAGGGAAAGAAGACTTACAGTCGGCAGTAAGCAGGGTGGCGGGATAGTGCATGGACTCAGGGGCCGTAATAAATCCAGAAAAGGCATCGGTTGTGTAGTATTCTCTGGATAACAGAACCGTGAAGGCAGATGTCCCATATATTACATGGAATGGAAGCCCTCTCAGTAGAGAGAGAGAGAGAGAGAGAGAGAGAGAGAGAGAGAGAGAGAGAGAGAGAGAGAGAGAGAGAGAGAGAGAGAGAGAGAGAGAGAGAGAGAGAGAGAGAAGAGAGAGAGAGAGAGAGAGAGAGAGAGAGAGAGAGAGAGAGAGAGAGAGAGAGAGAGAGAGAAGAGTGAGAGAGTAAATCAAAGTACTTGGGAATCACTTTCGACAGATGCATGTCTTTCTAAGGATCATGCGGAGGCTTTAGTGGTGAAGGCTGGAAAGGGACTTAATGAATTGAGGGCTATGACAGCAACTGGGGTCGATCAGAGGATGCTTTATATGCTCTTTCAGCACTTGGTAATTTCAGTCATTGAGTCTGGCTTGGGACTGCTGGCAGTATCAAAGAGCCAGCTTAAAAGTTTGGAGCGCATACAGAATGCAGCCATATGGGCGATCCTGTATGCACGAGGCATATCCTTGCACTACCAACAATTGCGGACAGGCACAAGATCCTTCAAGGCAAATTGTACCAGATAGTCGCTGCAGACAGGGATCACACCCTGCATGAAGCCACGGAAATGGTCAAGGGTCATAGATAGAGAAGTTGCAGGTCCTTGATGTCACAGGCAGAAATATCTATCAGCCAGGTTTGTGACATTGAGAGCATTAATCGAGAATTAGATTAAGATATAGTAAAACTACTGGAAGACACGTGGGACTAGTACAAGGTAATAGCAACACTGGGACGTGAGTGCAGAGAATGGGCAGCAAGCCGTTCAGATTTTGAAGTACAACGGCTGATCCAGGGCAACACCAATGGGTCAGTGGTTTCATTGCGACAGCTAATGGGCGTTGCATAAAAAAAAGAGTCTGGCATATGAGATCTAGAACTCCAGCACGAGAATGGAGGTGGAAGCAATAACAGCAGCCTTGCGATGATTGGAGGTGGCCGCTGCAACACACATTGCTTTTATTATGGACTCACGTAGTATGTGTAACAGTACAGGTACAGGGACGATTATAAAACAAGTCCCGATGTTGTTCTCTAGAAGGTTGTATTGATCATAATAAATTGAAGAATATAACACAAGTCACTTGGTATGATGTTCTCTTCTCCGGACCTTAGCTGTAACTAACCTACCCAAAAACCCTACGTCACGACTTGAGCATCCTTGGTACTGTTCTTCTTGGATGCTCAACCGTGCCTAAACTTTACACATCAAACCTATTAACAGAGATGTTACTCACTCTGTTATACTTCCCTTTTTTTAAAAAAGACTTTTCTTCAAAAGTCTTAACCCTTAACCCCTTTATTCTAATCATTCTTTCCCTCATCAACACCTTAACCCCAATATTCTTTCTCCACTCCATCCTAACTAACTCTATCTTAAGTAACATAACTGCTTTCACTTCTACTAATTCTCCACTTGTCTCTTATCATTGTCCCATATAACAAATCGCTATAAAGTTATACTTCTTCTTCGTTTCTGACTCTTCCAGGTTTCATTACAAAAATATAGGTCATAAGAATGGTTCCTAAAAATCGTTGGTATACACTTGGCATTATGAAACTTCTCATTCTTTCTCAACATTACAACTCAGGATATACAGAAAGGATGGGGTTAGGAATAGAAAAAGAAGGGGTGCGCACCCAATTTATGAAGATATTAAGAAATAGTCAAGAACAATCACATTTACCTCCCTTGCAAACGTAAAAACTTTTACAAACGTTTTTCAACAACACATCTTATGATTTATAAAGCTACATCTCTGTTATATAGGTTTTTCAAAAACACATCTTGTGATTTATAAAGCTACATCTCTGTTCGTTATAAATTAAGTTGATCCAAAATGTCTTCTATATACTCAATATTTGTACTGCCATCCACAACCCTGCCTATATTTCACCTATCTCACGTAAAACCATGAACCCAATAACAATGTTCATATTCCATGAACATTTTAAATTAATTAACGCTGTTTATCACAGCTCCTATATTTTACTCCCTCAGATCCCATGACAATCATCCTTTTTTATATATGTATCTAACCCTATACCAAACCATACGCACTGCCATTCACAGCCCCCTTAATATCTACTCTCCATCAACCAGCCTCATATTTGTTTAACTACCACAGCCTCTTTAGACGTTAATTACGTTAATGTTTTCTCCCCCAATATGGCATCCAATCCACATATATTCCATCAATGCTGATTTAATGCAGCTCCTATTTTTAACTCCCCGTGAACCCTTTTTACTTGTGTAATAACCACCCCATTTAAGTATGGCATATGTGTCCACAACCTCGTAGCCACTATGTAATTAACCTCCCTATCCTAAAATATCAACGCTGATTATCACAGCAATCTTACTAACAGAATATACTCATGAACTTATTATTCATAAAGAGAATGTGTCTCTCTACTAGTCCTCAGTAGTTTATTAACTATTTTCTGAACGAAGGGTTTTATATAAAGCCCCATGTATTGCTTTTATACTAGACAAAACTATAACTGTTTGTGAACTAAACTTAAACTTAAACACTTTTCAACATATTTGTAAACAAGGTAATTATTATTCAACACACAAGACAATTCACTGAAATCATGAGTCAAGTAAAATAAAATCACAACAGGACATCATACCCCCCCCCCCCCAGGTTATTAAATATAATTTCTCTTTCCCCTCATATCAAATAAAGGTAATCAAGCAATTCAAAATAATATAACATACATCCTATCCATTGTTAGTCACGTTTACGGACTAACAATAATTTATTTCTCTATTTAAGAAAACTCCACAAGACTAATCTCAAAATCAAATGTCAATAAAAATACATCTTCAAGACCAGACGAAAATTTACATCCATAATACGCAGCATATCGTATATATAAAATACACAACATCATATCCTCAAAACCACTCATCACAACTATTTGCCAATAGTTTCTATCAAACTTCTGTAATACACAGCTACTATATTTCATCAACTATCAATTTCCTCTTTGAAGCACAAAATTTTCATCTTGCCATCTGCAGCTTTTTCTATCTGTTTATCTCCTATACCTCCATTTCCTCATATCCAATCTAATCTGTCTATATATTACAGACAGCATACAAATCAAAAGGTCCATTATGAGCCCTATCACTCAAGACCTCCTCATCCTCTAACATAACCAAACCTCTCCTATACCTCACTCAGAATTCCCTATTAATCTCGCCGAACAACTTCAGCAACCCAGTAATGTCCATTTATTATGGGCATTTCACCAAAAACCCTCACTTTCAATTTATGCCGTTATCAAAAGCTATAAAATACCGCCACTGAACTCATGTCTGTGACCTTTTAACCCCTCACTGCTTACAATCACGTTATTCTTTCTCAGTCCATATATCATGGACCCCCCAAAACCACATGGCATTTATCTCCACACTGACACTGTTCATTTCTCATTAACACACTTACACTCCTTTACTATTGTACTGATTCCACAGTATATAATTATTCTTCGGAGTAAAACATGGGATTCAATTCATTTTTTTACTAATTGCCTTCACGCTGTCTGGCGCAGCACGTTACTCACTTCTTCTTCTTCTACAATCTAGCAATCTCGGTCACTTCCCAAAACCCCACCACATCATGGCACTAAACCCCAGCTACACCACAATTCATCTACTCAGTAAGGAAAATTGTAACTGATCTAGTTTTTTCCCCTTTGGGATTTGTACAAAAATTATTAAACATTACCGTTTACTAGGGTATCTCCACCAGGCTACACCCAAAAAAATTTTTTTTTATATTTACTATAGGCCTAAACAATACATCTATCAAAGTAATTTGTCAAAAACCCAAATTTCCCAAATTTTTAAAGTCCCCGTCTAACCGACGCAAAACCAACGTATCATGATTTTCTAACACCCTCACCACCCCAAACTCAAAACTATCTTCAGTCTTTTCCTAGCTTCCACACCGCGATGATAGTCAAACCACCCACATTTATGGGCACCAGTCTATAGTGCTCTATTTTAATACTCCGATATTCATTTGGCAAATTTACTTCTTTCTTTTTTTCTCTATTCGGGAAATTCTTGCTCTGCCAAAAATACAAAACGCCCCTTTAAAAATGTTAACCCTTTCGTCAGCCTTTTCAAAAAATTTTCATTAATTCTGTCTAACGTCAGACATTCCAAACAAAAGACATCACACCTTTCTAATCACCTTCTTTAACTTCTCATATGCATTGGGCCATTGTGTGGGAAACAACTCGTTTTTTCATCTCACGATTTTTTTCTCGTATCACGCCAACCTACGTGCCTTACTTATTACTTCTACAAAAAAAAAAAACAAATTAGACACCATTTAACATTCTAGCAATTACCACTACAGCCTAAACGTGTCCCATTTCTTCACTCACATGAGTGACAACAAATATAACCCAAAAGCCTCTACATGCTTCGCTACTAATCCCCTGACCAAACTTTTTAAACCTACACTTTCCTTTTTCACACGCTCAAACACACTGTTTTTTCTACACTTTTTCAAAACGTACAGACAACGCATTACCAACAATTATTTCAATACTCAACAGGACCCTTTTACAATTCGACTGTTTTCTTATTTCCCAAATTTTCTCAAACATTTACTCCTTTTTTAAAGGGCAAACCTATACATTATCTCTCGCAACTTATATCTCTTTTACACATTAAATAACATTATCAACGATCTCTCAAACAAAACCCCATTTCCCCTGAGCCCCTAACCTCGTACCCCTCATTCTATACTTTCCCCCCACAAAACCCTTTTTCCCGATTTAAACATTCTTCTTTCCCCCGCAAACATCGTGGGAATTACGTCCTTTCCCCCCCACCAAAAACTCGTATTTTTCAAGCATCAAACTTCCCCAGTCTTTTTCTCTTAATACTCTTGCGCTCCCCCCTTGGGTATTTTTTCAAAAGGGTACTCAAGTCCTCCCCTCTATATCTCCCCATCAACCTCTCAGTTCATCTGCCAATGGGTACTATAAACCCATTTCTCAAACTACCAACGAAACTATCCCCTGGGCATCACGTCATAAAACCCCGAGCGAACCAATTCTAGTAAGAGCATTCCTACTTAGTTTATTTTCTCTCCCCTTCTAATTTTTGTGTTGAATCTACCCTACTTTTTTCACACCAGTTTACATCACTCAAAGTGATCAACTCTCTCTACTACCATTTCCCGGGCAAGGGGCATTTTTTAAAATTTTTACATTTTTTTGCTCTCCCCCCACCACAACTAAACACAAGATAAATTTTTTATAACGTATCCACAGAATATTTTATCATTGCCGTGAAATCTCTATCCTCAACAACACTATGGGCCCAAACCCGTACCAAAGTGGGTTCTACACCCCCAAAAAAAAAATTTATCTGCCTATTTTAGACAGCCCAAAATGTTATATCCAAACCCCAATTCCTCTCATAACTAAAACAAAGCCATATGTTCTTCCTCACCCTCGGAATTTTAACATTTTTAAGTGCATCTAAAACCCAAAAATTTCATTATCCCCCAGTACAATTGGCGTCTCTCTTCAAAATTTTGTCATCTTCAATATCCCTACTTGTTATCCGTTGGTTAAAAGGGACTCAAATCTTAAGGTCTAATTCTCTGACTTTTCTTTTTTTATTTCTGTCGTCGATTAAAATTTTTGCTATCTTCTATTACTATTCTTCTTCTTAAAAACTTTCTTTCTGTCCCCCTTATTTGTTACTCCGTCTTTATTGCGTCGATCTGCTCACTGTTTTCTGTATACCCTTTCTAACGCTTATATTTCCCCATCTCGTCTTCAGATTTATACACTGATGATAGTTTTCCCTCATCAGACTCATATAGTTGGCGATAATATTAAAAGCCCTATGTCATCACTAAAACGTCTGACCTTCTTCTTTCTATACCTCTATCCCTCATGCTCCGGTTCGGGACAAATTAATGTCTTTACCTGAGGAAACTGACATCTCAGTTGTCCTTTATTGACTATCAGACTGTTTATTTTTCTATCTCCAAACTTTTCCTCAACTGTCTTTTGCGTTTTGGGTTCTCGTCTGTTTTATTTTCTTGATTTCAACCGGGTTTCCCTTAGTCACTTTAAAGTGATTTTGGTTTTGATTGAGTTTCTATTAACTCGGTTTGACTTCCCTTTGTTATCTTGCCGGGTTTGGTTGTTTCTGGACTTTCTTTTCTACTGTATCAACCTGTGTCTGTGTGCTCTTCTACCACTTCAATCACCTGCGTCTGAGTCTCTTGGCTATTTTCTTTATTAAACCGTCATCTTCTTTTCCTGTTTAACAGTCAAATTCGAAACCACCCTTTGGAGCATTTAAAATTTTTACTTACGTTTTCTACTCTGTTCTTTGACCCTGACCTCAGATACTGTCTCCGTCTTTGTTCAAAAAAGTCGTCACGTTTTTCCTAGCAGTCTTGCTATGGGATGGCTAATTCCTAGTTTATTGGAAAGTCTCTTTCAGGGGCCCTTCCTGTACCTTTCCTTTAACCAGTCCGACTTTTCACTATTACGTCTACTCTCACCCTCTTTTATCCTATAAACATCGGGCTTTGGTTCGTCATAACCAACCGCATAATCGAACAATTTTTTCTGTCTTTATTAAGTAGTGGCGTCTCCTTTTTTCTTTTCCCACTCTATTGCAGTCTACCTTAAATCTATAAGCCTCTTTTCTTGTCGTTTTTTCCTGTAACGTTTCCACAAAATTCTCTACTTCACTAACTGCCACTTTTAACTCTCCCAACCATGCACTGATACGTTTTAATTCTGTAGTAGGGATTTTATACTAATTCTCTGTAATTTATGTCAAACCAAAACAATCCTACTTCTTCTTTTATAAAATTTCTTGGTACCTGTAAGAAAACCTCGTCTTGAGCTCTGCCTGTTGCCGTCTCTTGTTGTTTCATGACTGTGTTAGTCTACCTATTGCCGTACCTACTCCAGTCAAACTTGTGTTAATGAACCCTGTTCTTCTGCCATTTTAAAAAGTGCTGAAAAACAATTTATATAACAAAATCACATTATAACATTTGTTAAAAAATATCAAAGATTTTGCGTATTTAAATTCGTAAAAAAAAGTGAGCGACTGTTTTTTTTTTTTCCTGTAAAAAT
>JACEFZ010013306.1:0-23690 GCA_014155875.1 Cepaea nemoralis
GCCCCTTTTTCCCGTTAGAGTGCGATAGGGTTTTGTGTTTAACTAAATAGATAGAGAGTTAGCATAGGCATTAGCAACTAGTGATAGATAATTTCTGTGGCTTTATGTTGTGTGTTTACTACGACTGTTACCTGCTTGTAGCGAGCCAACGGCAATAAATGTACCAGTTATTTTCCTCGCACACGACTTGCAAGTTTTCTTGTTTGTGTGGGAGAAGTATCCGATAGTGCCTGTCAGTTGAGTTGTTTACACTTACCGGGATTGATACTGGTGAGACTGCAGACCTGTCTGACGACATCTTCCGCCTGACCCATCTGTCAGAGTCCAGAAAGGGTACAGTGATGCAGTGACATCGTTACGCCCGCCAGGCGACTTAGCTCCCAGCAGTTATGCAGCAACTTCGTTACGCCGCACAGGCGAGTGGTAGTTACCGGCCTGCAAGATTGCTGGCTGACGAACGACCAGCGGTCAGGCCAGGACGACGCAAGACGCACGCATGCCTCGTGAAGCCACCTCAGGTGGGAGGCAAGTTGCGAACTAGCGGCAGACAGCTCTGGGACACGGACTTGGACGGACGCATGATGAGAGAAAGGCGTTGTGTGGTTTTCTGTGCTGAAAGTCGAGTGTCTGGACATCTTGAGAGTTAGACTTGTGAGCTGTATTGTGGATGTAAGTGTATTGAAGTATCAAGTATATATTGTTGTGATCATCGTTCTGTATTTGATCTGTGAATAAATCCATTGAACGGTGTGTAGTTGAGTCTTACGTCAAATCACGTTGTACTTGTACTGTCTCACATGTGTTAGGTTAGCGAGCCAAGTTTAAGACCCTGACATGATTTGCCTCTCTTTAGCCTGTCACCCTTTTCTCTGAATATAGCGTCATGCAGAGGGTGCTGCTCATCTGCACTTATATTCAAATATACACGAACTCTTCAGATTTTGATCCTGTGTTCCATTGACGGGACGTCAAGGAGGTATCTCATTGCTACACAGCTGGTGTTTCTCCTGCAGTCCAAAATGGTGCCCATGGCTTCGTTGTGTACCTTTTAAAGTCTTCCAATCTGTGTAGGGCTGACAGTCGGGATGGCCAGGGCATACTCGATGCGTGAAAGCACCAGTCCTTGGAACTGAAGTATTAGCAGTCTATGCTCGATATTGGCAGTCGCCATGACTCTCATTGCTGACAAACCTTTTTGAGCTTTCATTATGACATAATCGACATGATCTCTGAAGGACAGGCTTCGATCAAGGCTCACGCCAAGATATATCATTGACTGGGTTCTACTCAAAATGCTCCCATCCATTCTTACTTCCGGTAGGTCTGTGTTCACAATATAGGTCTGTGCAATATGGTTGTTTAGGGAGAACCATGTAACCGATGCCTTTGCAGGGTTGACAAGGGCACCGGCATCAGCACACCATGAGGCAATTCGATCTAGTTCGCCCTGCATATCATTGGCAACCGCCTGTCTATCTCGACCCTGTCGATGCACGAGAATGTCGTCAGCAAATGAGAGAGTCCTACTCTCCCGTCCAACTGTTGTTCAGTGATCGGCACCGTATACACGTTGAATAGTACTGGTGACAGTGGTGAACCCTGCGGCAATCCTGGACATATCGTTATCGGCTCAGAAGACCAACTCCCGCATCTTAGCACCACCTTCCTTTGGAGCAGAACAGCAGCTATCCATCGTACAAGGTGAGGGTGCACTTTCACTCTGAGAAGGGTTTGCATCAAGTGCTCGAAAGATACTCTATTATATGCGTTCTCTAAGTCTATGGCGACCCGCACATGTCTCTTCTCTGACATGAACTCCTTCGTAAACATCTTGAACAAAGACCGCTCGCATTCAGTCATGACTCTTTGTTACGTCTGTATTCTCCAAGTGTGGGCGGGAAGCAGCCGAATTGTTCCAAGTCACAAGCAAGTCTGTGTTGCTACAATTTTCTCCAGTAGCTTGCCAGCAGTGTTCTGCATCGTAATGATTCTGTAGCCGCTTATTTTGGGAATGGCCTTTGTTCGGTTTTGGCAGCGACAGCAAGTAGCTTTTGTAGCCATTCCTCTTTGATCTGACCCCTCTGGATACTGGTGTTGATTTCTCTGGCCAGTTCTTCCATGTCGTCATCTGACATCCCCAATAGGTCACCATATCGGATGCCGTCTGGGCCTGGGGCGGTGTTAGGTGATTTCTTGAGCATTGCACGTATTGTCTCAGCTATGATTTTGCACTCTTCGTCTGTCCCGACCCCCTCGCACAGCTGAGAGAGTGTCGTTGTGGTTCTCTGTCTGGCGAGCTCGTCTTTCTGGTCAGTTTGCTCTATGTAGCGTACAAGAAGGGCCTTACCTTTATCCGCACCCAAATTTTTTTTCCATGTGAGGTCTGTGCCTTGAAAGTCTGGAATACCCCTACGTTGTGCGGCGCGGTTAAATGCTCTTATAGAGGCGCCAGAATGTCGTAAAGATCGCTCGGAGCACACCTTCCTGCAGAACTCGTCCCATTTCTGGGCCCTTTGGGCCTGTTTGGCGCATGATTTGAATAAAGTCATTAACCTATGGACCTCAGTCTTCAGGTCCGCCAACGTAACCTGTGGCATGTTAGCCTTTCTGGCTTTTTGCCAGTCTTTGACAGCTTGCCTCTTTCCCAGCCATGCCTTTTTGACCTCGCCATTCAACCATGGTGGCTTCAACCATCTTTCTTGTCTCCTGCGGGAGGAAGTTATTTTTTCTCCTTGTGATCTTGCTTATGGCGTTTTGACCAGTGTTGTCGTACGGGAAGGCATTTGTCTTGTTTCTTTGACTCCTGGCCCGTCTTTCTCCATCATGAGGATAAAAGGGTAGTGGTCACTGTCGTGGTATCCCAGTGTGCCCCACCGGCACCTTGGTGCGATGGTGAGTGACACCAGATTCAAGTCAATGACGCTGTCAGAGTCCCCTGGTCGAGTGGCTATTCTAGTGACCTTCCCATCATTCAGACAGACCAGGGCAGCAGATGCCAGGGCATCCTCCAGATTTTCCCCCCCTGTCTAATGGTGATGCTATTCCCCCATTGACTGCCTCTGGCATTGAAGTCACCACAGAAGATGATATCCCTTTTCATCCATATCGAACAAACTCTGCCATTGTCGCACGTCGACCTTCCAATTTCGCGCATAAACATTCACGATTACAAGCTGCACTGGCGTCATTATTCTTAACGCCTGCACTTGCAGGGCATCACTGTTCCAGGCGGACATATCGATCTCAGACACCAGTATGTTTCGCGGGCCAGAATGGCCTGTCCGAGATGGCGCCCTGTTAAAGAATCCCTGAAATCCCGCGACATTGACTGCTCCGTCGCCGAGCTGTGTTTTTTTGCAAGACTACAATATCGTTTTTCCCTAGAGTAGTTTTTCAAGAATGGGTCGACGTTGACTAAATGATGCAAGTTCCATTAAAGTACTCGAACGTGTCCGATGCCCAATCTGTAACATTTTAAAAGCCTTCTGCGTGCGCCCGCCCTCTTACCACGCTGTGTCCTTGTCGGTCGTCTGGTCGTCATGTTAGGCTTAATTATCGCCACCCGGGGCCCCCATGATACGCCGAAGGGAGTCCGGGTGCGCGTGCACGAACTCAGTTGCACGGTCTGAAAATCCATTTCACCACGAAAAAAAACACTTAATCCATAAACATTTTGGGAAAAAAAAACGTTCCATTTAACGGGACGAAAAAATGTCCCGCCATCTTGCTCAAAGGAACTCACTCCTACTCAAATACCACATTCTAACATCCAAGTGAATAAAAAATTCTTAAACAGTTGAATCAATGTAACAATCTCGGGAAAAGTCGTAACATCTGATGGAAGATGCCTTGCAGAGATTAGATCAAGAATTGCCATGGCAAAGGTGGCCTTCTGCAAAATAGAAAACTTACATACCAAATAAAAGTTGTCAATTCCAGTGAGAAAAAGCGTGTTGAAGTGCTACATAAACCCGATAAATGCAAAGAATACCCTTGACGGACAGAAAATCAAATGATATAGTGCTTAAGAGACAAATGAAAAACGGGGATTATTGGATAAATTAAACGTTGTACAGTCAAGATTGTTTTTGGGAAAAGTCACCGGCATGGCGCTTGATGATGATGATGATGATTTCCCCGCTATCTACACTTTGATTTTAGCCAAAATGCCGTAAAACAATCCAAAGTGCTGAATATTAAGTACTAGCTGACCCGGCCCGGCTTTGCTCAGGCCCTGGCGGGGATCTATCTATCTATCTATCTATCTATCTATCTATCTATCTATCTATCTATCTATCTATCTATCTATCTATCTATTTTATTTATCTATCTATCTATCTATCTATCTATCTATCTATATGTCTGTGTGTCTGTCAATCTGTCTGTCTGTCTGTCTATCTATCTATCTATCTGTCTATCTATCTATCTATCTATCTATCTATCTATCTATCTATCTATCTATCTATCTATCTATCTATCTATCTATTTATCTATCTATCTATCTATCTATCTATCTATCTATCTATCTATTTATCTATCTGTCTGTCTGTTTGGCTGTCTGCTTGTTTGTCTGTCTGTCTGTCTTCTGTCTGGCTTCGCCCAGCTCCTGGTGGGGAGCATCTCATTTAATTCATATAAGTATCATAAAGCTCCCGTTCCCGACTATCTGTCTGTCTGTCTATCTGTCTGTCTGCCTGCCTGCCCGTCCGTCTCTCACTCCGTCTATCCCACCCTCTCTATCTATCGGGTCAGATCTATCTATCTATATATGTATCTATTTATTTATATAGTTATCTATAGCCAGGGGACTTAACCTAAGATATATCAATGCTACTATTATCAGACTACTACTCAGACTTCCGGTTTCAAGATGGCGAGGACGGTCGTGTTGTTTTGTGTTCGTTAACTTTTTCGCGTTGGGGATGGATTTATTCATCTCTTGCGTGTAATTGGTGTGCCAGGATGTAAAACCAGGAGTTTCTACTCAAGATCTGCGCGGGTGCTACGGAGTTCGTGCATCGAGCGAAGCCATCCTTGAGTGAATTTTCAGCAGCGTGTGTGGTTCAAGTCTGTGTTTACGTTTATTCAACATGGCGGAAGAACGTGTTTTTTCCGAGCGGTCAGCAGTCAACATAACGAAGCGCGTGGTAGCCGCGCAGGGACAAAGAAGCAAGGTAAGCGCGGTGGTTTTGAGGCGTTTTAGACTCAAGTGTCACCGTCTAGGACTCAGGAATATCCGTATTCTATATTGGAACTGTGCCAGTGTAAAACAACGGGGCTCTATTTTAGAAACCCTAGTTTACAGGAACGACATTGTAGCACTCCAGGAGACGAGACTGGGCGATCAGCTACTCCGAATTGCCGGCTTCAAATGTTTCTACAACAGACGACATCTGGGAACGGCGATTCTCGTTCGCGACAGCATGGTGGCGTCAGAGCTAGACATGTCCAGTTGGGACAGTGACGATATACAAATACAGGCGTTGAGAGTTCATTCCAGTATACCATTCGTGTTGGTTAATGTTTATGCCCGCAATGCGAGTATGGACGCCCAGAAGTGGCAGTGCTTAAGTGGCATATTAGGCCACGAGAGAAATGTTAGTTTCTGTGGTGACTTCAACGCTAAAGGCAGAGCATGGGGAAACACTTCCTCCAATACACAAGGGGAGGAGCTCGAGACTGCACTGAAAACCATCGACCTGGTTTGTATTAACAGTGGCTGTGTCACCAGGACAGCAAGCCGTCCAGGCGATGAGGACAGTGCTATTCATCTGGCGCTAGTTTCACCTTCACTCACTACAGTGTGTAGATGGGGTGTCCTAGGACACCATGACAGCGACCACCACCCATGCAGCATATTGGTGGAGAAAGGCAGAACCAGGCAGCACAAGCTAAAGGTAAAGACGTTCCAGTATGACAGTACAGGGCAAGATGTGGTGAGTAAAATAAGACGTGACAAGCGCAGAACGTTTCAGGGCAGGAAAAAAAGCTGGGAGCAGCCACCGTGGTGGAGTTTCGAGGTGGAGAAGGCTTGGGTGGATAAGCGTAGTGCTGTAAGGAGATGGCAAAATGCCAAGAAGAACAGAGCTGGTCATCCTAGTCCCTGCTTGCACTTAGAAAGAGAGATGCACACAAAAGTAAGCTATTTCAAAAAACTGGTCAAGGTGGTTAAAAGCGAAAAAATGGGCAGAGGTGTGTCAAAGAGTAAGAACAGACAAGTCACTGAAATTGTTCTGGCGACTACATAAAAGCATGAGTGGTGTAGTCAAGAATAAGAGCATTTCAGACTTCCAAGGTGCTGACCTCACCTGGCAGAGGACTGACGAGGACAAGGGCAAAGCCCTCTTTGAACGCTACCTTGAGCAGGGCAACCAGACAGACATGGGAGGCCGAAATCTGGCCAAGGAGGTCACCTCAGACAGATGCAAGGCCCAGAACACTTCGGAGGAAGACACAGTGACAGTGAAAGAAATCAAGGCTGTGCTTCGACGATCAAAAAACAGTGCTCCAGGTCCTGATGGCATAAGATACGACGACATAAATAGGTGTACCGACAATGAGCTAGAGAAACTAGCAGACATGTACAACAACAGTATAGGGAGTGCTAGCATCAAGGAGGAATGGTTACACAGCTATCTGATTCCCTTGCCGAAGCCTGACAAAGACCACAAAAAATTCAGGGATATCGAATTATAACCATGCAGAATACAATAGGCAAGCTGCTGGAGAAGGTAATTGCCAGGAAAATATCAAGCCAACTAGAGAGGCAAGGTGTTTTCCCACCTACCCTGGTGTCGTGTCCTCCTTTACAGTGCCGTCCCTGGAGTGAAGAGAGCCGACACCCACATTATAATATTTTCCTCCTTTTTAATATTCTGTAGAATCCACCAGCTTCCGTCCAACACACACCATCAGCCTATGGACACCTTTTCCGATCACTCTCTCACTGTCGTACTATGCCCCATCTCATACTTCCCCAACGCAACATACTCAACAAATCTTGCTTCTAAAAATTAATAAAGACTAATTTATTAAAAGAAAAGTGTAACGTATATGAGACGTGTATGCGAAGAAAAAGTGTGTCGTGTATGTGTCAGCCTTCAAAGTTCAGGATCATAGTGTACACATCATGGCGAGGATCACACGACATCATTCAAGTCAGTACGAAAAACCTCACCGAAGTCGTATCCCTCTCTCCAGACATGTCCTCCTCCAGGAACTCTGATGACCATGAGATCTGAATCTCATGTAAATATAATCCGTGGAAAATACTAGTACATTTCCTAACGCAACTGTTCCTAATAGTTTATAGAAACTCCGGCTTCATAATTCCGGTGCAGTGAAAACAAACATGGAACACTGTCCTACTAACAAGTCTTTTTGTCTCTTGATAAATGTTCACTAGTTCTCACTATGAAACAGTTAATGTATCTAGAATAAAATGGCTTGCTTTATTCACTAGATATAGTCTGAAAGTTCTGATTTCCTTGATACGTGGAACAACTACACTTCAATGTTTGGTTTCATCTACTGTGAACATCAGTCCCTACTGATCTAGTTCCACATGGGCTGAACCTCCATCACTTCAGGTGTGTTAACGATTGGTATTCACTCATGTAGGATACATATACCATTAGACTCCACCGAGCAATGTGTCTTAACTTCTTCCATTGCGAAAGTTGCTGGCCCATCTCTCCACATCATAATTTATCCGTGATCGGATGTTACATTGGGTCCGGGTTCTTCATTCCAACCCGAGGAACCTTATGCACAACCGCCTCATTCCCGGGATGGCTACTACACTTTGCCATAACGACACATGCTAGTTAATGTTAAATTTATCTAGCACTGTAGAGCTCTCCCCACAAACACGTCCATCATAATCCACGCTTTTGTCAACTCCCTATCAACAATCATGGTTTATGGCAAAACCTCTAATTGGTCACGTGACTGTATTCTTCCTGTCCACACAGGTGTTATTTGGACATATCAGCCATTGTCAAGAATCTATTTTCCTGGCTTTAGTCCTTGTCAACGTTGTCATTAATTGTTTAGATTCTCAAAACAAGCCAGCGAGTTCCCTGTATACTCTCAACACAGTTGCCAGTAACCAGCCGTCAATCTTCTTGATGTTCCGGAACTAAGACTTGACAGATGTACTGTTTCCTGTCTCTCGCTGCCAATTCCGGTTTGTCCCTGACTGTTGACAAACTGTCAAGCGATGCCGGGACCTGTCTTCATCACCACCGAATGTTCCCAATCCGTTAGAGATGTACACGTGCAACTACAAATATTGTCCTGGGAGTTTGACATCCGATTTGTTTTTACTGTTAGTAAAATAGTAGTCGCTGGCAGATAGTCCGTTTAATCAGAAAATCCTCTATAATAATCAACCGGTTAAACA
The DNA here is from genome assembly GCA_014155875.1 of Cepaea nemoralis. Taxonomy (NCBI): domain Eukaryota; kingdom Metazoa; phylum Mollusca; class Gastropoda; order Stylommatophora; family Helicidae; genus Cepaea; species Cepaea nemoralis. The sequence goes on from JACEFZ010013306.1 coordinate 8,405, forward strand.
CACGGTTTTATTTTGTGACATAGGCCCCCTCCTAAGAGAGTAGTCCATCTCACTCTTCTCCACCGTGAGTTTAATCCAGATGATTCATTCTTCTTCTTCAGGAGCTGGGTGTCTTGACAAGAAATTCGCTCCAACATTTTCCTTCCCAGGAATGTACTCTACTGTGAAATTATAAGGTTGAAGTAACAACGACCACCGCATCAAACGTGCGTTGAGCTTCTGAGAAGTAGCCAGGAACATCAGGGGCTGATGATCCGACTGGAACCGAAACTTAACTCCATACAAATATGGCTGAAATTTTTGCACTGCCCATACAAGGGACAAACACTCTCTCTCGACAGTTGAATAATTCCTCTCCGCCTGTAGAAGTTTCTTACTTGCGTATGCCACAGGTTTCAAAACCGAAGCATCGTCTTTTCCTTCCTGTAACAAAGCGGCTCCAATTCCAATCGCACTCGCATCTGTTCTCAACACAAATGGTTTGGAAAGGTCAGGGAGCTGTAATACAGGTTTGCTGACCAAGGCCTCCTTTAACTGACTATAGGCATTCTCACATTCTGGTGTCCAAATGATTTGATCCGGGAATCCTTTTTCAAGGTTTCCGTCAACGGAGCTCCCAATTCAGTGAAATGTGGGATAAATTTGTGGTAGAACCCACACAACGAGAGAAAAGATCGCACATCCTTCTTCGTTTTTGGCCTTGGTGCATTTCTGATTTTCTCCAGGTTCTTCTCTTCTGGGACAATGTGTCCTGGAGTGATGGTGTGACCTAGAAATTCCAGAGTCTGGTAACCAATCATGCACTTGGTTGGACGAGCAGTAAGCCCTGCTTCCGTGAGCCTATTAAACACTCTCTCCAAGGATTGTAAGTGGTCATCCAAGCTGTCACTGGAAATCAGAATATCATCCATGAATGAGATGATGGATGGATCCTGTAACGGATCTAGTAAAGTCCTCATCATGCGTGTAAACACACTGTGTGCATTGCTGAGTCCAAAGGGCATGACCTTAAATTCGTAGTGTCCACTGGGTGTACTGAAAGCTAACAGTGGTCGAATCTCCGGTTTGACTGGTATCTGATAGTACCCCCGACTCAGATCCACCTTTGAAAAGTACCGAGCCTTATGGAGCCTAGCGAATAACTGAGTTGGATTCGGCAAAGGTTCCACCTGAAACTGTGTATGACTGTTCAGAAGTCGGTAATCTATACACAACCTGTGTTCTCCACTTGGTTTGCGTAACAAAACTACCCCCGCATTGTATGGGGATGTGGATGGTGCAATCACGTCATCCTCCAGCAGGTTTTGTATTTCCTCCTCCAGGGCCTTTTCTTTAGAGAATGGCACTGGGTAAACCTTTTGGCGAACAGGCTCCTGTGTGGTCGAAGTCATCTCGAACTCAACCAACCTCGTTCGTCCTGGTTTATCAGTCAGTATCTCCTTATGAGACTTGAGAACCTGGGTTATCCTTTCCCTCTCCTGGGAGGTCAGATCAGGGTTTACTTGCACATCCCTATAAGTTTCCTGGTGTACCAAGGGATATTCCCTGCCCTCGCTGGTTCCCACTTCTGTCTCCACTGCAACAGCCATTGCCATGAGGTGAGCTGCCTTGTCTCCAGGTCTCTCTTCGTATTTCCGCAAGAGATTGATATGGAAAATCTTCGACTTTCCCCGGATCCGGATCTGATTGTTGGTTCTGGATATTACCCTTTCCACGGGAAATGGTCCTTGCCAACCTATCTCCAGTTTGTTGTTTCCCGTTGGGAGTAGCAACAAGACTTTATCTCCCACCTCTAGAGATCTTTCTTTAGACCTACGGTTGTAGTAAGCCGCATGTCTTTTCCTGGCCTTTTTCAAGTTTTGATTTGCCAGAGTCCATCGCTTGTGGAGTTTTTCTTTCAGTTCCTCCACGTATTTATAGGATGAGATCACTTCTTCTGACGTCCCCTCTTCAGTCCAACTCCTCAACATGGCTTCCAACGGTCCTTTGATTGGACGACCAAACAGCAACGTAGCGGGTGGTAGTCCTGTTGAGCCATGAGGAACTTCCCGATAGGCAAAGAGTGCTGCTGGATATATTCATCCCACCTATCAGGTTTTTCCTGCGCTAGTTTCCTGAGCATTGTCATCAACGTGCCGTTGAAACGCTCTACTTGTCCATTGGCTTGAGGGTGGTAAGGGCTGGTATGTATGTGGTTAGAGTGAAACACCCTAAATACCTCCTCCATGAGTTTTCCACAAAACTGAGATCCATTGTCCGTCAGAATTTGATCCGGAAAGCCTAATCTGGTAAAGGCCTCCATCAGTGCGTCCGCCACTCTTTTCGAGTCAATCGTGGTCAACGGTATGGCTTCACCCCACATTGTACAGCAATCCACCATTGTGAGTATATACATGTTCCTCTTCCTAGTCCTGGGAAGTGGACCCACGATATCGATGGCTACCCTCTCGAAAGGAGAGTTCATGATGGGCATCTCACCCAACACCACCGGTGCTGTCCAGTGTTTTGGTGCCACCCTCTGGCACTCAGGGCATGACTTCACATACCGACGCACATCATCTGTCATTCCCGGCCAATAGTAGTGGCAGGAAATCCGCTGCATGGTGGCGGCAATACCCATGTGCCCACTAAAGGAGATGGTATGCCCCATATGAAGAATCTGGGATAGGTGAGCTTTTGGGACGACCAACTGACCGTATAGGTTGTCTCGACTTCCTACTCTCCTGTAGAGTATCCTATTCTTCATGTAGTACTGCCCCCGTCCTGGTGGATCAGCACTTTTCTGCAGCTTTTTGTAGCAAGGACGTAAAGTATCATCCTCACTCTGGGCAGTTCGTAGCTCCCCCGGCATTGGGTTAGTCACAATTGCGTCTGCCTCTTCCGTTTTCGTCTGAGAGCGAGTCTACAGTGCTCCCATATGGATTGGCTCCCTGGGCATTCCCAGAAAGACATACCGGCAACCTAGGATGACTGGGAAAATGGGATCGGTCAATACAGCGGCCTTGATGGTGCCGGTGACGTACCTTGACCGAATCTCCACATTAGCAATAGGCAACTTCATTGTTACAGCACTCTTCTGTGCAGGCTGTATATCCAAGGTTTCACCTGTGAATTGTTCTGGATGTACCAGATCCGCAGAAATCACGGCCTCCCCGTCCAGTCCTGTGTCGTATAAACACTCCACTTGACGACCGTTAACCTCTACCAATTCCACTACAGGTGGTTTTTCCTGGTCTGGAGTCTCTTCCTCGGCCTCGACCTGTTCGGTGGGCTCCACCTTAGGTTTCCCTGAGCACACGACGAATTGAGTGTCTCCTGACTTTTTCCTGCAGTCAATAGCATTGTGCGTGTTTGACTTGCATTGGTTGCCCCATTTCCCTGTCCTAGATTTTCTATTGCCAGACTTGAGTGAGCTCTCCTGGTGGCGAGCTTCCTTGTTGACCTTGGCATTTTCCGTGACAACCTCCTTGGAAGTCACTTGCCATGCTGCAAAGTGAGGGTTCTTAGCCTTAGATTTGCAGTCCCTCGTATTGTGAGAGGGTGACTTACAAATTGAACACCACTTCTCCGACCACGGTCGTTTAGGTGTAGAGCTTGAAGTGCTCTTGCTTCCCTCCTTCTTCTTCTCTGAACTATCCTCTGATTTTTGCACATAAGGTTCCCACTTTTTTGTTCCTGAGTTTTTGGCTTTCTTCTTGTCATGTTTCTCTTGACTTTTGGAGTTGGTGGAAAGGGTTTCCCCTGCCTCCCCATGTACCTCGACGAACCGTTCTGCTAATTTAGTCACGAGGTCAATACGTTCCGCTCCTTGTTCTCCCAGGAACGTCCTGAGAGGTTTAGACATTTGCTTCTTCAGCTGGTCGACCACCATGAGCTCTTCCAGACTCTCATAGTCATGTGCGAACCAAGCCACATCCATCCACTTATGGAGATAAGATTTTAGACGCAAACTGTAGGCTGCAAACAGCTCCCCCGGTTCTCGTTTCGCTGCTCGAAATTTTTTCCGGTAGGTATGTGACGTAACCTCGAATCGTTTCAGCAGAGCCGTCTTTAACTCGTCATAATTGTTCTCATGTCCTGATGGCAGGCGAGTATAAACCTCGTATCCGGTCCCGCGTAATCCCTGGGATAGCTTAAGATTCCATTTGTTACGCTCCAGACCCATAGCAACTGACATAGCCTCGAAGCGTTGAAGGTACTGGTCAATCTTCTCTTTGTCCTCCTCGTAGACCGCTAAAGGAAACTTCATAGCATGGTACCCATGTCCACCTACTGGTGTTGAGCCTGGGATGGAGCAACCTCCAACTGCTCCCTCAGTTTCGCCATTAGATTGACTCTTCAACTCGAGTTCCCTCATCCGGTACTCGTGCTCCCTTTTCTGTGCTTCCTGTTCAGTTTCTAATTTCCTATCTGCTTGCTCAGCTTCCAATTTCCTAGCTTCTTGTTCCAACTCCATCCTTCTCAATTCCAACTCGGCCTTTCGATCCTCCCTTTCTGCTTGACGATACTCTCTCTCCACTTCCTGTATGTAATCCGTTAGAGCAGAACCCCCCAATCCCATTTCTTCCCCCTTTGCCTTTAATTCTAACGTGGTTAGTTTAGGGGTGGCCATTATACAGAGAGGTAAGCTAGCCGGTCTAGTACAATATAACTGCAAATTACTATACAGATATATGAACAAGTACTATAAATCTAGATATTACCATGCACAGCACATTCACTCAGTGACAAGAGTAGAATCAGGACCACAGACCTATGCAGACGTGTTAAGTGTGAACAGGTAAGATATTTGTCCTAACCCCTATCCACATTCACTCTAGCTGGATTCTCCAAAATGATATCTCCCTCTTATAACTAAGGATCCCGTGTCAAAAGACCCCGTTGTCAGAAGATCCCCCTGTCAAAGGTTCCTGCTTGCAGGAGATCTCGCTGTCCAAAGATCTCGTTTACGAGAGATCCCGCTGTCCAAAGATCACGTTTACGAGAGATCCCGCTGTCCGAAGATTCCGTTTACGAGAGATCCCGCTGTCCAAAGATCACGTTTACGAGAGATCCCGCCGTCCAAAGATCACGTTTACGAGAGATCCCGCTGTCCAAAGATCACGTTTACGAGCTCCCAATAATGTCGTGTCCTCCTTTACAGTGCCGTCCCTGGAGTGAAGAGAGCCGACACCCACATTATAATATTTTCCTCCTTTTTAATATTCTGTAGAATCCACCAGCTTCCGTCCAACACACTCCATCAGCCTATGGACACCTTTTCCGATCACTCTCTCACTGTCGTACTATGCCCCCTCTCATACTTCCCAAACGCAACATACTCAACAAATCTTGCTTCTAAAAATTAATAAAGACTAATTTATCAAAAGAAAAGTGTAACGTATATGAGACGTGTATGCGAAGAAAAAGTGTGTCGTGTATTATAACATAAATGTATGTGTCAGCCTTCAAAGTTCAGGATCATAGTGTACACATCATGGCGAGGATCACACGACATCATTCAAGTCAATACGAAAAACCTCACCGAAGTCTTATCCTTCTCTCCAGACATGTCCTCCTCCAGGAACTCTGATGACCATGAGATCTGAATCTCATGTAAATATAATCCGTGGAAAATACTAGTACATTTCCTAACGCAACTGTTCCTAATAGTTTATAGAAACTCCGGCTTCATAATTCCGGTGCAATGAAAACAAACATGGAACACTGTCCTACTAACAAGTCTTTTTGTCTCTTGATAAATGTTCACTAGTTCTCACTATGAAACAGTTAATGTATCTAGAATAAAATGGCTTGCTTTATTCACTAGATATAGTCTGAAAGTTCTGATTTCCTTGATACGTGGAACAACTACACTTCAATGTTTGGTTTCATCTACTGTGAACATCAGTCCCTACTGATCTAGTTCTACGTGGGCTGAACCTCCATCACTTCAGGTGTGTTAACGATTGGTATTCACTCATGTAGGATACATATACCATTAGACTCCACCGAGCAATGTGTCTTAACTTCTTCCATTGCGAAAGTTGCTGACCCATCTCTCCACATCATAATTTATCCGGGATCGGATGTTACATTGGGTCCGGGTTCTTCATTCCAACCCGAGGAACCTTATGCACAACCGCCTCATTCCCGGGATGGCTACTACACTTTGCCATAACGACACATGCTAGTTAATGTTAAATTTATCTAGCACTGTAGAGCTCTCCCACAAACACGTCCATCATAATCCACGGTTTTTGTCAACTCCCTATCAACAATCATGGTTTATGGCAAAACCTCTAATTGGTCACGTGACTGTATTCTTCCTGTCCACACAGGTGTTTATTTGGACATATCAGCCATTGTCAAGAATCTATTTTCCTGGCTTTAGTCCTTGTCAACGTTGTCATTAATTGTTTAGATTCTCAAAACAAGCCAGCGAGTTCCTGTATACTCTCAACACAGTTGCCAGTAACCAGCCGTCAATCTTCTTGATGTTCCGGAACTAAGACTTGACAGATGTACTGTTTCCTGTCTCTCGCTGCCAATTCCGGTTTGTCCCTGACTGTTGACAAACTGTCAAGCGATGCCGGGACCTGTCTTCATCACCACCGAATGTTCCCAATCCGTTAGAGATGTACACGTGCAACTACAAATATTGTCCTGGGAGTTTGACATCCGATTTGTTTTTACTGTTAGTAAAATAGTAGTCGCTGGCAGATAGTCCGTTTAATCAGAAAATCCTCTATAATAATCAACCGGTTAAACACACGGTTTTATTTTGTGACACCTGGGTGGGTACCGTCCAAAAAGAGAAACCTGGACCAATGCAGCGGTTTTTGCCCATGATGTCTATGAAGGTTTCCACTCAGGCACTGAAACAGTTGCTGCAGCGATTGATCTTGAGGATGCATACAACAGAGTACCACTGGATTTTTTAATGTTTCAGCTTCTTAAACCACACGTAAGTCCATTCCTCCTTAGTTGGATCGCTGCAGCCCTCTACCAACAGAAAGTAGTTTTTAGATGTGGCAGTTGGACTTCGGAACCAACAACAATATATCCTGGCCTACCACAGGGATCACCATTATCTCCGGTACTGTTCAACGCCTACACAGTGAGAATCACCAGTGAGCAGATCACTGGACCTGGCAGGACATTGTCGTATGCCGATGATGTTTTAGTGTATCGTCAGGGTAAGGATAGAGAGGAGGTTGCTGTGGAACTACAAACCGAACTCAATCGCATAAGTACTTGGTGTGATGAAGCTGGGGCAATGGTCAACCCAACAAAGGCAACAGTGACTTGGTTCTCGTTGAATAATCATATTGTCAACAATCCAACACCAACTGTAATGCTGTGTTCAGAGACGGTGGAAAGAACGCAGGCAATGAATTACCTGGGGATACGGTTTGATCGAAGCCTTGCTTATAATGTGCACATAGACCAGGTGATAACAAAGGCCAAGCGGGGTTTGGCAGCGATGCGGGTGATGGCGGCAGCAAACTGTGAGCAGCGCCATCTATGTCTTCTGTACGAGGGGCTGGTCATGTCTGTTTTGGAGTATGCAATGGCAATCCTGACTCTCAGCCATAAGCAGATAGAAAGGATGGAAAGGATACAGAATGAAGCTATGCGCATTATTCTTGGATGTACAAGAGATACAGCATGCAGGGCGATGCGCTACCTTCTTGATTTTCCAACCATTGAAGAGAGAATACAAGTTTGCAGGGCACGCGCCTACCTCAGAATTAACGCAAACACACAACATCCACTGCATAGTGAAATTAGGAAGGTGAAGGGCAGCAGGTTAAAAAGAGGACGGTCGTGGATGGGTCAAGCCGAAGACATTCTTCAACAGGTGTGTTCACTTGAGGACTTAGAACCTGGCGAGGAGTGGGTGCAAGTGCCAACAGACTTTCTGCACATCCTTTTCAGTTTGCATCCAACTAGATAGAAAATGCAGACAAGAAAATCCGGCTGCTGTTGAGGCTGAAGTACAAGCGTTGATTTTCGAGAATTCGCTAGACGGTGACGCGGTCATCTACACAGATGGGTCGGTCGTCCGACATGTGAGAAGCTCATGGGCCTTTACAGCTCGGGCCGGAGGGAGAATTGTGAAGGAGGACTCTGGTGCTTTCACTGAAACCACAAGTAGCCTGACCATGGAAGTCATGGCAGTAAGTAAAGCAATAACATGGCTCGAGACACAGACATTCACTAGGGCTTGTTTCCTTAGCGACTCAATGAACATGATCAAGAGGATAGAGGAGGGGTCGATCCGAAGAGAATGGTTGCTGCCTCTGAAGCGGTCTCGGCTGGCAAAGATTAGTTTCATCTTCGTGCCAGGTCATGCGGGAGTACAAGGAAATGAGCGGGCTGACAAGCTCGCAGGTGAGGCTACTGTGGAGGGCGGACGCGCCATGGACCAGGCTGACATTCTGAATGCTCTACGAGAAGTGAGACTTTTGCGAGAACCAAGTGATGACTGTGAATCTACAACAATGGCCAGACTGCGGGAGCAGCAAATTAAAAGAGGGGTGGCCAAACAAGAACACTACACAGGAAGCCAAAGAAGATTGATAAACCAACACAGAACTGGCGTCGTTAGCCGCTACACGCTGCGGGATTTGCTGAGGAGGGGATCCGAGCACTTATGGACTGAATGGTTCGATGTGCAACGAGGATGATCTGTCGACTAACTAACTAACTAACTATATCAATGCTACTAAAAGTTATGTCGCTTTATAGAATATTTCTTATGTTAAGTCATGTAATTACAAAATGAAATTTTAGTAAGTAAGTAGCACTAAGAAACTATTACAGAAGGTTGCACAGGAATTAAAGGAAGACGTGTAGAAAATTTCATCTCAATCGGATGGACCGTTCGCGAACGCAGCAAATACATCCCCAACCACAAGCATACAGTCTCGTTTATAGATATAGATTATTGGCCTTTTACAGGTCTGACAAAGATACAGGTAAACCTATTGTAGAAGACGTGCTAATAAATGTATAAAAACATTTAATGTAAGAATGTAGGAGAAATAAGGTAATTGTGCTGTAAAATTCTCATGACTGCAAAATGAAGCCTTTACTTTTAAAAATTCTTTGAAAGTCACTTAAAATTATTATCCTTTTATTTATGACGTATGTCACTGTTATTAATTTTTTATGAAAATTTTATAAAAAGTTAGATACATATCACAATTATTTAAACCATATAATACATTTATGCTACTTTTAGTAATGTTCCTTAGTGGGAAAAAGCTGATTTGTTGTTATGTCCCTTACCTTTAATTTAAATACTACTTCCGTTACATGTGGCTTTATCTCGTACAAAACAGTGCGTATCTACAAGATGCAATGTGTGTTTTCCTTTACATTTGCAAATACAAGACGTCAAATGCAGCAAGATTCTCTAAATGTTTGTGTAATGACTACGTACTATTTATTATTCTTAAACGGCAAATGTAGCGATGTTTAAATTCATGTTGATAAATTGTTGTTTTTGGTCATTGCAATTTAAAAAAAAAAAAAAAAAACCAGTATCTTCTAGAATCAGCCAATGAATCCTCGTAAATTCTCCAGTTCAAAAGATGGACAGAATCAAATGTGTAACTATGTTGAATGTTGTATATGAAATAAGGTTTTCATATGGGTTTGCCCAAAGTGCATGATTCTTTTCTAAACATCTGTTTACTATTTCGATATACCATTACCCCTATCCCGTTCAACCTCAAGGAGAAGTTATATTAGGGTCAATCCCTAGCTCAGATTAATAATCATGTGACCGAGTCAGCCACAAATAGCGACTGACCAAGGTTTTACCCTCACAGGAGATTAATTTAAAGTGATTGTTTTCCAAAGATGGTCATGGCTTATAGATAAGTTTTATTTTTTTTTATTTTTTTTTTTAAATTAAGGGCTCGAGTTTTCCCAGGGCCATAGCCGCCCCACCAGGTCCCACGTCACTGTGTGTCATTCGGATGACCGCCTCTTGCTGGTGGCCCTGGCAAGATTAAGTGCAGATGCTTCACTTTGATCTTAGCCAAAAGACCGAGAAGCCAGAGCCATTCTTTTATAAAGGTATATGGCCTGATAGAGATCCATCACCTGTGTGTTTTTCTGGATGAAATAATAAAAATAATAACAATAACAAACGTTGAACAACAGCGATAATTACATGCATCATATGTTAGATGCCCGCTCCGTGGCGAAGGTGTTACGGACGCGGTCCGTGATCCCGAATACCCGCGTTCGAAACAGCTGCGCGCAATTTTGTAGCAGACCGCGATGCGTTGGTATTTTTTAAAAGAAATTATATGGGTGCCGTTCATTCAGAAAGCTATGACAAACTACTAAACGTAAATTTGCCAAGTCATCAACAACAGCAAAACATGCTGGCGTTGACTGCAACGACCTGTAAAGGAAATGCAACTAACTTTTTTATGTTAAGTAAACGGCGGGGAGTATATTCGTATTGCTTGTTAACATTGCTGTGAAAAAGTATATTTGAGTGTCCTGATTATTAAAAATTTGCTTAATTTTATTAGGGTTCTGGGTACCCCAGGAGAAGAGTCACCCATGAGGTTGCAAGTCCTTCTATATGTTCCCCAGGAGCAAGAGCCGCCCCATGAGTTTCCAAGTACCTGTATGTGTTCTCCCGGAGCACGAGCCGCCCCATGAAGTTCCAAGTTCCTGTATGTGTTCCCCAGGAGCAAGAGCCGCCCCATGAGTTTCCAAGTTCCTGTATGTGTTCTCTAGGAGCAAGAGCCGCTCCATGAGTACTAAGTCCCTGTATGTGTTCCCCAGGAGGAAGAGCCGCCCTATGAGTTTCCAAGTTCCTGTATGTGTTCCCCAGGAGCACGAGCCGCCCCATGAGTACCTAGTCCCTGTATGTGTTTCCCAGGAGCAAGAGCCGCCCTATGAGGTTCCTAGTCTCTGTATGTGATCCCTAGGAGCAAGAGCCACCCCATGAGGTTCCTAGTCTCTGTATGTGTTCCCCAGTAGCAAAAGCCGCCCCATGAGTTTCCAAGTTCCTGTATGTGTTCCCCAGGAGCAAGAGCCGCCCCATGAGTTTCCAAGTTCCTGTATATGTTCCCCATGAGCAAGAGCCGCCCCATGAGGTTCCTAGTCTCTGTATGTGTTCCCCAGGAGCAAGAGCCGCACCGTGAGGTTCCTAGTCTCTGTATGTGTTCCCCAGGAGCAAGAGCCGCCCCATGAGGTTCCTAGTCTCTGTATGTGTTCCCCAGGAGCAAGAGCCGCTCCATGAGGTTCCAAGTCCCTGTCTGTCATTGCGATGACCGCCTCTGCTGGTGGCCATGACCAGATCAATTGCAGATAAGTCAGTCTACCGTTAACCACTGTCGTGATACAAGAATCTCGGGATCGGCCTCTACTACGATACACAGATGTGTGTAAGCGGGATATGATTTATACAATCATTCATATTGCACTTGGGAGCAAGTAGCCGCTGATCGCGTTGCATGTAAGGCAAAAATCACAATGGTATAATGACAAAAGAGAAAATGATTGCAGATAGTTCCCAAACTGAGCTTGTGAGACGTCTGATGTTGTGTAATGGTGAAATTACCATATGTTCACATACATCCATTATGGACGAATACTTACAGCGCGAATTGGTCTGATCAGTCACATTCACTAACGCCCTTTGTTGTGTTTATTATGCCTTCTTGAAAGACAATGTAACAAATTATCGTCTGTCAAGACCGCCAGGTGCCAGTCAGTCAGATACAAAAACAGAAGCTACACTTTAATCTATGCCAAATTGCCGTGAAACAATCCAAAGTGATTAATGTAAGCATATTTGGGCTTTTAATATCCGGACACATAGTTTTTTCCTATTTCCACTTTTTATGGTTTCTTGTTCTCCGTATCTTTCTTCATGATATAGTAACCCAAACAGGTGCCCATAGGATTAACCTAAATTGCAAATGACAACATTTTATTGATCAGTATGTTTTCCATCTTGCAAAAGTCTACGTTCGCCATGGCGATTCTTGTTCTAATCTATTCAAGGCATCTCGCATCAGATGTTATAACTTCCGAGATAATTGTACCGATTCACTTTCTTAAAAGCATTCCCATTGATTTGTATATTACATTGCGGTATTTCCTTCTTCCTAATGACCACCATATTCTGTGTCTTCTTACAATTTAATCCTTACAATTTAACATAATTGTTCACAATGTGCAGCAACCGCATATACTGAATGTCCTGATATAAGAACATAAACTACATTTTTATTTAAGGACGCTTAGTACCACTAGGGTCTACAAGGTGAGTACTGCGCCTGGCCCTGTAGCCAGCAGGGTTGGGATCGGCTAGCCTCTCCCAGGAGGGTGACCAGAGAAAGTTATTAGCCTGTCGATGACCTGCAGTCTACACAAGTCAACCCCATCCCCTCGTGGTGCAGACCGAGAAACCATGACCGCGAGGTCATGGGGCATCGGGGCTCTGGCTCGCCAGCTGGGATGGACTCACTATGGTCAGATTTTTGTCCTAAACCTGCGTCTGGCCTAGCAAGCCATCCGAGGATTTTCATACTGCTCGTAGAAAAACTAAGAAGTAATCTCGATACTTGAAGCCCATGAACGGGCACTGTCCCACTGTTTATACTTCACCTCGACACCGCGAAGTACAAGAGGAACAAGATGAGATGGGATGAGATGAGTCCCACTATGTGCCTTTGATCTTAGCCAAATTGTCGAGAAACAACCCAAAGTGTTGAAAAATAAGGATTTATTTATTTATTTATTTATGTTTAATAAGGGCTCGAGGTTATTCCAAGTGGTCAGAGCCGCCTCATGTCCCTTTGTTTGTTGTGGACCTTGTACAGGCCGGATAAATAAATCAAAATTGGTTACAGCGAAGTCCAATTCCTAGGTCATCGAATTGCCATTGGATTTCGGAAAACAGACCCCAGTTTGGTCCCAAGATGAAATGCGTAGGAACCATAATATAAAAATGAGCATAAGTGATTTTCTTTATTTATTTATTTATTTATTTATTTATTTATTTATTTATTTATTTATTTATTTATTTAATGATAAAACACGTTTACTGTTCTCAGTAACACACAATTCACAAAATGAATTGGATGCATCATCTAAGAGAGCCCACGATTGCCTTCATTTCTTGAATCTGTGATACCTTTATCTTAATCTTCTAGTTTGTCTTTCAGACTCCAGAAGGTTATCACCTTCACGAACCTAAAGAGACTGTGAGGTCTAAGAAATTGACAGCCGACGAAGAAATGGTGGAGGTAAGTTTGATGCTGGGATGGAAGTCTGAAAAAAAGGCAATGAAGTTCTGTAGGTCAGGCAAGGGCATGTCCGAGACACCAAAGCAGTCATCAATGTACCTCCTGTAGAGCTCCGGGAGCCTACCGGTGTACTGATTCCATACCTGGTGCTCCAGATAGCCCATGAAGAGGCAGGCATAACTGGGACCCATCTTAGTACCCATGGCCACACCGCTGATCTGGTCGAAGTAGTCCCCATTGAACTCAAACGAGTTGAGGTTGAGGACTAACTCCGCAAGACGCAGTAATGGTCCAGTGGCTATCGAGGGATTAAGCCTTTTCTCCAAGAAAAATTCTAAGGCTTTAAGGCCGTCAGAGTGAGGAATGGAAGTGTAGAGTGAAGTCACATCTAAAGTGAAGATGTGATACTGAGAAGGGTTAGTGAAACTGATGGAATCGAAGATGGAGATAGCGTGGTTGGTGTCTTTGATATACGAAGGGAGGCTGGCAACCAACGGCTGAAACATGCTGTCCAGAAACTCTGAAATCCGTTCTGTAGGGCAAGAGCAGGCCGAGACGATAGGTCTGCCTGGTTACCTGGTTTGTGTGTCTTAGGCAGCATATTAAAGGCGGGTTTGCCCAAGCAGCTATCGTGGATGATCAACGAGGTGGCGGAGCTGGGTAAAAGACCTTGCTGAATAATGGCGTTAGTCACGCTTTTGACCTGGGTGTTGTTTCTGACTGTCCCATCTTGTATCCTTGGTCTGTAGAAGGTGGCATCACTCAGTTGCTTGTTGCCTTCCTGTATATATAAGTCTTTCCTCCAAACCACTAGCGCCCCTCCCTTATCGGCAGGTTTGATAACTATGTCATCACGACGTTTCAACTGTGTAAGTGCCCGTTGCTCATCCGCGGTGAGGTTGGAATACCGTAGTGGCTTAAATTTGAGTTTTGGATGTCGTAAAGTGTTTTGTCGATGTATAAATCGAGGGCCTTAGATGCCCCTGGATTGGGAACCCAAGCAGACCTGCGTTTGGAGAGGTGAGAGAAATGGTCGGTAGGATCCGAAGAGTTATCGTTATGAGGTTGATTTCTGAAGTGATATTGTAGCCTGAGAGTGCGATGGAACCGATGAACGTCCTGCAGTAATGCGTATCTATCACCACAGGGACGTAGCGGTATGAACCTGAGTCCTTTGCTGAGGACCGATTTCTCAGATGCCGATAGTGGAAGGTCGGGAGGTATGCCACACAACTAGGTTATCGGAGCCAGTGGTAAGTTGGGGTGGGAGAGGGGGCGAGGAGGGAGTGGAGGTAGGGGCACGGAGTTTCAACACTTTCGCTGCCAATTAACGCAGCTGGTTTCTGGTCCTGTGTTTTCACAAAGAAGTACTTTACTCCCATTCTTCATTGAAAACGCGAACACTCGGCGTCCACTTTCTTTTCTTAATAGCACAATGAAGGGTGAAGTACACCGGATCTGAAAATGAAAAAGACATTGAATTAGAAACATAATTAAAATCCTGTCGACGTGTAAGCTACGGCTCATCAAAGTTTATAGGTACCTTTGGTAATAGAATATATCTCATAATAGGGTTTGTAAAATATATAAATAGGTCGGCCTAAATAAGCAGCCTAGAGCAGAGATTTTCAACCAGGGATCCATGAGTGGCAGCCAGTGGTTTCACCGAAACAGACCAAATAGCATAAATGCAAACATTTCTGCCAATCTGGCTTATTACATATCATATGCTCCCATATCAACATTCCGGACAACTTCTCAGTCATAAGCATGATGTCCCTCGTCCGATAAACCCATTTGGAGATTATCCACGACATCCTGCACCCATCATATTTTTGGCTTACTCTTCCTCTCTACCCCAGCATATACCCCTCCATTATTGTTCTCCAACCTTTCATGACGGGAGCCAGTGAGTCAATCAATAAACAAACAAATCAATCAACTAACCAATCAAACAACATAGCAATCAATCAATCACAAGCCAATCAACAAACAAAAATTGCAACCCCAAACAA
>JACEFZ010013307.1:0-23629 GCA_014155875.1 Cepaea nemoralis
CCCAAAAAAACCCCCCCCCCCTCTATGAGGATGGAACACTTCCTGCCAGTTGGCCCTGCTCCTAACTACTGCGCTACCGGGGCACCTAAAGTGTATGCCGGGAAATATCCAGCCAAGTAAAGGTTGTCTTCATGATAGTGACCCATCGTGTGCAGATTGGTCTATAGACAATATGATAGTGACCCATCGTGTGCAGATTGACCTATAGGCAATATGATAGTGACCCATCGTGTGCAGATTGGCCTATAGACAATATGATAGTGACCCATCGTGTGCAGATTGACCTATAGACAATATGATAGTGACCCATCGTGTGCAGATTGGCCTATAGACAATATGATAGTGACCCATCGTGTGCAGATTGGCCTATAGACAATATGATAGTGACCCATCGTGTGCAGATTGGACTATAGACAATATGATAGTGACCCATCGTGTGCAGATATTGGTCTATAGACAATATGATGCTGGCACCATATACCCAATACGGGTACCGTGTTCGAAACTGCGGGTAATTTGGCAGCAGACCGCCTTGCACTGGTTTTCATACAATGATACGAGTGTCAGACTCTCATAAAACAGTGGCAAGCTACTGAACCAAAATTTGTCAAGAAATCAGTCAAAACATGCTGCTGTTGAAGCAACATCCTGTAATGGATATGCAACCAATTCTTATTCTCTCTCTCTCTCTCTCTCTCTCTCTCTCTCTCTCTCCCTCTCCCTCTCTCTCTCTCTCCTCTCTCTCTCCCTCTCCCTCTCTCTCTCTCTCTCTCTCTCTCTCTCTCTCTCTCTCCCTCCCTCCCGCTCTGTCTCTCCCTCCATCCCTTTCCTCCTTATCCCTTTCGGCCATCTCTTTCCGATCCCCAAATACCGGCGGTGTTTTTTTTAAAGTGGGAGAGCAATGTAGACACGGGACCTAATAGTTTACCGCGCTTATCCGAGAGGACTAGATGCGTATACTACCCATGTCGTATTTTATGACAACCCATACCACCCACGCCATGACTGGTGTGCATTTGCAGGCGCACGTCGTAGCTCAAACCGACTCTCCCCCCCCCACCCCCCCCCCCCCCCCCCCCGCATCCATCTTCTTGCGCCCTTTTCCCCATAGTCTTTTGCCTTAAACATGTGGGGCGCGCGTATTTAAACACAGGCGTTGTTTTCTCGTGTATCTACGAAATGTTAGACGTACTTCGGTTTTGCTGTGATTACCAGTGTCAAATGTCACTGCTGGTGTGCGTGTGTGGTTGTTACTTTTTTGTTTTTTTCCCGCGGCCTTTTTCGGGGAACGTTGGACAACACATAGCGGCAGGTTAACAGCTTCTCTTCGTGTAGAGTCCGCTTGTCAGGGACGTGAGAACGGCGTCACGTTTGTGGGCCTAGTTAATGGGCAGGCGGCTGTGTAAAATGTGAGCAGTACGTCACGTTTGTGGGCCGAGTTATGGGCAGGCGGCTGTGTAAAATGTGAGCAGTACGTCACGTTTGTGGGCCGAGTTATGGGCAGGTAGCTGCACAGCGTCATCTAGCCACACTATCGTGTAGCCGCACACAACTGCTATGTTGAGCGGCCAGACTCGGCCCGCTCGTGGATCTACCACCTGTGTGATTGATTACCAGTATCGGTTGCGTGCGTGATATCGACTGCTCCTTGGCACACCCGTGCCGCGCCCGCCTGCCCCATGTTTGCTGCCTTGTCAGCATTTTCCAGCTGAGCTGAGCTCGATCGCACGGTTTTTTGTTTTTTTGCCCTCGATCTTTCCTCGCGCGTTCTGTCTATCTGTCACGTACGGCCTGCTTTTATCTATATGTTCGCATGTTAATTGCATTGCGTCCGTTTTGTGTATTCCAATTTATTTGTATTCTTGCGTGCTTGTCGGTCGGTCGGTCTGTCTGTCTGTCTGTCTGTCCAGCTTCATAAGTGATGCTGAATGAAATAACGTATGAGAGGAAAGAGAAAAGAAGGGCATAATGTCAGACGGACCTGCCTGTCTGTCGGTCCGTCTGTCTGTCGTTCAGCATCAGATAGCATTATATAGCGCATTCCCATGTTTTTTGGTGTGAATATAACATGCATAATATGTAACTGAATGCGAAAGATGAGTGGTTGGACGGGCCGAATGTGTGACTCGATTTGTGACCCTTTGAAAATAAAGTTCGTTCACTCCTTCTTCGTTCTATGTCTATCTGTGCGTACTTAAGTCTACCTGCTTTACTGCCTGTCTTTCTGTATGTCTGTCTGTTCACCCATCCATCTGTCTACTAATCCATCTAGCCATCCATCCACCCGTCTATCGGTCAGTCCATTTTGCCTGCCAGTCTACGACCTGCCTACTCCCTCCCTCCCCGGCCTGTCTACCTGTTACCTGTCTGCATATATACTATATCTCCCTGCCTCCCCCCTCCCTGTCTGCTAATCTGACTCTCTCTCATATCATCTCATCCATGCATCCATCAATCATTCCCACCAGCTTCCTTCCTGGTAGCTCTTCGTGATATACGCTGGCACACCCTCCCTCCCCTCTCCCCCTCCATTACCTGTCAGCTCCGATCACACCTCCTGTACAGCCAATTTCCCCAAAACTAACTGTCGTGTGGTTGCATAGCGCTAAACACACACACACCCTCTCTCTCTTTCTCTCTTTCTCCCCCCCCCCCCCCCCCCCCCAGCCTTTTAGCTTTTTTTTGCCTTAGTGATTTGGCTCCTGGCAGGCCAGGCTGTAACCAATAAACCACACACACCGCATGCACTTGCACACTACACACAAATACCACACCACACACAACGCCTCACACCACACACAACCAATACTCAACGCAGCTGTCGCGGATACAACCCACTAACTTGGTGTCGCCGCATTAACACTGATATATGCAGTTATTATGAATGGCGACGCCGGGCGGCTGTACCGTATAAATGACTGCCACTTAAACGGCCGTTTATAATGAGTTATGGCTATACTCTTTATCCCCTTCCACTTTATTCAGTCTAGATGTTGCTGGGGCGTGATAGTTAGTGCGTTTACTTGCTTGGCACAGTAGTCTCGGTTCAATCCTCAGTAGTGGTCGGATTTGTCTTCTTAACTATTTTTTGGAAGAGCTTAAAATTGCGTGACCTTTGTACTCAGTATACTTTACGTTGTTTCTTGTTTTCGTACTTGGTGTCCTGTAGTGTTTCTTATCTTTGTACTTGGTGCCCTGTAGTTTGTTTCTTATCTTTGTACTTGGTGTCCTTTAATTTGTCTCTTATCTTTGTAGTTTGTGTTCTGTAGTTTGTTTCTTATCTTTATCTAGGTGTCCTTTAATTTGTTTCTTATCTTTGTACTTGGTGTCCTGTAGTTTGTTTCTTATCTTTGTCTAGGTGTCCTTTAATTTGTTTCTTATCTTTGTTCTAGGTGTCCTTTAATTTGTTTCTTATCTTTGTACTTGGTGTCCTGTAGTTTCCAATCGTTGTACTTATTGTCCTTTAATTTGTTTCTTATCTTATTATTTATTGTCTTTAACGTCTTTTAAACCCTTTTTCGCATGGTCCTTTCACTTCTTTCCAAGCTTTGCGTCCAATGTCCTTTAGCTTCTTTCCAATATTTGTACCAAGTGAAATGTTTTTCCACTCTGTGTACTCAATGGCCTGAAACCTTTCCCCAGTAGTGTACTGTGTCCTTTCCCCAGGTCACTGACACATGCGTATTTACGCAGGCCTATAACTGCATTCCCCTCCGGCATTGTCCAAAAGGGCTTTTACCTGTGTATAATGCAAGCTATAAAACGTCTTGATAATACACTTGTCGATGATGATCTCAAAGTCGTGTCTGCATGGGGTTTCATTTCTTTGTTTTTCTCCCTATCTGAGAAAACAACTAAATCAAGCTAGTTAAGTTTATGAGGCGTTGACAAGGGCATCAAGTACAGCAATCAAAATAAGCTAGTAACTTGATATCTTTTGCCATCGAGTTGTGTGACGTATGCTGTTACTTTGATCGAAGCGCTGCGTTGTGGGTATTTGTCTTCGTTGGATGTTCGCCTCTTATTTTAATTAGATCTTGTTGGAGTAAGGGGGTTGAGTTAGCGGTAAGTTCTTTCTCTGGAATCTGCAAGGAGAGAGAGAGAGAGAGAAGAGAGAGAGAGAGAGAGAGAGAGAGAGAGAGAGAGAGAGAGAGAGAGCAATGAGAGAAAAGACAGAATTACAAGAAATGATTTTCAAAGGGTTGGGAGGGAATAGAAAGGTTGGCGTGAGATATCTGAGAGCCCATGCTTCATTGAAGAAGAAGATGAGGACGATGAAGAAACAGGAAGGAAGAGCAAGATGAGAATGAAGAAAAAGTATAGTAGGAACAGGGAAAAGATTGGGGGATACATGGAGGAGCAGATGATGGCATGATCGCCCACGCCAGCCGGCAAGTCACTGGGTGATGATTTTGATCATCATGTTCTATTCCCCCCATGCCATGACGTCCGACTGTCCAGCAACTTCTACATTGTTCTCCCTTATCCTCTCTTCCTCCCCAATTTGGCCTGTGTGATGACACACTCCAGCTTTCCCCATCTCGAACGTGAAGGCCAGTAAGACATTGACCAAGGGTGATAGGATGATTGGGGTTTGAATCGATCTATAAATATTCTCAACAGTTTTCTGTAAAACCCAGTGACCAGCTTCAGCGTCCAAATGACAGGTGTTAGTGAAGCACGCGTAGCAGTTCTCTCTCTCTCTCTCTCTCTCTCTCTCTCTCTCTCTCTCTCTCTCTCTCTCTTCTCTCTCTCTCTCTCTCTCTCTTTCTCTCTTCTCTCTCTCTCTCTCACACACACACACACGTCCCTGCATGTTCTGGACTATAAACCCACACACCCCTGCATGTCCTAGACAATAGACCCACACACCCCTGCATGTTCTAAACAATAGACCCACACACCCCTGCATGTTCTGGACGGAGGCCACACACCCCTGCATGTTCTGGACGTAGACCCACACACCCCTGCATGTTCTGGACGGAGGCCACACACCCCTGCATGTTCTGGACGTAGACCCACACACCCCTGCATGTTCTAGACAATAGACCCACACACCCCTGCATGTTCTAGACAATAGACCCAAACACGTTCCAGGCAGGTAGGTGTAAAATGTTTGCGGTGCATCTATTCTCCTACTTCCCCACCTGTTGCCGCTCATCGTCTAACAGACATGTCAGCAGGTTTTTGTTTTAAACTGTTAACCGCCATTAGGTTATTCTATTGCCCTATTTGGGTAAATTATATGTCAGATGTCAAGCCGCGCGCTGCCTGCTTTTCCCAGTTTTTCTATATGAATATTGATTTATAACATCCCTTCTCACTGGATGAAAGCCTGCCATGAATCTCTTTGGATGTGCGTCTATGATATTTCTGTTACCTTGATACTCTTTTTCCTCTGTTGTTCGTGTGGAATTGGCTTTTACATATTGCAATGCTGCTGCTTTTGTTATTAAGCCAGTTGTATCTACTCGTTCACTCGTGTACGAACGAGCAACACATTAAATACGAGCAGTATGGCGAGCTCTCCACGCTAAGTGTGTAAGACGAGGGTGTCGGTCGTTTACATACGTCGTTGGGAGCGGGACGGGAGGGGGTTTACAGTGGCTCTCTTGCAGCTCCACGTCAGCTCCCAAAGAAGAGGAATGGAACATTCTGGAAACGTTACTTTATTTACTATGACCGTTTTGATTGCACCAGTCCAGCATTTCCTCTATATAACGTAATGGAAATAATTTTTTTTTTAAAACGCAAATTGTTGGGCAGATTTACAAAGTACGAACACTGAAAACAGGACGTTGCGGCAATAAGCCCTAATCAGCACACAACAACAAGTAAACACTATATCACACAAACCACGAAGATGACACCACGGTGGCTACGTCAAGGCATGATCAGTATTGCGTCATCTCCGTAGTTTGTGTCTTGTGTCTTCTTCTTGTTTGTTGATGAAAGTTACTCGCTGGTAAGCTCTATTTTCCGTACTCGTATTTCGTAAAGCTGACTTATACTTGTGGTTTTTCTATTGCTTAACTTTACTGCAAATTAACTCATTTCATTAACAAGAAATTGAACAGATAAACTTGCCACAAACATTCATTCACTATTTTAAAGGGGTTTTGATTCCATTATTTTGCCTTAATACTTCTTTCTTTGTTTTATTCTCCTTTCACGACAGTTCCCCCTTCTATCCCACCTACATAACCTCATTTCGGGAGCTTTAATTTCACCTCAACACTTTGAACATAGTTCTTTGTCCTTCGCCCGACTTGCATCTTTGTATCGTAAACGTGTAACGAAGACAAAAAACAAAAGATTACAACTAGTCAAGAACAGAACAAAACTACATGACATAAGTATAATCGTGTCGGATCTTCCATCTACGGTGGCAAGTGTGTCTGCATGCTGTTGTTGCACTTGGTGGTTGTGCTACTTGACTTCTTGTTTCTCATCACGAATGAACTTGTTCAGGGGCGACGAACTTCTTTATTCTCCGACCTCAGCACGGGTTGGGTATTATTCAGTGCAGTGTTCACGACACGATCGACTTAGTGCAGTGGTTCTCAAATTCTTCTTCTTCTTCTTCTTCTTCTTCTTCTTCTTCTTCTTCTTCTTCTTCTTCTTCTTCTTCTTCTTCTTCTTCTTCGGTCCTTGTTTCGAGGTGTCCTCTTTCGACATATTTAGTTTTGTACATAACAGATCAGTGTGTCCGACTCCGGCATATAATCGTGTACAGTTGACTTCCTCTAGACCAGTGGCTCTCAACCAGGGGGGAATTAAGATTATTTCAAGATCGCATTAATACAAGAACCAGTTACTTGATATTGTTTTTCCCTCTATTTTTTCGGTTCTGTACTTCTCGCCCTAATGAAGCTCGTTTTATAACGTATGTAGACCCGCAAATCACGTTTTATGTAGATGTCTAGACTTGTTCTAGTATGTGTTATTAAATTTAGCTTCCATTTTTATGTATACTGTGTAAGGGTGGGGGATTTATAGGAGGAAAATTCGAAAGGGGGGGAGGGGGGGGTGACTTTTCTGAACATATGGTAAAGGGAAGGGGGGGGGGGGCATGGTCCCCAAAAAGGTTGAGACCACTGTCTAGACAGATTCCATCCCTAGGTAACGGGCTTTGTCTACCCGTGTGTAGGTTGTTTCCCCTAACAATTTGTGCTAGAGTAGCAGTCTTAATAGAATGGAATGAATTTGGTGTGGTTAAAAAAAAAAAAAAAAAAACGCACCGGGAAACGTTTTCATATGATGCTAGGTCAGTATTTTCATGACCGAACGGTATGCCAGGTGGTCAGTCTCACGCCATCGCCTCACCTCCCGGGACGTTTACAAGTGCTATATGTTATATGACCGAGTCTATCTTGGGGTCATATCGTCACGGAAATCACCCACCTCCAGGGAGATCTGAACCCAAAGCTATCGGACCGACACGTTAATGCTTCAACAGCCACGCCATCCCGGTTCAAACCAGTGTAAAAGCAATATATTGCATGTTATTTTACCAGACGTTGAGGTGAACCCCAGCCTTTATTTATTTGGCTGCTTCTGATCTACTAGGCAATGTGTTTTGTTGTTTGCCATTGCTTTCCGAAGGAGAATTCAACATTGGCGTCCAACTGACCAGTATGTGAAGTGAACCCAATACGCCGCAGTCAACCGAGAATGTTAAAGGGCGCGCGTTAAACCTCTCGGCAACACTGACCTCCGCAAATTAGTCCGTGGGCGCGGGCGCTTGCACACACTGTATGAGAACCGCTGAGTGTTCGTGTTGTGTTGGACCAGATGGGCTTTGATTGGGAGTTGCCTGGTAGGTTTGCGTGATTTGTTGGCTGTGTTTATTTGTTTATTTTCCAGTTATGTATCGTGTTAAACAGGTGTTTTATCACTGCTGGAGATTTATGGCCTTGTTTGTATCTCGCTTTGTGTCTGACTGCCGCAGTCTCTCTTGATATGCTTCCTCTGGTTTTTACGTCAGTGTGATTATGTGATCTGTCCGTCCAAACACCCATTCGAATATCCGTCTAACTTTTTTGTCTGTGTCTGCCTATCCATCCATCCGTCCAAATATTCATCCAATTTTATGTCCGTCCGTCCAGATATCCATCCAATTTCTCTCTCTCTATCTCTCTCTCTCTCTCTCTCTCTCTCTCTCTCTCTCTCTCTCTCTCTCTCTCTCTCTCTCTCTCTCTCTCTCTCTGTCCCTCCCTCTTTCCTTCCCCGATCTGTCTTTTTTTTTGGGGGGGGGGGGGGGTATCAGCTCTGTCTGTCCCCGCGTACACATATATTCAAAAAGCAAACACCAACAACACACACACACACACATGGGCAACAGCCGACGGTAAATGCCTAGGGAATACCCACGAGCCTGCCGTTTCCAAAACGTCACCGATATGAATACAGACATCTACTATCTACACGCAACTGGTAGATCTACGCGCGCTGGTAGATTATCTAGCTTCGCATCTCCAGGCCTGAACACATCATTACATCTGTCAGCAGAAAATTAAAACAGTAAGGTAAGGTACGTACGTGCAACTCCTGCGAATGAGTGAGAGATAATAAATACAGACGCAGTGTACATACCTTACAACGAACCTTCAATACGGCAAACGTAAACCACACTGGGGGATCGGGGAGGAGAGGGGAAGAAAACAAAAGGGGGGGGGGGGGTGCGATCAATGATAATTAATAGCCAAAAAATAAGATACAATAAGTTATACCACGAGGCAACGAATCGACGTTTTGATCGTAACAACGTTCATCAGGAAAAACACAAACAGATATAAAGAAACACATGAAATTGGAAAATATAATAAAAATTTGAAACATAAACAGAAAAATTATATGCTTTGAAACTTATCTTATCTATTACGTCTGTCAGTGCACTATCTTATTTAATGTCAGAGGTGTGTGTGTGTGTGTGTGAGAGAGAATGTGTGTATCCCTTTCTTTGGTCTCCCCTTTTTCTCTCCCCCCTCTACACACGCAAGCACACACACATATACAAACACAGCAACCGTTGTTCTATTAAATTTATTTCTCGTGGTCCCACTTTTGTAGGTTCCCATTTCGGTGTTCCAGTTTTCAATAAATATCATACCAGATCGGCAGTAGCGTTATCTTGCTGGTCTGTGCTCCAAGATTCGCAAACCGAATGACACGTAAACAGATGCTGTACTTTTATTCACTTTAGTCCCCCTCCTCTCCCAGGTTCTCGTGTTCGCCTCGGTCGTTACATGTAATCTTGCTCCGCACACCCGATCTGTAAATGCGTTTCAGAGTTCGCAGTTCAAGACAGCTGGGTGCTAGGATTGCGTTGCAGTATCGATGTGTGAGTACGAGAGAGAGAGAGAGAGAGAGAGAGAGAGAGAGAGAGAGAGAGAGAGAGCGAGAGCGAGAGAGAGAGAGAGAGAGAGAGAGAGAGAGAGCAGACGAGATAGGAGCGACTGGGTAACCCATCAAGGCCTCATGAATTATTCTCCGATCCGAATGCACGATCAGCTTCCGACGAGGAGATGCGAACCACATGAAATATAAATTATCCTCTTCCTCAGCTTACTTCCCCAGCAGACATGGCAAGCAACTGACGATGCCTCCCTCGTTGGTGGTCGAGCCGGCATAGTTGTTAGTGAATTTGCTTTACTTACACACTGGTCGAAGGGTCGATCCCGGGACAGTGACAGGGTGCTTGGTTTCCGATCAGTATGTAGTGCTAGTGAGAGGGAAGACCAGTAGAACATTCAATCAGATTGCAGTTAGAAGCAGTATGACTCTTCGGTGGCTGTTGAACGAGGGGACGGAGCGCGTGTGGGAATATCCTGAGGGCAGTGATGTCGTTTCTCAGCTCAACTCGTGTAGCTCTAGGGTTAAACCGGTCTAGAAAACATCATCACAATCATGTGCCGGTTATGGGAAAAAAAAAAGAAGACATAAACTGGAGAACTTGGTGACTACTGGTAAAATTGAGGAGAAATGAACAAGGGGAAGGCAGAGAAGTAAATATCTGGATGGCTTGGTCTCATGTTAATAAGCGTGCGCCGTCATGTTTCGCTATCTCACACATTCACTAGAGTCGTGGATCAGCTCAATGTTCTTGTCTCGACCACACCACGTGGCCAAACCATCCAGGTATTTACTTCTCTGCCTTCCCTTTGTTTGTATCCCCTCAATGTTGCCAGATGTCACCAAGTTCTCCAATTTATTTCTTCTCATAAGATATACTAATACACATGTTGAGTGTTTAAATCTAATTTCTCTAATCAGTTTATGGTTTCCGTGTTTTTGCTGTGAGACTTGGTCATTGTTTTTTTCCCTTCCAAACAATAACAGTAATAACAATAGCAATCAACATCAATAACAACACCAACAACAACAATAGTAACATCAACAACACACGTAGCATCAACACCCACATATACACACCACATACACATACACACATACTATACATTAGAAGACAGCAAGTCAAATGGTTTGGCCATGCAAGTAGGTTACCAACCACAACAAACAATGATGTACAGACCAGAGGGAAGCAGAGGAAGAGGCTGATCTATGATGGGCACAGCGAATAACAGTCCATGGGAATGTCGATACATGAAGCCCATAAGCGGGCGCTCTCCCGCTGTTTATACTTCACCTCGACACCGCAAGGTACAAGAAGAACATGAGATGAGATGGGACATACCATACATACACACACCATACAGACACACATACTATACATACAGGCACCTAGTTCAACACACAGAGATGTAGGGCAGGCGGGTATTGATTTCCCAAGAGACCTACATTCGGCATGTGAGAGCAATACGCCAGTAGAGGGAGTGGGCTATCCAGATATGCGTGTAGTGTTGGGCCTCCTTTCACTCCTGGTGGGCATCACCGTGGGGGATGTTGACAATAAAGTACAGTACCTAAAACCTGTGGAGGCAGACATTAGTTAAGTTAGTTCTAAGTAGTCCTATACAGGACGTCGCAGTCAACATTAGCATTTTTTGCTGTTCTGATCTCTTGGCAAGTTTACGTTCAGTAGTTTGCTATTGCTTTCTGAAGGACCGGCACCCAATACCATTTCGTAAAAAAAAACCAATGGTTGATCTGGGTGATCTGCTGCCAAATGGCCTCGCAGCTGTGTTTCTAAACGCGGGTATGCGGGATTACGAACTGCGTTCTTAACTCATTCACCACGGAGACGTCGGAGGAGAAGTTACACCCAAATTTTTAATTCACCTTAGGCAGTTTCCAGCAAGGGGCCTGGAATGTGATAAGGTCTTCACATCGTATAGGGTGAATGCCCTGGGGAATAGGTGGGCAACATTTCCTTCCTTAGCAGGCGTTGAGCCCTCGTCCGACCATGTTCGTGATATTATCATCGCAGTGTCCTATCAACTTCGGTAACGCGCTTGCTTAACAGGGCCAACCTGGACCTAATCCTGCCCGGTCTGTATGTGCGGTGCTTCCCCCCCCCCTCCCACCAATTAACCAACCAGCCCTCCAACCAGCTTTCCAACCAACCTATTCATCCAGTCAACCAACTAGCCAGCCCTTCGATCAATCAACTAACCAACCAGCTAGCCTTCGAATAAATCAACATACCAACTCCGCCTATTTCGATTAGTCGTGTTTATGCTGTATATTCCCATGAGAGTAATTCTAGTTCTGTAACGTCTACTGTTACTCGAGACTAGACGATGCTGTAGTGCGCGTCCATATAAGATAGTCAGTCACATTAAATGTGCAATGTAATCCCGTTACAGTCTCCCATTGACAGTTAAACTAGTTTATAGCAATAAGTATGGTAGATTCGAATTGTTATGTTCATGATATAATGTTCTAAAATGCTTTCATATAGGTTCTAAATATCCGAAGACAATTTGTACGAATCTTAGTATAACGTATACCAGAAGTTGTACATTGACAAACGTGTTGGATTTCTCAGCAGAACTTAGACAATATGGCGGCGTATTACAACTATGTGTGTTGCGGTAGTGCCCTTACGAGGGATAATCCTTTAGCGATCTTTAATATACCGACTCCGGACAGTCTTAACGAGTCCGAGTCCACTGCGTCTGGGAGCTCATCGTCCAGCAGCAGCAGCACGCCGGACACTGAGTTCATTGTGTTTCCTGGCCTACCTTCCTCATCAGCAGTGGCTGTGTCACTTCCCTACCAGTACAGCCAGATATCGAAGACCGATTGTCTACCAACGCTTACTTCCAGTGACCACTCTAGCCGGCTTGATACATTCCTTGTCCAGCAACAGAATATCAAGAGACCAGTGCAGACTGTGCGCCCGCAAACGCTGCCCTGTACAACAGCGAGTCAGGGTGGTATTTCCACTGCGTCCTCTCGTAGAGCTGCTGTTTCGTCGTGGTTGATGAAAGATTTCCAGTCATCATTATACCAACCTTCTCTAATGTTTCTGCTCCAACCGTCACAAATGTTCATAGTCTGCCCGTGTGTGTAAATTCCACAGTTCCTGTAACTCATTCCAGTACGAACGCGCCACGAGACTTACAGTGTCCCTCGTCCACGGCTTCGGTTCATGGGCAGCATGCGCACCGACAACTCACGAGGAGCCCAAACCGCGGTTGTGATACATTCCTTGTGAGAGCAGCAGACAGTGGGGCAATGCTCTCACACCAGAACTTTCCTCCCGGCGCCATACCCTCTAGTCATATATGTGATCAGTATAGTTCTTTTCAGGTCCACTCAAATCCAGCCACACGGGTAACCCAGAGTAGCGCTTCCACCCCGGACAATGACGTTATTGTGATCGACCCCAGCTGTTTTCAAAACTCTTCAGTATTGTGCAATAATAGCTTGCCCCTGCCTTCAAACATAGTCTCAGGGAATCAGTCTTATTCCAGGGTGGATCCACCCAGATCAGATTCGATCTGTTTGAATCCTGGCTGCTATTTATGTGGGCAAACGGGTTTCTACGACCAAAGACTGGCGATTGCCAACATGCCTTTACGTCCAGAACAAGACAGCCTTCTTCGCAGGGATGATCATCAACGCAGAGCTTTCGGTTTTCCACCAAACAACGGTCAAACTGTTTTAGTGCCTAAGAACGACCGAGTTGTTGCCTTTACGGAGGTTGTTCCAAAAGGGCAGGAGCAGAGACACCCCGGAAAGCTGTTTTAACTTTACCCCGCAGTATTTACAAAGGAGGCAGAATTACATTACATCCACGCTGACGGAGAATCACGCGACGACACAAGATGGGTACGGTATTGTGTATTCCAATACGGACAGCCATGGGTTATCTGTACCAGCTAAGAACATCCGCAGTATGTCCAGCCTTGACTGCTATATCGTGGGCAGTGAGGACAGCCAATGCCTGGGCGGTCGTGTGGCCGATGAATGCGGCAGCGCTGGCCGTCTGGGGACCAGCCAGGGCGAATACACGAGGTCGGACGATGGTCTGCTCAGCATGACCCCGACAAGTCCCAGTGAGACGGTGTTCCTGGACAGTTACATTGAGATCACGATCACTGACCAAAGGTCCGTGGTGGCCACGCCAAAGAAGGAAGGTAAGGGTCAAGTTACAGTCTCATTCTATATAACATGCCAGTATCCATGTCATTTATTAGTTAGTGATTATCCTGCCTTCTTTGCTTCTTTTGATTCTTCCCATGTGGAGTTAATATTAACAGCTTCTTCTTCTTCTTCTTCTTCTTCTTCTTCTTCTTCTTCTTCTTCTCTTCTTCTTCTTCTTCTTCTTCTTCTTCTTCTGCTAGTACACAATTTCTGATGTCTGCCTTTTCGCCATGCACTTTGCCTGTACCCTGTAGTTTTCCACAAAGAATCGTAGCATGTAACATGCTCAAACCGCATGTGTTAGAAGCACGGGAAAAGGCTGAAAGCGTTGCTATAGAAGTACAAACATTCATCAAGTGCTGCATGTGCACATTAGAAGAACTAAATTGCTAGGACATATCCATTAAGGAAGAGTTTAGTGCGAGAACTGGACGCATTTCAGAACGAAACAGCAGGCGAGGAAAAGACGGCGTCGGATGGTACACACACACAGAACATCTCATAATAGTATAACTACACAGTCATTCCTCTTGAGCCAACAGAGCAAACGAATTAGGGGGGCAGTTCGAAACACATGGAGAAGAGAATTATAGATAAATAATATTTAGGGGGCTGCAGAGGTAGAAATAGATCGGACGGCTGGATGTATGCCCCAGTAGGTTTAAAGGGCAGAAGATGATGAGCAAGCGAGACAAATCTGCGATGCTTCCACCCTAATGCCAAGGGGGACATTGGTAGCTGTGTGTGTCGTTGATTCGCACTGTAGCAATGGCGTTTGTTTTAGGCTGGATATAGGAAATGGATATATATCTTCTGTAACATTCTTCTTGTTCTATACATTCGTGTATTCTATATTATTATTTTTAACAGTTTGTGTTCTATAATTCTTCTGTACATTTTTCTAGTATACTTGTATACATTATATTGTCTACAGTAGTTCCATAAATTCCATGCATTCTTTTGTATAATGTTCTTTTATTCTACTATACATTCTTCTATTCTATACGTTCTTCTATTCTTATTCTATATAATCTTCGACCTAAACAGCTAGTGCATCAGACTTAAGACTCCGTCTGTCTAGGGGTTCACATCCAAGCAACCAATTACGAGTGGATCTAGAGCAGATAGGAAAGATCACTAACTTCCTACGTGTTTATAAAAACACGTCTGCTGCTTGTTCTGTTTTTCGTTTCGTTTTTCTGTATGTTGCAGCTCCTTTTGGCTCTACCGTAATTGATAGTTTTGAAAACAAAAGATTAGAATAAGCGAATACAACAGTTATGTAATGACAAGTGGGCGAACGGATACTACAGGGTGTCCAATAATTCTGTAATGAATCAGATGCCCACGATAGTCTAGAATCTAGATTGTCTCTGGGAGGCGGATATGGAACATTTTAAGAAAGTCCGTGGGTACAACACAATTAATACAGCAGCGAAGGTTTTCCTGACCTGATCGTATTATAAGACATGAAGGCACAGCAAAGACAGCATTAGACTAGACAATACTAGTAAAAGGAGGAAGATGAAGAACAAGACACGCATTGTAAAACAATCACGAACATGCATCATCATCATCATCATGTGCTTGCCATCACGTGTTGTGGTCTAGGCGTTCGTGTCTCTCAACAGATCTCGGTCCCTTATGCTTTGGATCAACTTCGATCTCTGGGTCTGATCTGTTTGGTTCATGAAGATGTGGGAAGCTAATATGATGGTTTACCTTTGACTTCCACATACATCAGGGGGTATGTTGCCTCTGCATTTGATCACCATATATGATTCTTAGAATGAGTGGATGCCCAATGCAGACATACATAGAATGAAAGACAGGCGGTAGAAGGGTCGCCATGCCACATTACCAACCCTCTGGCTGAAGCACTTGGTATTTATGGACGCATTTACTATCTATTCAGTTGAAATGGATAGGCTTACATGTCTTCTATACATGTAATGGAACGCCCACAGAATCTTTGTGGTCTGCTGAAAATGTTTCTTACGCAACTGAGATTCGGACCTGATTCTACCTAACACTGGCTGGCGAGAGCTGGCTGGTCCGCGTGGTCGCATTGGTTCCAGGCTGTTGGGAGACCCTGTAGGCCAGCCGTTCAAGATTAGTATCCCAACTTTCTGGGCAAATACAGTTACATCTAACATCTTGTCAAGGGGGAATAATTAGTGTTTGCAGGGGCGAGTAACTGCGGTATGTTTTACAGAGAGAAGAATCAAGCTGTGCGTAAATTGTGAGTGCGTGTGTGTTTTAGGGTTGATTGGGTTGGTAGGGGGAGGGGGGGATTGTTGATTGTTGCAGTTTAGTGGGAATGGGCAGCTGTTGCCCCTTGACCCATGCTTGGAACGGAGTGGGTGCTACTTAAGTACCGGCTGGGAATAGAGTGGTCGGTGTGATTACAACACATGTATATGGCTTTTGTATGTGCACAGGGAGTCTATATATCACACACACACACACACACACACACACATATATATATATATATATATATATATATATATATATATATATATATATATATATATATATATATATATATATACACATTCTACCTACACACTGACAGCAATTGTAGCTACGTACGTATGTGCGTGCCTAGCTTGTACGTAGTGCGTACATACAATTCTGTGAGTGAGTATGTATGTCTGTCTGTCTGTGTGTATGAATGTATGTGTGTCTGTATGTCTGTCTGTCTGTGTATGTATGCATGTGTGTCTGTCTGTGTATGTATGCATGTGTGTCTGTATGTCTGTATGTGTATATGTGTATGTATAGGTAGGCAGGTAGTTATGTGTATGTGTGTGTGTGTTTGCTCGCCTGCGGGTGTGTGGTACGCTATCTATTATCGGGCTATACATGGCGCATTGATGCGAAAGGAAACAAGCACAATCTATTCTGTGCAATGTGTCATTATTGTAACACAATACTAGAGAAAGATCCGTTTATCCCTCGCCTCCGACATATTCAACTTAGAAATCGTCCCACCAGTTCATATTCCAGCCAGGGCAAATCCCCTTGACATTTGTGACCCTCCAGATTAAATACAGGCAGGCGCTCAGCAGGCTGTCCAACACTGGCTTCCTTTTGTGTCTGCCTTTATGGTCGTGAGTTTGGTCCCATTTTGTTGGTATTTGCGCTGTTCTTTGTTCTGTCTTATATAAGGTGGTACATAGCGTTGAAGAGTTAACACCTAAAGCGCGGGGGGTTTTGGTGCATTGATTCAACCGTGTTCGAGTGAATGTAAATAATCAGTGATTACATTTACTAACAGGTCAGAATGTTGTTCACCTTCTTGTACCTAGGTGGGTGTGATTAGGCAAATTATCTCTGCCGCTCTTCCCCTCTAACTTTCCCTTTGTGACGACATTCTCCAGATTTCTCTTTCTCATGACACGCCCACAGAATGTTGACTGTCGTTTTTTTTTTTAATGCAAGTAACCAGTTTTCTGTGTGAGTTAACTTCTTTCAAGATGTCTTCATTGTTGGTAGTACACAGACGGGTAGAATTGTGTCTTCAAGTTTGTTAGTACCATTCCCCGGGCACACTCTTCTCTAGAGTGTTCAAGATGTCTTCATTGTTGGTAGTACACAGACGGTTAGAATTCTGTCTTCGAGTTTGCTAGTACCATTCCCTATGGCAGACTCTTCTACATAGTGTACAAAAGGGCCTCTTGGCCGAGAGGTCACAGCAACAAATCCTTTTTCTACACCTGCTTTCTCGGTAAGGCGTTTAACTGCTGTAGTTTTCTAGGCATCTGTAATAAAAGTAATCTGCTTTCTCTCCCTTCACTGGTCGAGAATCATTGTCAGCATAAAGCGACCCTCTGCCCACCGCAAACGTGGCAAGTGGAAGGATTTTCCGTTGGACGCTGAGGGAATTGAAATACGGTAACTTGAGTCCATAACCAACATTGATTGATCCTCGTCAGTTGTAGCTGAGGTGTTATATCGTGCCTCACTGTCTGTTGTTGGTCGGTTAGAATTCTTGTCTTGGCGTTGTTGCTTTCATGCCAGATTACGCTATTGTTGTATGTGGGGGAATTTTGACATCATCTGTTGTGACATATCAGATATAACGGCTGCAGCAGGATATACCAATACATAAATGACAACATTAATGCCTGACCCCTGCGAAACAGTGAGAGATAACTGACACAGGGTGTATGGAGTGTTCCTGATGAAGATCAATAAGATCGAAACGTGGATTTGTGTTGTAGTGTAGCTTTTTATCGTATTTTTACTTTGCTATTGTTATCATTGTTATTTTCCACACTGTGATTTCCGTTTGCCAGACTGGCGTTCGCTGTAAGGTATTGTGACCGTCTTTATTATCTATCACTTTTTCGCGAAAGTCACACATTCCTGTTTTCTTTTTGTACTGTTTTGAGATATCTTGCTATATTTTCCCTATGTTGTTAAATCCATCTCACGTCATGAACGTAATATACTAATATCAACCACCCATGTGTCATCTCCACAACGAAGGTTGGCTGCAGTGGATTTCCAACACTGTTTTTGTCTCCCACGCTGATTGTACACGCTGACAGCCTGCTGTTCTGCCATCTTCCTCCTTGTATCGGTGGTACCACAACACTGCCTTGTGGGAGTTGTTGTTGTTGTTCTTCTTCTTCTTCTTCTTCTTCCATGGCGGGTATCACCCGCCTTCGACTTTTCTGACTATTTTGGTTTTTATGTGGGTCTTTTAAAACAAAATGAATAAATTGTCTCAAGGCAGTTTCCCGCCATGGGTGTATACTGTGGTAGCACTATCATATTTTCTAAGCTTGGGAGCAAGGAGGAATAGGCGGCCAATCTACACCTCACTTTGGCAAGCGACCAGCCCAGACGTCGGAGCCGTGTCTGACCGGGCTTTTGACATTACCAGAGCAGTAAACTGTCACGGACTGTCATCTACCGCATGTAGTGCCTTGTGGTGTAGGGCGGGGGTGGAGGGGGGTCTTGATCCTGAGGAATTCAGGCCGGCTGGCTAATGCAGTCGCAAAAAAGAAGTTGGTGCTGGAACGGGACCTCCTGACCCCACCCATTTTGAGAACCGCCAGTGTTGTGGTAGGACCCTTGATCCCACCCTTTTTGAGGACACCTGATCCCACCCAGTTTGAGGACTGCCAGTGTTGTGGTAGGACCCCTGATCCCACCCAGTTTGAGGACCGCCAGTGTTGTGTTAGGACCCCTGATCCCACTCAGTTTGAGGACCGCCAATGTTGTGGTAGGACCCCTGATCCCACCCAGTTTGAGGACCGCCAATGTTGTGGTAGGACCCCTGATCCCACCCAGTTTGAGAACTGCCAGTGTTGTGGTAGGACCCCTGATCCCACCCAGTTTGAGGACCGCCAGTGTTGATCCCACCCAGTTTGAGGACCGCCAGTGTTGTGGTAGGACCCCTGATCCCACTCAGTTTGAGGACCGCCAGTGTTGAGGTAGGACCCCTGATTTCACCCAGTTTGAGTACCGCCAGTGTTGATCCCACCCAGTTTGAGTACCGCCAGTGTTGTAGTAGGACCCACTGTCCCCACCCACTTTGAGGACCGCCAGTGTTGTGGTAGGACTCCTGATCCCACCCAGTTTGAGTACCGCCAGTGTTGATCCCACCCAGTTTGAGGATCGCCAGTGTTGTAGTAGGACCCACTGTCCCCACCCACTTTGAGGACCGCGAGTGTTGTGGCAAGAGCAGGCTATTTCTGGCACATTTACTACTGCTGCAGGGAATGGGAAGGTCAGAGGTCAGGAGTGGATATGCCCAACTTGACACATTCAATTTTATCTCTACACAAGGTTAAAATGTGGCGTCAGGTCGCTGGCTTGCTTGGCTATGTGACCTCCTTTCGGAGTTCAAAACAATCCTGTCTGTTGTGCCTTGAGGGAGTTGTTGTTGATCATGTTCTTCTTCGGAGGTCAAAATTCTTCTTCTTCTTCTGCTGCTGCTGCTACTGTTACTTTTTTTTCCGCATATCCTTTACAGGACATCGCTGTCAATATCAGCATCTTTCAGCTGATTGTTGATTTCTTGGCAAGATTTCGCTCAGTAGTTTGTCATTGCTTTTTGAGCGACCGGCTCACATACTCCGTAAGTTACCAATGTGCGAGAACCGCTACCGATTCTCGCGCAGGTTACGTGCCTCACGTTAACCCTAAGGCCAGGGCATCTGCTACTGCCATTACTGCTACTGCTACTGCTACTACTACTACGACTACTACTACTACTACTACTACTACTACTACTACTACTACTACTACTACTACTACTACTACTACTACTACTGTTGTTGTTGTTGTTATTGTTGCTGTTGTTGTTTAACATCAACCAACCGATTGACATAGTAAACAGCCTGAATACGAGTTGTCGCCAACGCCAGCCAGCATCTGGCAAGAACTCCCCAACACGAGCCAGTAAAATACACCGCTCCATCCATGGTAGGCAATATGGCTTCACAGCTCACGCCCCGGGGACTCAATGTCGACCCGGCTCACCCGCCTGTCCACACAGGAGGTGAGGATAGCCAGCTGCCACACACGCTGGAGAAACCCTAACATCAGCAACAGCGGACTGCCCGGTCACTTCTCTCTCTCTCTCTCTCTCTCTCTCTCTCTCTCTCCTCTCTCTCTCTCTCTCTCTCTCTCTCTCTCTCTCTCTCTCTCTGTGTGTGTGTCTTCTTCTGTTTCCTTCTATTCCCCCCCCTCTCTCGCTCTTTCTTTCTCTGTATCTCTGTGTGTGTGTCTCTCTCTCTGTCTCTATCGCTTTATCTTTCTCTCTCTGTCTTTCTCTGTCTCGCTCTATCGCTCTCTGTCTTTCTCTCTCCCTCTCTGTTTCTCCCTCCTCTCTCCCCTCTATCTATGTGTGTGTGTGTGCGCGCTTTTGTATGTTATACTTGTATTCGTAGCCGTGCAGCCCTCACCGAGTTTCGCAACATCAAAGATAACCATATGTTTTCAAGCGGCCTGGTCTGGCCTTGCCGCGGACACAAACATCAGGGCTGGCCTGTTTGTCCCAGCTTCTATTCAAACCGACCTCGGCCTACACATGTTCGTCGCGGTCTAGTAAATAGCGCCCCGACTAATAACAGGTGCGGACTCAACCCCTAGCTAGCTTACAATAACTGTTAATAGTATAACTTGAAAGTCATGTCACTGGAACCCACCGAGCATGCGAAATAGTGGGGAACCATACACAAAGCAGAGAATTAGATACATATGAAACAGTGAATATTAATGACAGCGAAATATAGGGAAACACACACAAAGCAGAGAACTGGTAATTAGATACATATAAAATAGTGAATGTTAATGAAACTGCAATATGGATGAGGGATACAGGATAGAAGAGAAAGAACAGGCAAACTGGATAAGAGCATTCGCTTTTAAACTTCCGGTGCACTGATGCCAAAGGTAACGGGTTCAACCCCTACATCATCAGTTGGACAAACATGTTGATTTCTCGTCCTTTGACTTGGGGGAGTAAATAACAAATACCTGAGAAGTCGGAGTGGGTTGGCTTGATCGCAATGGACAATGGTAATATGGAAAGCTAATCTGCACACAAAAATCATCCCAGTGCAGAAGTACGAGCGGTAACACGTCTTTGAGAGAGAGAGAGAGAGAGAGAGAGAGAGAGAGAGAGAGAGAGAGAGAGAGAGAGAGAGAGAGAGAGAGAGAGAGAGAAGGGGTGGGGGAGGGGGTGTGAGAAATCACATCGGCCTTTTCTATGGCCATGTTTCGAACAATATTCTCGCGGCCACAGCGCACAGTACTAACCGCTATATAATCACAACCAGATCTCTCACAGGTTCCTGTGTTAGCCACACCCACCCATACAACGAACTCACTTCCTTGCCCTAACCACCACCTGTTGTTGTCCACGGCCGGGTATTGGATACTCACGACCAGCCTCAACATCTAGAGCACTACTCAAACATCTGCCACCTGGTGAGCGCGTCTGCTTGAAGGACAAGCTCCTTCCTCAGGTCATTGCATTTCCGTTTCCAATTTGATGTGGACTGGCTCTTTATCTAGTCAATAGAAAGCTCAAGTTAGTTGGGTGTCTTTTACCGGACGGTATCATTAGTCCCAGTATTAATTATATGTTTGTTTATTATTTACTTGACAATTTTATGTTCAGTAATTTGATATCGCCGGTCTCCCTGGCCGAGAGTATAGCAGCTTTCTCCGTAACCCCGAATACTCTCGTGGTTGACGTGTGCGCACGAGAATTAGAAGCGGTTCGAGTCGCACCAGTGCCTTATAAGAGTATGGAGCCGGTCGCTCAGAAAGCGGTGGCAAACTACTGAGCGACCAACAATCACCTGAAAGATGCTGATGTTGACAGCGATGTCCTGTAAAAGATATGCGAATCATTTTTTTTTTTTAAATTTGACATCAATATCTGAACGATCCACACATAGCTGTGTTGCGAACGCGGTATGCGGAATTAGGAAATGCGCCCGTAACCTTTTTGCCAGAGAGCCGGCGTGGCATGTAAAACATGCAATAAAACTGAAACAAGTGGAGTGGAACATGGTACTTAACTAGACGACCCAGATGCTTCAGATAGATGAATATCTTATCAGCGGAAGTAGACGCGTTTTGAGAATTGATGTTTGTTTATTGTCTATCTGCCCGCTGTTTTTGGGGACTTTAAATGTTTCGAAAGAGGCAAAGATAACTGCATCCACACAATAAAGGGTTTTAAAAGGCAAAAGGGTCGACTTCATTGCACCCGGTGTTATCCCGTATGGCTAGGCTTCTTTCCTTAGGGCGGTCTGCTGAAAGCGTCGCGTAAAGCACGAACTCCGTAGCTCCAGCGACGACCCCCAGGAGTCTCCGAGAAGACTGCACTCGTGAACTGACGAAGGTTGGAGTCGAACCCACAACCTTCGAAGCGCGAGGAGGTCAGCGTAGCCACTTCTAACTTATCCACAACAACAAAATAAAATAAACAGACAGTCCCTAGTTTTTGGCCACCTTATGAGAAGATAAAACTGGAACATGTTACGACAACGGGAAACATTCACGGGAAGAGAGATTGAGGAAGAGAACGAGAGGAGATTCCTGGCAACCTTTAGTCATGGCGCGAAAAGGCGTTAGCGCGCAAGAGCAGATATATGCTGTTGAAGATCGCAAGATGTTCAGAAACATTGTCGCCCACGCCAGTTGTGGCTAAATATGGCCACCTTTCTTCGGATTTCTTTTGAGCAATCAACATTGTTGGTGAAATGGAGCAATGGTATTCACAGTTTGCGACATTTTCAATGTGTTGATTGTATAGTAATCTTACACAGGCAGTAAACAACTACATTAACGAATTAATCAAAGGAACGCCCCTGTATTTGTGTAATCCTGATGTACCCATGTTTTCCTCCACAGAACAGATACAAGGGCAACAGCTTGCGATAATATA
The DNA here is from genome assembly GCA_014155875.1 of Cepaea nemoralis. Lineage (NCBI taxonomy): Eukaryota > Metazoa > Mollusca > Gastropoda > Stylommatophora > Helicidae > Cepaea > Cepaea nemoralis. The sequence goes on from JACEFZ010013307.1 coordinate 22,979, forward strand.
TCGCTTCTGTCTCCCACCTTTAACATTACAGAAGCCACGCCTTGTAACCCCACTCACAGACTATCTCTATCATGACATTTCATTGGTTGGATGTTTGTTTACCGCACGCTAATTTAATCCAGTGTCCTTGTCATCGTGTGCCTTGCAGAGTGGCGTAGGCGTTGATGTTCCTCCGCAGATCTTGCTCTTTGTTGTTCTCGAATGATTATGTTAATGGTACTTCCCACGTGGGCTCATCATTATCATGTGCCATTCGATAAGCACGGACGGCCGTGTTTTGCCACCTCACTCGATCACCGGAGTCGTGGATCAGCTCTGTGTTTGTCTCGACCATCCCATAATGGCCAAGCCATCCTGATATTTACTATTCTGCCTTCCTCGTGTTCTTTCCCCCCTCATTCTTGTCAATTGTCACCAAGTTCTCCAGTTTATTCTCATAACGTACCCAAGAAAATGTGACTGTCTATGACTAATTTCTCTAACCAGTTTACTCATTTTATGTGTTTCTTGAAGGACTTGCTCATTGGTTTTTCTGTCTATCCTTGGTATTCTTTGCATTCTCGGCTTGATCTGTCCATGGTATTCTTTGCATTTTCCGACTTGGTCTGCGACTTTAACGCTATTACCTGTGTCTTATTCTGTCTATGCTGT
>JACEFZ010013308.1:0-23804 GCA_014155875.1 Cepaea nemoralis
GTTTGTTGGGGCCTATCAAGAAATTTTTTGGCGAAATCCTTTTGTTTAAAATGTTTTGGCAAATCTGAATTTATTTTGGATGTGTTTTTCTAGTGGCTTAGATAGTGATGATAGTAAGGAAATGGGTCTGTAATTGTTAGGGAGATCATTGTCCAATGAACCAGATTTAAGAAGAGGGTACACTTTAGCGATTTTGAGAGCTGATGGAAAGTGGCCTTTGGTGAGACACTGATTATATACATAGGTTAGTGATATACAGATCACTGGCGCAGCACAACGGAGAATCCGGTTGCTGATTCCATCTAACCCAGATGAGGTGTTTTTTAGGTTACTGGGGTAAGTGAATACCTCAGTGATTGTTGTCAGGGTCTTAAACTTGGCTCGCTTTCCTAACTAGTGTGAGACAGTACAAATACAACGTGATTTGACGCAAGACTCAACGACACATCGTTCGGTGGATTTATTAACATATCAAATACAGAACGATGATCACAAATACATATAATGGATACTTTACAACTTACATCCACAATACAGTCACAAGTCTGACTCGCAAGATGTCCAGACACTCGCCTTTCAGTACAGACACCATACAATGCCTCTCTCACACATCCGTCCTGTTCCGTGTCCCCAGAGCTGTCTGGACCTGGTTTGCAACTTGCCTCCTGCCTGACGTGACGTCACGTGGCAGGCGTGCGTCTTGCGCTGGCGGCCTGACCGCTGGTCAGCCAGCGATCTCGCAGGCCGGTAACTCATTCGCCTGGCGGCGCAACGAAGTGGTTGCATCCCTTACTAAGAGCTAAGTCGCCTGGCGGTCGTAACGATGTCCCTGCATCGCTGTCCACTGTCGGACTCTGACACGCTCCCCCGGTAAAATCCATGAAAGATGTCGTCTTTCATGTATAATGTCTGTACCTGTAATAGTATGCTCTTGTCAGAGTCTACCTTTCCATTGTTATACACAACGTTATCAAAATTACACACATGGCATAGAAATATATAAGACCTGGGAGTTGGGTACAAAGACATGTGGTGTTTCATGTTTAACACATATCAGGCTTCACCCTCTCGATGGCTGGTTACCTCAATTGTATTATCACCCAATTAGATCAGTAGTACCAGCTTCACGCATCTACCTCGCAGCAATTTGAAAAAAAAGAATAATATGGTTCTTGGAACAAAAACCATCTAGCCAGACTGAAATACGGCTTTATATAAGTCGTATAAAACACTCCAACCCTGTCCCTACTTGGCCAGGAGTTATTGTGTTGGTATACAATGTTGGCAACACTCTGCCATGCCCAGTAGATGCCTGCCTGTGGTGTCAACACTTTAACAACAACATGTTATATTACACACAACACATTAGCATATACATTTCAAATTATGGCCCTTTGTGTGAAAATGTAATAACAACAAAATGAAAGGGAAATAATTTTAACATTAGTGAAACACAATAATTTACAATAACTATTTAATTTCTTAGTGTCATTGCTTGACGTTTCTTCATATTAACGAGAAAAAGTCGGTAATATGAATACGTTAATCAAGATATGATTCTAAGATTACATTAGAGAAATAAATAAACACACAATTCGTGTATTCAATTTTATAGAATCCTAAATATTTTAAAATCGTCAAAACTTTTTAACATTTTAAATGTTGTCTGCTATTTTTGTTCTAAATTTATAATTAATCCGGAAGTACACACGAGCTGTACAATCAGCTGATGGTAAAGATTGTAGAACACACCTGTTCCGGTTTGATGTAGTTTAAAGAAGGAACAATGTTCTGAAAGTTCGTGTTGGATTTTGGTACACAATCTTCTGGATTACGGTCGAATGTTCATGTGTTAGATGTTTCAGTCGAACACTTCTGACACTGATTAACTTCAAACATTGTTCTCTCTTTTTCAGTATTGAGGTTTCTCTCAAGGTTTTGTCGTGGTCTGACAAATGTTCTGGTTGGGTCTACTTGTCATACCTCGTTATATTATTCAACCCCTACTCCGTGACATTACATTCTGTTCATATTTCTCAATCGATTGTCTGTGCATTCTCATCTCATAGTTATTGTGGCTATGCTGGTTTAAGGATTCTCCATTGGTTTATGCCTCAAATAAGGCTACAACTTCCTCTTACAGCATTCTTAAATTTTCTCTCTATTCAGACGTGGTTCCCCTCGTCTCTATTTAATGCACACTACTCGATTCTTTATGAGCACGCTATGTCAATGTTGTGGTCATGGTTCGAATATACTTCATGTATGTTATAGTCCCCCTTACCTCATCTTATGTCGGACCATGAGTTGTTTCCCTGTGTGAGCACACCTCGTTTACTGTTATGGAGAGTTGTTATTAATCTCTTTGGTTGGCATCACCCTGTTGGTATATTCCTTCTGGTTACCATACTCTGATGTTAATTCTATATCACTATTGCTAAGCGTCATTCGTCGGGCTATCCAGCATACGCGAAGGCAAGTTTGATAACAATCGCGCACTGGGATTGCCAGGCGTTGATTCTCAGCATTACAACTTATTCTATTCGCCACTATACTTACGCTCATATGTACATATCACATTATAACAATACAAAGTATTATAATAATAAAATTAGACATTAAAGGTCATACAGTTAATACATATACAATAAAATATACATCATTGATGCATTTATGCACACATAGGATACCGTTCTTGTCCTGTGGAAGTTATGCACACGTAATTAAATCACTCGTGTTCAATGTTCGTTTCCGTGCTGAAATGTTTGGCATGTCTTCTCTCGCATACGATTATTGACGTCTTCTGTATACCATGATATTGTCCTTCCTTTTGTATAGTGCTTAAGACTGTTCACCAAGTTTGGCCAATTTGTAAGTTCATTTTGTAAAATTGCTGGAATTCACACGTATAAAACACGAATTAATTTTGAGTGTGGCCAAGTGTATGTCTTTGCCATAGTTTGTAGGTTGGCATCTGGTTCATTAAACTGCTCATTAGAAATGAAATCTGTACTTGTGAAGCTGTCGTCGTTGTTCGTCGATTTCCAAAAGGTAGATTCTGTAGATACTCGTTTGAAAACAAAGTCAATATGGGTATATCTTACTGTTTGATACCTGAAATCACATGTTGAGTCTTACTGTTTTGCCGGTGACACTTTCACGTTCAAATATAACTAAATTAAAGCTGGACGAGCCCTCCACGTTCACACATGTCAGGGTCTTAAACTTGGCTCGCTTTCCTAACTAGTGTGAGACAGTACAAATACAACGTGATTTGACGCAAGACTCAACGACACATCGTTCGGTGGATTTATTAACATATCAAATACAGAACGATGATCACAAATACATATAATGGATACTTTACAACTTACATCCACAATACAGTCACAAGTCTGACTCGCAAGATGTCCAGACACTCGCCTTTCAGTACAGACACCATACAATGCCTCTCTCACACATCCGTCCTGTTCCGTGTCCCCAGAGCTGTCTGGACCTGGTTTGCAACTTGCCTCCTGCCTGACGTGACGTCACGTGGCAGGCGTGCGTCTTGCGCTGGCGGCCTGACCGCTGGTCAGCCAGCGATCTCGCAGGCCGGTAACTCATTCGCCTGGCGGCGCAACGAAGTGGTTGCATCCCTTACTGGGAGCTAAGTCGCCTGGCGGTCGTAACGATGTCCCTGCATCGCTGTCCACTGTCGGACTCTGACAATTGTCATTAGCGGTATGTCGGAAAGAATATCGCCGGAGCATCTATTCTCGCAAAACGATGACAGTAAAGATAAGTTGCAAGGGGAATTAGGTATTGAAGCCTTCAACTGGTCTATGTCAGTTTGAAAAAAAAATTACTGAATTGGTCGCATGTAATATGATTTGATGGTAAAGAATTTCGGAAGTTATACTTGTTTGTCAAGGTGTTAATTGCCTTCCATATATCCTTCTATTTGCTTTATCCATTACTAAGTTCTTAAAGTAATTTTTCATTTCCCGTCGTATGGTATATTGAACTTTGTTTCTAAGAGTACGGTATGCGCTGAGATCCCGCTTTTTATGTGCTTTATCTCTGTCTCTCATAATTTCAAGTATTTCCTGGGTGATCCAAGGTGGCTTGACGTGGTGTTTTACTCGAACTTCCTTGATTGGCACATGTCTATCAAAAACGTCAATAAATGTTTTCATCCAGAATTCCAGAGAATCATTCGGGTCAGGAAGCTGACAAACATTGTCTAGAGGTGAACTGAGCAAGTCCTGTAAAAATGCGTTTTGGTTGAAATGTTTGTAACTTCTATATTTTACACTTATGTGTTTATGTTTAGGAGTTTTAATTCCTTGTTTAGACCACGTGCAGCATATTGGGTAGTGATCGCTCATTGTACAATTGGGTACAGCGCATTCTATGATGTTGTCTGAGCAAGTTACATAAATGTGATCTATGACTGTTGAAGATGACTTTGTTACTCTAGTAGCCTGTTGTACTATTTGTTGGAAATTGTATAATGCAATTATATTTCCCCATATTATGTTGGATATGTTGGTGTCAATGTTAAAGTCTCCGAGTAGTACAATTTCCTTCCCGGAAGCGAAAACAACATCCATCATGGTAGTGAAGTTTTCGTACCAGACGTGTCCAGCACTTGGATTTCGATAGAGGTAGCCAATTATCAGGGGTGTGCGGTTTTGAAGTTTTAGCTCTAACCACATACATTCTATTTCGCAAGTTTCAAAGTCTAGCCTACGGTGAGCATTTAGTAAATTAGAAACATAGGTTACTATGCCTGTCTCTTGTTTCCTACAGGCATCCCTTCTAAAAACGTTGTACCCTTTAATAGATATGTCCTCATCTGAAATGTTATCATTAAGTCTACTTTCACTAAGGCCGAATAAATGAAAATTTTGATTAAGAATAGAAGATAACTCTGGTAGCTTGTTAAATAAGCTGCAAATGTTTAAGTGTCCAAGGCGTATTCCTGACTTATTGAGCCGGTGTTGCCACTTCTCAGACATTTCATCCATGAAGAAAGTGTAAATTAGTCAAAGTTAAGCAAAAATACAAGATCATAAAAAAAAAAAATCACAATTACATTAACTTACAAAATATCAGTAATACAAATAGATATGTAAATGACAATATTATAACGATATAACTAATTATACCAATGAATATAATGCAAACACGGAACAAAACGAATTAAAGAACATACAACAAATAATTAACCTGGAAAAAAAACAACAACAACAACTACTTCACAAGCTAAGTAACCAACTGTTATCCAAATGAATTAATAAATGACCATACAAGTCAATGTCTCTGTTTAAAGCGGAGTATCCCACACGGGAAATAAAACGTTAAACAGTAAGCAGAAGGAAGAACAGTGAAGACCCTCTCACTCACAGTAAAAACACAATGAAAAGTATTATAAAGCTATACAGCTAAGTACTATCAATTAATATAAAGTCAAAACAAGTCAATGTTTGTAGTTGCTTATAACCTAATACGTTACTAGATCAAGTAGTAACCAAATATGCAGATAAACGTTCAAGGAGAGGCTCTTTCTTGTACCGAGAACGGTGTAGCTTTGTGCTAAGTTGCTAGTAAATACCAGGTTGTGTTGGTTGTTGGTATAGCGACATTATAAGTGCTTGACTAAGTGTAGCTGGGCTATACCGTGTGAGGTGCAACCATTCTGGGTTACAATGAAATGGGTACTGATGATGTCTCATGGGTATGTAATGACTACCAACTAGAGCCTCTGGTTGGTGGCTTACAGGAGGTTGTGGTGGCACATCGTTGTTGCTGAGAGTTGGTTCCTTTCTGGGGAGAATAATAGGAAAAATATCTACGTAATTATTACCCTCCTGTGTGAAAGTATTTAACGGACTTGGTGTAGTGGTAGTGTCCCGTCTGGCTTGGATTTCAGGTGCAGTGGTTATGAGTGGTCTGCACACTTCTGTCCTATTAGTACTTGATGTGACGGGAGTATGTCGTCTGGCTTGAGTTTCAGGAGTAGCTAAAAGTGTCCGGCGCGATCCCGTATTCGATGTATGGTATGTCCGTTCAGGATATTTGATATTCTTGGCGAGAAAACTGGTGCCCAATGTAGACAAATGTATTTGATCTTTATAAAGACTCTTCTTTGGTGCACCAGCCTGTGAAGTGAATGATGCTGTGTTGTTGATGAATTGTATCATGTTTTGAGAACAGAACTTCTGCAAAATGTTGTTATTTATGTCAGCTAGACGGCGCTGCTGTCCATAACTTGGTGATATGGTGGAGGAGAAGAAAATGGATGAGTTAGGAAAAGTATGACGTAATCCGTTCAAGAGTGCCAGTAGTTGAGACCCTGTGATTTGTTGGTTGTTCATGGTGTCGGTGATACCAATATGTACGCTTGCCCTTCTAACGCTATGATTAACTGCGAATCTGCTAATCTTGTCTGTTAGCCGGTCTACACCAGCCCCAGGCAGTGGGATTATTGAAACAATGTCTTTGTCTGACGTGGCCATCCTGTCGCTGTATAAACCTTTCATTAAGGAATCGCCTAGTATAATATGTGTACAGTCAAGTCGTGCTGTCTGTACATGTTGGTTTTCAGCACGTCTCGCCCGTTGTTTCATCCATTTCCGATTATCAGCAGTCTTTATGTCTCCGTGTGGTTCTCTCGATGTATCTTGTAGGCTTGTCTTGCCCGTTGGCAGCATGTTAGAGCACTGTAGGTTTTCTGGTGACTTTTCTTGAAGTACTTCAAACCTATTGCTTATTTTGACGTCAATGGGGTAGACTGCTTGTTGTTGTTTATCTTCGTCTGCGCATTGAGGTGTTTTCATAGCGCTTATCTGTTCTGGGTGGGACTGAGCTTCCCCAAGATTTCCTAAGGATGAAGCGGTTGCTTGGGAATTACATGCTTCTTCGGATTGGTTGGTAGAGGACACATTCTGTAGGATTTGAACTGTATTTCTCAGCAGTAAATTTTCATCTCGCAAGAGTGCGACTTCTGTCTTGAGAACATTGTAATCACTGCTTATCTTGTTGTTTGCTTCAATGTTGGTTGAAACAGTGACAATGAGCGCCTTTAGTGATTGTTCTAGTTCCTCAATGCGCTGTTTACAGTCGCACGAATGTCCATTGATAGTTAAGATGCTATTGTTATCCGAGGCAGGTACTTCTTCAACAATGTCAACATTGGGTTCTATGTTGTTTTGGATACACTCCATTGGATATTCAATGGCCAACAGCACTGGTGGGTTGGCAGGCCTCGTGTTGATGTTGTCATGTATACCCATCGTATGAGTTAATTGACGAACATTGTTAGCTGGTGTGCTGTCGACAGCTGTAGTTGTGGGCTGCGTAGATTCGGTGAATGCCTGTGTCGAGTTTTCAAGTTCAACAAAATCTTCTTTTAGCCAAGAATTAATGTTTTCATTACTGCCCTGTGTCATGAGTTTATTTTTACTGCGGTACAAATGTATCGTAATCACTGGCGTCGTAATCAGATCCTCAACATGAGCCCCGCGCTTATCTTGCCTGTGTTCAATTAGTTCAAGCCTGTAGTAGTTGAGTAGGCAAGTTCGGAATGCCTCATAATGGAGTGTGTTGTTGAAGGAAACAGTAACACATTGTCCTGAGTTGGTGTGCTTGACGACTAGGCAGTTGGGATTTGAGCACTTGGATAGCTTATTCTTCACGGCCCTCTCTTTGTTTAGTGTGTAAGTTTTATTGACAGCCGATCGTAAACCTGAGCGAGTCCTTTCACCATTCACTTCCAATACGGAGCACTCTCCTTCCCCTGACATTATTGCATAATATTACGAATAACTAAACTTGAAGAACGCAGCAATCGCATTGTTATCTAGCCACGCCTCGGGCAATTTGAGGTCCCGTGGTTGTATCTGACACGCCTCGTGCACTTGATTGGTTAAAATTTAATAGTGTTCAACTATCACTCGAAATGAATATTATATATAACACACATTTTTGCGATAATCAACACTTGTATTAATCTAAAAACTATTTAACCACATCCTCAGAATCACAACGAGCACATTGATATAAAAATCCATGATAGGTGATTCAGCTTTCAGTAATAATAATCCGAGAAGCAAGAGATACGAAAACACGTCTTCACTCTCCGGAGACACACGAGAGGTAGGGAGAGAGAGAGAGAGAGAGAGAGAGAGAGAGAGAGAGAGGAGAGAGAGAGAGAGAGAGAGAGAGAGAGAGAGAGAGAGAGAGAGAGAGAGAGAGAGAGAGAGAATGCTGCATGGGCAACACGTGGTCTCTACATTTAGCCCAGTCTTTGTGCTATGGAGAGGTATAACTCGATTGTACAAAGTATCGTCTATCAGGACGCAATCAGTATGCAAAAACATTGAATTATGTGTACAGTTTATCTCAAGTGTGTAACAAAAGACTGAAGTGGTAATGTAATGTATTCTAAAGCTTTACAAAAAAATGGAGTCAATTATGGGATTATTTTTTGTTGTTTTTGGTGGTTGCATATCCCTTACAGGACGTTGCAGTTAACATCAGCATTTTTTAGCTGCGGTTGATGTACTAGGCACGATTATGCTCAGTTGTTTTCCATTGCTTTCTGACCGACCGGCTCACATACCCCGTAAGTTATCAACGGCTACCGATTCTCGCGCAGGTTACGGTACTCACGAGAATATACGGGATTACGAAGAAAGACGTTAATACCTAGGCCAGGTAGACCGAATATGTATGGCTGTAACATGATGGATCAGAAAAACCCCATTCCCAGCCCGACACATTCATAAGGATACTTTAAGTCTGAACGGGGACCATCCCAGATAGAAGGGCTATTATTAGATCGAATGTTCTAGAACGAGTTAGGGGAGGCAGCGGTATGCGCTTGCTTTTTCATTGGCTAATAAGTAATGAGCCCACGCTTTTTGCTAGGCCACCTTTGAAAATTTGGCAGTTCGAGCCAAGATTCCAACCGGAGCGGTAGCTATTTTGTGATGTGTTGACAAAAATGCCATTAAAGATTCAGTAAAATATTGTTCTCTGGACAACAGAGAACAGGAGGATGGAGGAGAGGCTTCCATATATCATCTGGGACAACTAAACAGAAGTCCTAGATCCAGAAGTGACTCCCTATCAAAATGCAGGAAAATCAAAGAAGAATTTTCTCTCAGCTCTCAACAGCTGAATGCACAAATGGGAGCATAACACAATCTGAAGCACTACAAATGTGGTGAGCTGGACAGTGATCTTTGATTCAATCAAATGTCAACTGAGAATAACATCAAGTCTTGTGTTATGAACTACATTCATAGAAAACTGTGAAGTAATTGGCAGTGTTTGTTTATCTAAGACTCAACTTAGAAAATATCCAGCCTGATGCTCACACAGTGATTCTTGAAGAATGTGACTTGAACAGTAGGTGAAGTGATCTGGCTAAGTGAGTAGCTGCAATGTATGGGACATTATGTATGTCATTATTGAAGTACCCAGTGACAGCCTTCACTGACAGCCTGATCAACCGTGAGATGCAGTACCGTATCATCATACCAAATCTTGTCTTCAAGAGGAATGAATCTGCCATGAAGCTTATTCTGGGGAAGCTGCTAACTGGAGCTTGTCCAACATCAATGCTGATGATAAAAGGATTCAACAGACCCAGAACAGTAGTTCCTCCGTTAAGTTTTTCCATGATAGGATTCCATAACCTTCTCAAGAGACAGGAGTTGATGACAGATACTGTAACTGAGTGTTGTAGTTAGAGAGAGAGGAGGAGAGTTGTTGATGGCTGGTGGAGTAATAAAGAAGTGTTGTATCTTGTTTCTCAACATGCATGTGTGGCATATTTTATGCATTTTCAATGTAATTATTGAAGTGTTGACATGCCAGAAGATGAAACAATGGTCATCACTTGACTCACCATCAGCTCAATAAATTGTGTATTTAATGAATCAGTGTTTTAAGTACATGTCGAAAGAGAATGTCTTGTACAGTTGCTGTCAAGTATTGTATCTGTGACTGTCTTAAGTGATGTGGTTGATTATACATATTGTGGAAAGTCCTGTATAGATGTTGTCAAGTATCTCTTATGATGTAAGTCTTGTACAATGGCTGGTGTACACAATTCCTTGTGAATGTATGTCCCACTTTTGTCAAGAAACTGTCATGTAGATGTCTTGTCCAACAGATGTAATGTACAGTTATTGTTGAGTTTGTCTACCAATAATTGAATCCTACAGTCCCAAAGCAATTGAACAAAACTGATATAGGTCATACTGACAAAATAAATAAGAGAAGATCTAAGGTGACGGACGAACAGCACACTGGCAACACTATGTTGAGTGAGAGGGATCCTCAGTTGTACAGGCGCTAATAGTTCAGATCTTCTCTGGCCTTGGGTGAACTATTTTACTTCTTTTATAAATTTATGTGTAGATAAATAATAGTCTCACAGTGGGGGTTTGAGCCAAAGAAAAGTGGTTCTCCAAAAAGGCTATTGCCGGAATGATTAGCTCATTTGAGTGACCTCTAGACAAAACGTGCTAAATCATATCCTTTATCTTGTTATTTATTATTCAAGATATATCTCCAGAGAACACTACTAACTAGGTCCTCTGTCAACTATCAAATTTGTCAAAATGGCGTATAATTATGGATACTAAGAGGTGTAACCATTTAAGTTATGCCATTTTAATGTGTCGCATATCATAGAACTATTCATATGATGTCATTGTAGTATGCGGGAGCCGCAGACGATCAATGGATAGCCCGCGTGCCTGCGGGAGCGGTGGTCATGTGATCGAATCATTATGCTTTACGTCGGGCTGTTTCATTGACATGGTCCAAACTATGTAACATGGTTGCCAGGGAATTGTATGGGAAGTATTGGTTGTCGGGGTTATATTTACTGCAGCCTCTATAAGCCGCCAATATAGGGTTGGCCCAATATACAGACAACGCCTCACCAATTTTAAAGAAATGCTTTGCTTTACTATATTGTACGTGACAGATGATATAATTCTTTGCTTTACTATCTAGTGCTTGATATATGATATAATTCTTTGCTTTGCTATCAAATACGTGAGAGATGATATAATTATTTGCTTTACTATCTAATACGTGAGAGATGATGTAATTCTTTGCTTTACTATCTAATACTGGAGAGATGATATAATTCTTTGCTTTACTACCTAATACGTAAGAGATGATACAATTTTTTGCTTTACTATCTAATACGGGAGAGATGATATAATTCTTTGCTTTACTATCTAATACGGGAGAGATGATATAATTCTTTGCTTTACTATCTAATACGGGAGAGATTATATAATTCTTTGCGTTACTATCTAGTGTTTGACAGATGATATAATTCTTTTCCTTTACCATCTAGTACGTGAGAGATGATTTAATTCTTTGCTTTACTATCTAGTGCGAGAGAGATGATATAATTCTTTTCTTTACTATCTAATACCGGAGAGATGATATAATTCTTTGCGTTACTATCTAGTGTGTGACAGATGATATAATTCGTTTCCTTTACCATCTAGTACGTGAGAGATGATATAATTCTTTACTTTACTATCTAGTGCATGACAGATGATATAATTCTTTTCCTTTACCATCTAGTACGTAAGAGATGATATAATTCTTTACTTTACTATCTAGTGCATGCCAGATGAAATAATTCTTTACTTTACTATCTAGTGCGTGACAGATGATATAATTCTTTACTTTACTATCTAGTACGTAACATATGATATAATTCTTTGCTTTACTATCTATTACGTAACAGATGATATAATTCGTTGCTTTACTATATTTTACGTGACAGACTATATCCATCCATCTTATGTCATGCCGTTAAGCGTGGGCGGCCGTGTTCTGCCATCTTACTTGACCATCAGAGTCGTGGATCAGCTCCGTGTTTCTTTCCAAACCATCCAGGTCTTCTCGGTCTCCCCCTTGGTCTCTTCCCTTCGATCTTGCCAGTTATCACCAAGTTCTCCAATTCATTTCTTCTCATATCGAAAGCCTTTGTGTAGTCAATGCAGCAGAGGTGTAGATCACAGCAGACGATATACATCTTGACTGTCTACGTCTAATGTCTCTAATCAGTTTACGATCTTCATTTGTTTCTTGTACTACTTGTTCATTGGTTTTTCTGTTTCTCCATGGTATTCTTTGAATTTTAATCAGAAATCACATTTCCACAGTCATTAATTGTTATTTTTAGCTTGTCTGCTCATTGTCCACGCTTCATATCCATATAAAAGTAAAGGTTCTATGTAGCACTTCAACACTATTTTTCTCGTTTCAATTGATATCTTTTTATTGGTCAGTATGTTTTTCATCTTGCAAAAGGCTACCTTTGCAATGGCAATTCTATTTCTAATCTCTTCAAGGCATCTCCCATCAGATGTTATGACTGTTCAGAGATAGCTGTACCGATTCGCTTGTTGAAGAATATGCCCATTTACTCGTATATCACATTGTGCTATTTCCTTCTTCCTAGTGACGACCATAGTCAGTGTCTTCTTACAATTCAGTTCTAACCCTAGTTGTTCACTATGTGCAACAACCGTATCTACTAAATTTTGCAGGTCCTGTACATTGTTTGCAATCAAGAATGTATCATCTGCATATCTAATGTTATTGTTGTATATTCCCCCAATGTCGTTTCCTTCCATACCATCTATATTTCTGAAAATGTTTTCACTGTACAGGGAAAAATGTTCTGGAGACATTACATATCCCTGTCTCACACCTCTCTTAATAGGCAGTTTGTTGTTTCCAATATGTGTTTTTTACAAGTCTAAGGTCCTTTCCATCAATTTGTAGATCTTCATGCATCCTTATGATATCGACATGTCTCACTTTATCGAAGGCCTTTGTGTAGTCAATACAGCAGTGGTGTAGATCACAGCAGATGATATAATTCTTTGCTTTATCATCTCGTACGTGACAGATGATATAATTCTTTGCTTTAATACCTAGTACGTGACAGATGATATAATTCTTTGCTTTATTATCTAGTGCGTGAAAGATGATAGAACTAATTATGTGTTTTGTTGTTTGCCTATCAAGAATGATGATAACCATTCATTTCATCCAGTGGGGTTGAAAGTATGGAGCCGTGAGTTCTAAGATGGCTGATAAGGCCTATTTTGGCTCGAAATGTTCTTTGACAATGTGGGCAAATAATTCTTGACGTTTCTGGAGGATTATTTCCTGCACTGGTTGCCTCACACGTGACTGCACCCTTGCGTAATGATGGCCACCACGAATTTCGGTCTCTGGCCCAGTCTCCCATGTGTCATGATGAATTCCAAAATCATTCAGTGAGATTTTCAGTGTCTTTAAAGTATTTCATTTGACCGCCTTGAGAGCGTTTACCACAACGCAATTCGTCGTAAAAATTTCGTTTAGGGAGCTTGTGATCTGGCATGCTAATCTAATTCTTCATTAGTAGAGTGTGGGTACTGGGCATGGACGCTCTTTCTATGACTTCAGTGTCTGGGATCTTGTCTTGCCATTTAATCTTCAGTAGCTTCCCAAGGCAGACATTGTGGAAGTGGTTTATTTTCATAGCGAGTCGCTGATAAACAGTCCAGGTTTCACAAGCATATAGCAGTGTGGATAATACAACTGCTTTGTAGACTTTCAGCTTTGTTTGCAGGCTTATTCCATTTCTGTCGCATGCATTCTTGTACAGTCTGCCAAAGGCCGGGCTGGCCTTGGAGATTCTTGCATTCACTTCGTCATCAATTGTGGCGGTTTTTTACACAGTGCTGCCAAGATAAGTGAATTTGTCCACAACACTTAGTCTATGACCATTCAATTTGATATTCGGCACAGTGTGATTATTCCCTGGAGCTGGCTGGTACATAACTACAGTCTTCTCCAAGTTGATATTGAGCCCAAATTTGGCACATGCATGTGAGAAAGCTGAAACATTGTGTTGCATGTCTGCCTCTGAGTTGGCACTGATCTGGTTATGTGATGTGCATCTATTGAAGTAAACAAGTAAAATAAAGACATACATCTTTACTTTATTGTCTACAAACGGGTTTTCGATAAAATAAGACACGTCAATATAATAAAGATGGTTGCAGAGCTATACGATGAAGTAAAAGGCCTTAGACTTTAAAAGAAAAATATTGGAAACAACAAACTGCCATAAGGATTGATAATGAAGTAGGTCAATATCAGCCTATTAAGAGAGATATGAGAAAGGGATGTACAATGTCTCCAGACCGTTTTTCCCTGTACAGTAAAAATTTTTATTTTAAAAATGTAGAAGATATGAAAGGAATCATCATTGAAGGACGAAACATGAATAGTATTAGATATGTAGATTATACGGTATTGTTTGCACACAATGAGCATGATCTGCAATATTTGGTAGATGCGGTTATTTGGACACAGTGAACAACTAGGGTTCAAATTAAATTGTAAGAAGACACAGATTACGGTCGTCACTAGGAGGAAGGAAATGTCACAATGTATTTTCAAACAAGTTAATTGTTATAATTATCTCGGAACAGTCATAACATCTGATGGGGGATGCCTTGAAGAGAAAAACAATAATCGCCATGGCGAATGTAGCCTTTTACAAGATGGAAAACATACTGAAAAATGTTTTTTTTAAAAGATGTCATTTGCAACGAGAAGGAGAATGTTAAGGTTAGTTAGTTAGTTAGTTAGTTAGTTAGTTAGTTAGTTAGTTAGTTAGTTTGTTAGTCAACAGATCTTATTAGTCGACAGGTCATCCTCGTAGTACATCGAACCATTCAGTCCATAAGTGCCCGGATCCTCTCTTCAGTAAATCCCGCAACGTGTAGCGACTGACTACACCAGTTCCATGTTGGTTTATTCATCTTCTTTGGCTTCGCTCGTGGTGTTCTTGTTTGACCACACCTCTTTTAATTTACTGTTCTCGCAGTCTGAGCATGGTTGTAGATACACAGTCATCAATTTGTTCTCGCAAGTCTTACTTCTCGTAGAGCAATCAAAATGTCAGCTTTGTCTATGGCTCGTCCGCCTTTCGCAGTAGCCTTAACTGCAATCTTGTCAGCCCGCTCATTTCCTCAGTACACCCGCATATCCCGGCACAAAAATTAAACTAATCTTTGCCAGCCGAGACAGCTACAGAGACAGCAGCCACTCTCTTTGGACCAACCCCATCTCTGTCCTCCTAAGCATACTCTTGGAGTCACTAAGGACACAAGCCCGATTGAATGTCTGTGCCTCGGGCCATGTTATTGCTTTACTTACTGCCATGACTTCCATAGTCAGGCTACTTGTGGTTCAAGCAAAAGCACCAGAATCTTTCTTCACTATTCTCCCTCCGGCATGAGCCGTAAAGCCAATGAACTTCTCAATCGTCGAACGACCGACCCATCTCTGTAAATGACAGCATCCAGCTCTAAAGAATTATCGAAGATCAAAGCCTGTACTTCCGCCTCCACAGCAGCCGGTTTTTCTTGTCTCCATTTTCTCTCTAGATGGATGCAAACTGAAAAGGACGTACAGAAATCTGCATTCGTACCCACTCCTCGCCAAGTTCTAAGTCCTCAAGTGATCAAACATGTTGAAGAATTTCTTCGGCTTGACTCATCCACGACTTTCTTCTTTTTAACCTTCTAGCTTTTACCTTCTTAATTGTACTGAGCAGTGGATGTTGTGTGTTTGTGTTAACTCTGAGGTAGGCACGTGCTCTGCATATTTGTATTTTGTCCTCAATGGTTGGAAAATCAAGAAGATAGCGCATCGCCCTGCATGCTGTATCTCGTGTATATCCAAGAATAATACGCATAGCTTCGTGCTGTTTCCTTTCCAACCTTTTTATCTGCTTACGCCTCACAGTCAGGATCGTCATGTTTGGACAGTAACAACGTTTCTTACAATTTATTCGTTTGGTCGTAATAATACTTTACTTGGCCAATATTTTTCACTTTTGGTTAATACAGTTTCCTAATTTTTATAAGTTTGACTGCGATATTTATTTTACTTGGCCAATATTTTTTTTTATCGGATAACATTTTTATTCTAATTTTCATAAGTTTGGACGAGATATTTATACGTTTGAACAATATTTTGTCACCTTTCATTAACAGAATTTCTTACTTTCTATACGTTCAAATGAGACATTTCTTTACTTGGCAAATATTTTTTTACATAATTTTTCTGACAAGTTTTCTTATTTTATTGTTGAAGTGATACGTAGGATTTGTACTTTTGTCTGGGTATCAAATGTGGCAATCCAAAAATACCAGGAAGGTATTCTTTTTTTATGGTTTTCATTTGTAACTCGTATGATGATGGTGTTTAAACTACTACGACACTCCACAGATAACTAATAACCGGTATCCATCCTTAACAATGGGTTTTACTAAGCAAAACATACTAAAACTAGCAATACCGACCATCTTTACTTTTTTAATGGTTTTCATTTGTAACCAGTATGATTATAGTGTATAAACACTACATCTATCTACAGATCACTAATAATCGCTACCCACCCACTGGCAACGAATTTCACAAAGCCATACCTACTACATTCAATACTAACAGCCATCTTTTATTTTTGAGGTGTTCATTTGAAACCTATATGGTAATAATGTATAAGCCACTACGGCGCTCTGCAGATCACTAAAAACCGCTATCTTTTATTATCAACTGGAAAAAAAAAATAATAAATATACAAATAGCACATACAATGTATCAGTTAAAAAAGGAGGAAATTGCAATAATCTAGTCGAATAGGTATTCGTGAGTTACTTCCCTTGAACTATTTAAGGGAGTCTCTGTGGAGAAGTGGTCAAGCAGTTTGACTCGTGCTCGAAAGGTTGTGGGTTCGATTCCGGGCCGCACCCTTCGGATTACGAGTTAAATGTTTCGGAGATTCCTGTGGGTCGTCGCTAAAAGCTACGGTGTTCGTGCTTTGTGCGAGGCTTTCCGTGCTGCGGAAAGAGACCGGGCCATATGGGATTAAACCCGGTGCAATGAAGTCGACCCTGTCGATTGTTAAGCGATTTTTTTAGGAACTATTTAAATGGTACTTATGGCGTATATGACTGTATCATAGTAAGGGAAACTATTTATCCTTGTCTGGACAAGAGCAATAATTCACAATAATATTATTTTCTTATAATTTAAAGATTATATTACAATACGCATTAAGTATGATAATTATATTGAATATTATTTTTAAAAAATTAGATTGCTAATGTATGTTAGATCTTCTATAAGTCAATTTTCAATGTTAATTAGCTATTATCTTTATGATATTCTTCTTCCTCAATAATATGTATTTCATGAGGTAGTCCATAACAATATCCAATTTACTCAACCGTTTCGGTCTGTTGGCTAAGATCAAAGTGTAGTATCAGGCTTTATGGGATAACATTCCCTATCAACTCCCAACAAATACATGCACAGACATGGCAAAACCTCACACAACAAATTATGGACATGCTGCACAGATACAAGTATAAGACATCCACAATTTTTGGTAGGAGCACCATAGTTAACACATTCTTCAATTCCCGAAATTATATATTTAGACACAGTGCTAGACCCTCCTAAACAGACAATCACAGACATCAACTAACACATCAGACGTTTCATCTTTGGCAGCACAATCTATTGCATACAACACAATACACTCATTCAGGACAAACTACAAGGGGGCATAGCACTACAAGATATACACACAAAAATACAAGCGCTTAGAATCCAACACATAGGACGTATCCTCAATCAACCAGAACAGCACCCGATAGCACTCTATTACATAGAACTCAGACTGCAACACCTTAGAAGAATACAACTCGATTCACCACACCATTTTGGAACACTACCCTCCTTCTACAAGACATGTATACACGCACTTCAAGGACGCGAGCATGTAATACACCAGACAATACACTAGATTTACAAATATCTAGTCAAACAACAATCACCCCTCTGCTGTGTGTCCACCGTGACGAGGTAGAGCGGCTTGTGCGTCCCAATGACCCCAAGAGCTATGCCGACGGTAGCACAGCTACTGGTAGGGCCACCCATGTCGGACAGGTCAAGGGAGAGGGACCAGACGAAGAGACACACAAACCTGCTGCCTTGTAGGTAGACTGGGGACAGTCAAAGGCTAGCGAAAGCACTCTGAATACATGCTTGTCGAAATCGGATGTACTGAGCCACAGGCTTGACAAAGCAGTGCAACGTAAAACCTGCTGCCTTGTAGGTAGGCTGGGGACAGTCAAAGGCTAGGGAAAGCATCCCGAATAAATGCTTGTCGAAATCGGATGTACTGAGCCACAGGCTTGACAAAGCAGTGCAACGTAACTTAATTCATGATGTCACAAATCAAAATTAATCGTTATGGTGCTAATCCCGTGAAGTCCCATCAGGCGGTGATAGTGCCGGGCCCCCTGCCTCGAGGGGGTCCACCCATGACTACTGGTGGTCACCTTCCCCTGTGCTGTGGAGTCAAGGCACAGAGGAGTAGGTTAAGAGCTATTGACCAAATACCACGGACACTCAACATACTACAGTGGAATGCCGAAGGAGTTTACAAGAAGAAAGACTCCCTAACACAGCGTCTTCATAAAGATAGAATAGATGTGGCATGCATTCAAGAGACACACCTCAACGCCAATCACAAATTCTCAGTCAGAGGATATCAGGCCACACGTTTCGACCGCGAAGGACACAAAGGAGGAGTTCTAATACTTACACGAAATACAATACCTTGCAGCGAAGTATCTGTGATCTCTGACAACCAAACGGAAATTATAGGTGTTGATATAATGATAAAGGACGTGAAAATAAGAATCTACAATCTGTATAGCCCAGCAGATAAGGACCTTACACTCTCAAACATGAAAATAACTGACACAAACTGCATTATTGTCGGAGACTTTAATAGCCGTTCAGAAAGATGGGGATACCCAGATACTGACAAAAGAGGAGATGAATTGGAGGACTGGGAAATAGACTCAAATCTCCATCTACTCAACAAAGCGGATGACACACCGAGCTTCTACTCCAGAAGATGGCTTACCACTTCTACTCCAGACTTAGCTTTCTGCACAGGAGACATCCTCCACAAAATCGATCGCCATGTGCTGGACCAATTAGCAGGTAGTGACCACAGACCAATCAAGCTTGTAATGAATATGGAGTATGTTCCACAGGAGCAAAAGCCCTTGCCCCGCTGGAATTACAAACGAGCAGATTGGGACAGATTTGCCATACTAACAGACAAATATTGTGAAAACATAAATACACGATATGGCAACATAAAGCAAATGGTGGAAAGTCTAAACAGAGCGATAATACAGGCAGCCACTGAGTCCATTCCAAGAGGAGCGAGGAAAAATTACAAACCATACTGGACTGAAGAACTACAAAGTGTGGAGGACAAAGTTGAAGATGCCAGGAAGACTGCAGAGAGAGAACAAACAATTGAAGCGAACATCTCTCTGAAAGCCATCTCAGCAAAATATAAAAGAACAGTAAATCAAACAACAAGGGATTGTTGGAGGGAAAAAACAGAAAACCTGAATTTTGACAGGGATGGAAACAAACTATGGAAACTAGTGAAAGCCATGATCAATGAAGGACCTAGAAACAAACAAATAACAATTAAACAAGGAAATGCCTTGCTTACAGGAAAAAAGGCTGCAAATGCACTAATGGAACACTATGCAAATGCAAACCACATTGATATTACAACCGAACAGAAGAAAGCAATCAAAGACAAACAGATACATCATAGAAATACAGAGACAGCAGCAGAATATATGATGGCAAATCTAACAATGGAAGAAATGGAACAGGCAATGAATACCCTAAAAAAGAAGAAATCACCAGGAAAGGATGGAATCACAAATGAAATGCTAATAGGACTAGGCACCAAGGCAAAGAAGAAACTACTAGCAGTCCTAAATAACAGCTGGAAGAGAGGAATAGTCCCACAGGCATGGAAGGAAGCTATACTAATACCAGTCCCAAAGAAAGGAAAAGACCTGGAAGAACCAAATGGCTATCGACCTATCAGTCTACTTAGCTGTGTAGGAAAATTAATGGAACGCATTATCAATGGCAGGCTAACATGGCATCTGGAAGAAAACAAACTCTTAACACCACACCAAGCAGGATTCAGAAAGTACAGATCCACTGAAGATCAAATAACCTATATAGCTCAGGAAATAGAGGATGCCTTCCAAGAGAAAAAGCACACACTAGCAGTCTGGATAGATTTAGAAAAAGCATTTGATAAAGTATGGAAGGAAGGACTGAAAGTAAAACTGCAAAAAATGCATGTTTGTGGAAAAATGTATAAATGGATCAGCCACTACCTTGAGAACAGAACTGCCAGGACAAAAGTACAAGGACAAACAAGCAAAATGATGCTGTTGGAGCAAGGTGTCCCCCAAGGAGGAGTTCTTTCACCAACATTATTCCTAGCATATATAAATGACATCACGGAAAATTTTCCAGCCAGAGTACACACATCCTCCTTTGCAGATGACCTAGCCATATGGACATCTGAAGAATATATTAGTACAGCTAACAGCAGAATACAGCAAGCCTTATTAGCGCTAGAGGACTGGTCAAAATCATGGCTAGTGAAGATAAGTGAGGAGAAAACAACATGCACAGTGTTCTCCCTCTCAAATAAAACTCAGCAACCTAAGCTGGTATTGAATGGAAAAATATTGCGCCATGAAGAAAATCCAAACTATCTAGGAGTCACCTTTGATCGTCGCCTGACATGGAAGACACAGGTTGAGAAAAATCGAACAAGAGCAAGGCAGAGAATGGCAATCATGAAAAAGCTTGCTGGTACAACGTGGGGAGCAGATGAGAAAGTTCTCAAGAAGTTATATACTGGACGGGTGAGGCCAGTACTGGAATATGGCATTGCAGCTTGGGCAACAGCAGCTAAGTCAAACTTTAACAAAATAAGTAGAGTCCAAAACCAAGGAATGCGAATCATAACTGGAAGCCTGAAGACAACGCCTATTAATGAACTAGAAAAGATCACTTGTTTACAACCAATGCAGGACAGAAGAGATAGCAGAGCCCAGCAACAAGCAGAAAAATTTAGAAGATTGACAGACCACCCTATGTATAACAGGTTTAATGGTTTTGGAAAAGGAAGACTGAAGCGTAGCAACTTTGTAGAAATTGCAAAACGAAAGATTAGGGCAGATCCCATACTTAACATATCAACAGTCCAGCCCATTTACAATGCACACAACTTCCCAGCTTGGAGACAGCAGCAACTGCCTGAGATGATAGAAAACATTCCTGGTATTGAGAAAAAGAACACTCAGAATGAAACCGAAAGAAGAAAAATAACCCTCAACTACATAAAAGAACATTACCCAAGGAGCAATTGGACCCATGCATATACAGATGGATCAGCCAAAGATTCAATTAAAAATGGAGGAGGAGGAATTCTCCTTAATTTAAAAAATGGAGCTGATAAAAACACAGTCAGTGGCAACTGGAAAATTTTCAAGTAACTTCAAAGCGGAGGTAGAGGCTTTGAAAACTGCAGCAGAAATGCTCTTGATGGAGGAAAATAAAGAGAAGCAAATAGCTATCTTCACAGATGCAAAGTCAGCTGTCTCAATACTGAAGAGCAAAAACAGCACAGAACTAGCTGACCTAAGAGCAGCACTCCATGGTCTATGCCAGAAATCCAAAAAAGTTGTAATACATTGGATCCCATCACATTGCAGTATACCTGGAAATGAAGAGGCTGACAGACTAGCAAAAGAGGGTGGACGATTACCACAGCCTGACATAGACATAACCTATAATGAGGCAAAAAGGTTTATAAAAAGCACTTATAGAACCAAATGGGAATCAGAGCATCCAGGCCACCAGAAGGATGATGCATATTACAAACTCGACCGAAGAGAACAAGTAGCAATCTTCAGACTCCGCACAGGACATAACAGGCTGAAACACCACTTGTTCAATAAACTAAAGATAGGAGATACCGATGAATGTAATTGTGGAACTGGTAAAATGACAGCTAAACATTTGCTGCAGGAGTGCCCAATATATGCAGAACAGAGAAAGATATTTTGGCCCACGCCTGCTTCGTTTGAGGACAAGCTCTATGGAGATATCAACAAGCTCAAGTTGACTACAGCTTACTTTAACTACATTCAGGTTGACATCTAAAGGTGCATGAAGATGTATTTAGACTGCCACACTTCATACCACAGGTATGTCGGCGTCCCAGAGGCATGAAATAGAATATTGCTTGGATAGCACATCCATTACGTGGAAAGTCCGAATCAAAAGCTCACTGGGTGGGCTTCGTAAATGGTGGAAAAAGTGTCCTAGTGACACGAAATGGAATATTGCTTGGATAGCAAATCCATTACGTGAAAAGTCCGAATCGAAAGCACACTGTGTGGGCTTCATAACAGGTGGAAAAAGTGTCCTAGTGGCACGAAATGGAATATTGCTTGGATAGCAAATCCATTATGTGGAAAGTCTTAATCGAAAGCTCACTGTGTGGATGTCATCTGCAGACTGTATTCTTCTGGTTTCCAGAGGAACAGCCTATGGTGAACGGAAGGCCCAATATACGGAAGTCAGGCTAAGCAGCCATGTGCAGGACGTGACGATTCCTTGGGTGAGCCCAGTACCAGAGCGCTGTGTGATGGCTCTGCAAGTATGGAAGCCTCCTTGGATGGCGGGGAATGCCCATGGTCTGCCCCTGCCTTCCCTTGAGGGTTGACCAGGATGTCTTTGGCTGTTCTATATGGGCCAGCTAGTGGGGGATAACACCACAACAGTGAGATTCAAACGTCCTAAGAAACCACCGGGAAGGTTAACCCGGTCAACAAATGCCCGCAGAAGTCGGATGTGTCGGCCTGACGGCGCAAGAACGCAGCTCTGCTGTAAACAGGCACAACGCAGTCACATCCACACAAAAAAATCCGGATGAACGAAGAAGAAGAAACAACAATCACCCCCACTACGACTTAGAATAAAAAGAGGACAAAAATACTGCATACAAGACTACACATGTACTTTCACTAATCTTCACAACCCACTCATCACACCCAAAGCCAGAGAAATTACGTATCGTTTAATCTTTAACATGTCACCAACTACTGAAAAAACAAGCACACAGGTCAAAACAAATAGCACAATGTCAAATTTGCAGAAATAACATACAGAAAACTAAAGATCCCATCTATTACACATGTCCAAACGTCCAAGCTGCACTAGACACACTAAGACAACTCATTGAAACATTCACTAAAAAGAGAACAGATATGTATAAAGCAATTTTTTTAAAATACCATTCCTAAACCTACCAAGGACAATCACACGAAATTGCTAATTTCACTGGCAGAATACAGATACCTAGTTTGGTCCTGTAGAAATGGAGCATCATACAAATTTAAAACGTACAATTCACTTTTAATACTGCACATGTTTCAAAACAAAATCACACAAATATTCACAAACACACTGACATATCGAAATTAAACCAGCTTATTTATTTACTCAATTGAATACTCATAATATGTATGAATGTGGACATGCACACATATATGTGTGATTGTATTTTAGAATGTGGAATATACATGTCTTTAATGTTTGGTTTTCTCATATAATATTGGCGCCTGACCGTCTTGGCAGAAGATTGTTTGGCCTGTGCCGCAAGGCTAAAGAAATCAAACTATAGCAATGACGAGTGGTTTTGTCCCAAACCAGTTCGTGCTGTGAAATTTTCCACACAAGGGCGGGGGGTTAGGGGGTTTTTAAATCTGTGTTTT
>JACEFZ010013309.1:0-23762 GCA_014155875.1 Cepaea nemoralis
TGATTGCGCTCTATACGCCAACTCAGAGGCGGACATGCAACATAATGTTTCAGCTTTCTCACATGCCTGTGCCAACTTTGGGCTCAATATCAACTTGGAGAAGACTGTAGTTATGTACCAGCCAGCTCCAGGGAATAATCACACTGTGCCGAATATCAAAGTAAATGATCATAGACTAAGTGTTGTGGACAAATTTACCTATCTTGGCAGCACCGTGTCACAAGCTGCCACAATCGATGACGAAGTGAATGCAAGAATCTCCAAGGCCAGTGCAGCCTTTGGCAGACTGTACAAGAATGTATTGGACAGAACTGGAATAAGCCTGCAAACAAAGCTAAAAGTCTACAAAGCAGTTGTATTATCCACACTGCTATATGCTTGTGAAACCTGGACTGTTTATCAGCGACACGCTAGGAAATTAAACCACTTCCACACAGTCTGCCTAAGGAAGCTACTGAAGATTAAATGGCAAGACAAGATTCCAGACACTGAAGTCCTAGAAAGAGCATCCATACCCAGTATCCACACTCTACTGATGAAGAATCAGATTCGCTGGGCTGGTCACTTGACTCGCATGCCAGATCACAGGCTCCCTAAACGAATTTTCTACAGCGAACTGCGTTGTGGTAAACGCTCCCAAGGTGGCCAGAGGAAACGTTTTAAAGACACTCTGAAAATTTCACTGAATGCTTTTGGAATTCATCATGACACCTGGGAGGCTGCAGCCAGAGACCGAAATTCGTGGCGTGCATCATTGCGCAAAGGTGCAGTTATATGTGAGGCAACCAGGACTGCAAGAGCTGTGAAGAAAAGGCAGGACAGAAAAACCACTGCAGGAAATCCTCCTCCAGAGACGTCAAGCATTCTTTGTCCACATTGTCAAAGAACATTTCGAGCCAAAATAGGCCTTATCAGCCATCTTAGAACCCACGGCTCCACACCTTCAACCCCACTGGATGAAATGAATGGTCATCATCATTCTTGATGGACAAACAACAATCCACACGCAAAAATCAGCTCAGTGCACTGGAAGCAGTGGCACGTGGGTGGACTATTTCATAAAACCTTGACCTCCGACCTTCCCAGGTTGGTCTGTCCCAGCCCTTGACTGCCCCATGTCTTGATATCCGACCTTCCCAGGTTGGTCTGTCCCAGCCCTTGACTGCCCCATGTCTTGACCTCCGACCTTCCCAGATTGGTCTGTCCCAGCCCTTGACTGCCCCATGTCTTGACCTCCGACCTTCCCAGGTTGGTCTGTCCCAGCCCTTGACTGCCCCATGTCTTGACCTCCGACCTTCCCAGACTGGTCTGTCCCAGCCCTTGACTGCCCCATGTCTTGACCTCCGACCTTCCCAGGCTGGTCTGTCCCAGCCCTTGACTGCCCCATGTCTTGACCTCCGACCTTCCCAGGTTGGTCTGTCCCAGCCCTTGACTGCCCCATGTCCATCTGCAGGATGGCCTGTTTTTGTGTCTCCTTTAGTCTGGATCTACCCGTCTGCCGTGTGTGATATGATCATGGTAGCAGACCTGTGAGACATTTTGACACGCACACCTCGCTATCACTAGAAAGCAGAGACACGAAAGAGGGAATTTTGTAAAGTAGTATTCGTGATGTAATGGTTATGACGTTGTGATGTCAATCCTATGAGGTTTAGATGCCAACTCTCAACTTTTCCTACGGGAGGGAAAGCCCGTCCACCTATTTCTCCACGCACTTCATACCTTCAATATGTGCTGGCCCTAACACTTTACATGCAGACAGCAGGTTCCTCGTATAGGGCATTACAAATTATTATTGCTTAGTGTGGCTGTTTTACTTGATGTCCCAATCACTTGCTTATATTGCTTCATGGATAAGCCATCCTTGGCATTGCTAACCCAGTTATACAATACATTCTTAGCCGAAATAAGAATGCTCCCAATGGTTAGGATTGCACATATGTCTGGCGATGCTGCATCTTGCATATTCTTCAATATTATCAGCTAGGATTTATTTTGCCGACTCTCTCTTTCTCCTCTCTCTCTCTCTCTCTCTCTCTCTCTCTCTCTCTCTCTCTCTCTCTCTCTCTCTCTCTCCACCCTCCTCTCTTTCTCCACCCCTCCTCTCTCTCTCCCTCTCCCTCGGCCTCCTGCCTCTTGTTGTACCTTGGAGAAGAGTTAAACCACAATGAGTCGTAACGAGAAGCAGCCAGAGTCAAGATAATTGTGTCAAGATAAGAAAACAGCTGGGACCACACTGAATTCACACCCGCTACCTACCAACAGCAGCTGCGCTAGGATAGTGGCTCGTGTGTTGCTTACCAAAAAGTGGTCCCGATGTAATCCTCAGCAATTTTCGGGTTCGTTTTTTCCAACAGGTGCGACTCCACCTAGCCTCATAAACTGTGTATTGGATAATTTCCAGAATTGCCTAGGAAAGAATTGCGACGAGGAATTGAACTGATCGCCTCACCTCTTCTCATTATGCTTAGGCGTAGAATAGTGAAGGCCAACACTTTATATACCTAACGGCAGTATCTGTGTTGCGACAAAATTCTTACCACCTCAAGTTGACGCTGTTACTTCGCCCCTGCTACTGAATTGAATGCGTGGAGCGACACTGGAATTTAACGTGGAGTGCTTTTACATATGTTCGCGGTTGTTTGTAGCGTGAACTGCATGTTCAGAAAAATGCTGGCCGGCCGGTCGCTGAACTAACTGGGTTGCCTTCATGCAGTAATGTGTGGCTGATGGTTGTCCAGTGACCGCCGCTTCCATCGAGGATGAACTGTATTTTTCGTGGCGAACTTTTTTGTTGACATTCTGGCAAGCTGCCTTATGCATAGTATAGCTAAGCGGGATGTTGGTTTGTCGAAACTCCTGTCTGCTACACTTTTCACATGGGGCAGTGAGGATCATTTTGTTCGATATTTACTGGCACAGGAACGGAGCATAATGGGGCGACCCTTTGCCGTGAAGTTGGAACCGCGACTAACTAACCTCGCTGAAGATGCTGGTACACGTTCACAGTCAACAACTTAAGATTTCCTAAGTGTGCTGTCAGTGACCAGGTCTGTTGTCCATCTCACAAGCAACTGAAATTAGATGTATGTCAATTTATGTGATTTTTTATAGCAGCATGGGTTTATGATGGTCTTCGTTTTATCTGGCGTATGTTTGTTTCATAGCGGATTGTTTACTGTAGTTTTGGATGGATGAGCTTCAAAGTGGATTTGTTCCTACAACACGATATGCAGAAGTTACCTTCGTTTTTCCGACAGCTGCGACCCTGGGGTCCGCTTAGCCGCCCATAAAGTAGATGTCATGCTGATCGCCCTGGTACCAACTACCACAAAGAGCCGCATTTAAGAAATATGACGGATACAGAACAAAGTAGGAACACGCAATAAATGGAGTGAGGATATCAAGAACAACCTTCGAGAAATGAACACCAGCTGACAAAATATTTCTCTCTCTCTCTCTCTCTCTCTCTCTCTCTCTCTCTCTCTCTCTCTCTTTCTCTCTCTCTCTCTCTCTCTCTCTCCTCTCTGTGTTTGTGTGTGTGTGTGTCTTAACACCCCCCCCCCCTTCCGCCTCTCCCACCCCACACACACACACTCTGAGGTAGATGGAGGAAAACAATAGGAAGAAGAGTTAAGAACCAGCTGGTTACACACACGTCTGCCTCGTCCGTTAGCACGACCCTTCCTGCTAGTCGCGAATTGGATTCCTGGCTCTATGAGGCGTAGCCGCAGGTAGTCATCGATTTGTATTTCCTCGTGCAGCAGGCGATCATTTGAAGACAGTATCATGGCTCCCTTGCCCAGCCCGTGTCTCCTCCAGGGGTGCCATGGAAAGCGGGAAGAAAATTCACCAGCTTGCAAGATGAAACCTGTTCATATGCCTGCGCAATGTATATTTTGTTGGTTGTCTTGAGTGTTTTCTTTCAGCCATTGTTTTGTTATACATTTCTAACAAAAAGCTGCAGGTATATTTAGGGACAAAAAGGGTGAAATTAAAGGATTGTTTTATCTGTCTTAAGGTTCGCTGGGCATAGGGTGCTAGACTCATGTTTTTATAGTAGTTAGACGCGGCTCCAACTTCACGGCAAAGGGTCATCCCATATTGCTCCGTTCCTGTGCCAGTGAATATCACACAGAATATTCCTCCTGCCCCATGTGAAAAGCGGAACAAACAGCAGTACCAACAAACAAACAGTACGCACAGGCAAGTACATGCATACTGCCGCTACCAAAATACCAACACAGCTTCGCCACGAAAATTACATTTCATCGTCGATGGAAGCGGCAGTCACTAGAAAAGCAGCAGCGTACACACATTACTGCATAATGCAAAACTAGCTAGTTCAGCAACCGGCCGTCGTCATTATCTGAACATGCAGTTCACAATACAAACAACCGCGGACAGCACTCCACACGAAATCCACAGCTCATAGTGTTACTTCAAGCACGTAATTAACTCAGTAGCTTGGCGACGGAAACATGCACTATCATGTTTTATAGACCAATGGGCACTCGATAAGTAGTGTGGGCAGTACCACCTCAACCCCATTTACTTTCCAAGACATGACCTAGGCTAGGTCCACCTGGGAACCCAGTCCAATTTGGTCAAACCTGCTTTATGAGGATTCGAACTCAGGACCATCAGTCCGACAGGCGAGCGTCTAGCCACCACGCTACTTCGAATTCCACGCTAATGTGTCCTGTTTCTTTATTTGCTGGTTGGCCCGCGAACTTACAGACATCCACACTGTGGGCGTTTCTGTGAGTGTAATTGACGGCCAGCTAGAGGCAAGTACAACCGTTGACATTGGTGTTTGACTGGCCTACCCAACCGAAGCAAATGCTGCCGGTTGTCTCCTTAGCTTGGGTTAGGTAAACCAGGCCACCCAGCACGCGGACACAAACCAGAAACCCGTGGTTAAGTCAGCAGCCAGGGGAGTTACGCTGAGAGAGGACACAACTCGGCGGTAAATCCGTAGAGCCAGGATCCAGGTACCCCAGTGTGTGTGTGTGTGTGTGTGTGTGTGTGTGTGTGCGCGCGCGCGTGCGTGCGTGCTTGCTTGCTTATGTGCGTGTGTGTGTGTATGAGAAAAGAAACTGTCGTTAGGGTTGGAAGTATTGGGCCTTCAGTATCTAGGCAGCAACATACGAGTAGGAGTGGTCATTTCCTTTCCTCGTCGCTTTCCCTTCACAGACAGTTTCAGGTAATGTTGAAAAGCGTCTAGTATCCATCGCCGGTCTCCCTGGAGAATGGAGTTAACGACTTTCTCCGTATATCCACGTGAGGAGCACAGCTGCGCGAGATTCGGCAGTGGATCACGTCGCTTTGGTTACTTACGGGGTATGTGAGCCGGTCGCTCAGAAATCAATGGCAAACTACTGAGCGTAATTTTGCCAAGAACATCAACAACAGCTGAAAAATGCTGGTGTTGGCTGCAACGTCCTGTAAAGGATATGCAACTTTAAAAAATCCATCTTTAGGAGGCTGGGTCGACCCTGAAGCGGTATGCTAAATATAACAGTTACTTATCTGTATCCGTGTGAGCTGGGTACGTCCCTAATTGGATCTGCTTATCTAATAAAGTGAATGAACCGGATGTGTGGTTAAGGGGGTCACGAGCCTAGGAATTGCCCTGGCAACCCGAGGGCAACCCAGCACCAGTGTTGCATGCCCGTTGGTTTGAGCTTGGAGAGGGGAATGAGAGCATTGCCAGACAGTCCCTATGAAAATGATACGTTAGACCTGACCTGGTGGGGGTGGGGTCCTTCACAATAA
This sequence comes from Cepaea nemoralis, assembly GCA_014155875.1. Lineage (NCBI taxonomy): Eukaryota > Metazoa > Mollusca > Gastropoda > Stylommatophora > Helicidae > Cepaea > Cepaea nemoralis. The sequence goes on from JACEFZ010013309.1 coordinate 5,779, forward strand.
TCTCACTCCGATAAGTGTAGACACTTTTCAGGGCTTAATCGATCCAAGGCTTCGGACTCAAGAGTTGGTGCAGGGTTGAGAGAGAGAGAGAGAGAGAGAGAGAGAGAGAGAGAGAGAGAGAGAGAGAGAGAGAGAGAGAGAGAGAGAGAGAGAGAGTCTCTACACCCACCTTACTACTATAGATGCAAGCCGTTTTCATGACTCAGACGACCCGAATAGTACACGAAACTTAAGAGGTAAAACCCAACCTTCCAAAGACTTCACAACCAACGAACCAAATTATCAACCAGCTAACCAGTCACACAGCCAGCCAACCAACCAACCAGCAAACCAACCAGCCAACCTATCAGCCAACCAGTCAACCAACCAGCAAATCAATAAGTCAACCAATCTACCAACCAGCAAACTAATAAGCTATCCAACCAATCAACCAACCAGCAAACCAATCAACCAGTTAACCACTCTACCAACCAACTAGCCAAGCAACCAACCAGCCAATCAACTAACCAGCCAATCGACCAACCAACCAATCAAAAGAACAGCAAGCAATTCTATTATATAAACAAGGTATATTTGCCCTAATGGTGATATGTTTTTGTTACAAATTTTTCGTAAAAGTAGAAAGAACCTTGTCTATTGGAAATCAATGTAATATTTGTCTTCTTGGGATGGTGAAATGTAACACCCATTATGTGCGTGTAAGAATGGGAGATCATAGTTCGCCATCTGTCGTGAAATACTGAATGTTAGTGATTCCCAGATCGACGACTGTATACAGCGAACACCCAGGGAGCAGAAGGGTTAATGAAACAGAAGGATATAAACAACGGATTGACCAGCGCATATGTATATAGGTCAAGTCGGGAGAGTCGACTACAACACAGGTAAACTGGCGAGTGGAAAAATTAGTTTGCTACAAAGACAGACAGTATCATGGACCAGCCTATTGCGTTCTGGAGGTAGGTTTGCGACTAAGACTGGACAGCAGAATGCGGTTTGGTTGTATTAAACAACGGAAAAGTTCGAGATCAGAAATTTTCCACTGACAAGGGATAATGAAGTCTGAATTTGCTTTGTCCAGCAATGTCAAGGATTATGCGACATAGACTGACCTATAAAGAGTAGCCTCTTTCTTTGTCAGTTTAGTGTGTGTATTCCCAACTGGACGAGAAGATAGAATTATGTGTCCTGTAATGAAAAGAAATATCCTCCCTTATAATGGGATAAAGTGCTTGGATGCGGATAAATTTCGATTCGTGGATTTACATTAATTCTATAAAGGAACATAGATGCCTAAATAAGGTATATTAGAGTATAGTTTTAGAATAGGAATATAGATATTAGTGAAGTGCATTTAACATTGTTTGCTATTAGTAGGAATAGTATAGATGTTGGGTGAATCTTTTATCCTATGTCAGAGTGGGTTTTTTCGGAAGCCTTTTCATTTCGGCTGGAGGAAAAGACACTCACATAGGGGAGAAGAGGAAGCAGACACAAATCTCACTATTAAATGTATCTCAACCAGGTTTCCATACCAGTGCGAGACGTATCAAATAAGAGAATACAGATGGCTGTGGTCCAGATCACTCAGTGTTGATAACCCACAAGAAAGCCCTTTAAAGTAATAAAGCACGACACTTGTGCAGGAGAAAAGAAAGAATAGAAGTCTCACCGGAAGAATTAAGGACGACAGAGAAAGAATAATAAAGATCAGATGAGCTAATGGAAAAGCTCAAATGACTCAATCTCATAGAGTAGCAAAATGCGTACCAAGGGCATATATCAATTACAAAATATCGAGTGTAGAACTTTTACAGAACACTAATAGAACATTTTAGAATCTCGATGTGTTGTTCCAGAATGGATTAAAGAACGCTATACGAAAACAACGAACATTCATTTTAAGCGGACAGCAAATAGTGAGCGAGTTAAGTACATTGATACAGTGGTGAACATTTTCATTACAAAGAACGGATTTATCTACAGACTCAAGCAGACGGAGCCGTCAGGGTGAGATCGTTCTGTGGTGTCTATATATCGTCCTGTACTTTAGCCGAGAGAAGAGACGAGAGAAAGACACGAAGACTATCTATCTACATCTTATCTAGCAGCCACACCAGAAGAACACTAGCAACTACACAGACAATACCCATCCATACACAAGACATAGTTTTATAAATAAATCTTTTATTTAATGTTAAAAAGAACTGTTGTCGGAGTATGTGTTGGGGGAAAACTAGAGAGAGAGTGAAAGAAAGGGATATATGGAGGATAAGACGGAAGAGAGGAGTGTAGACAAAAAGTCAGTAACTAATCCCAACAGATAATCAGGTTAAAGATGTGCATGTTGATTCCAATCTCCTCTCGAGGAAATAACAGCACACCATCCCAAATGATCCCCTGCGACAGACGGATCAGGTCTGGGATATTTTCTCCATAATGCTACTTGGCCATGTCGTCCATTGCATTCAGTCTTCCTTTTGCACGGTGCACTTAGATCTTGGAACGGCGCTCACGGACAAGAAGATTAGAGACAGTTGAATAATGTGGGGAGGTTATTTATGATGGAGCTTCGTGGAATAGCGACAGGCTTGGTGTGATTTGGTTGAAGGCCTATGCTCTAGTGCAGTGGTTCTCAACCTTTTTTGGCCCGTTCCCCCCTTCACCATATTTTCAGAACGTCATTCCCCCCTTCCTATCAAAAATTTGGCCATGCCCCCCTTCACCGTATTTTCAGAACGTCATCCCCCCCCCCCTTTCATATTTCCAATCTAAAAATCCTCCCACCCCTACACAGTATACGTAAAAATGGAAGGTAAATTTAATAGCATATACTATAAACAAGTCTAGACATCCACATAAAACATGATTTGTGGGTCTACTTACTTTATAAAATAAATTTTAAAAGGATGAGACATACATAACTGTAAAGTATGAAGGAAAAACAATATCAAGTAATCGGTTCTTGTATTAACGCGATCTTGAAATGGTCTTCATTCCCCCCCCCCCCCTGGAAACCCTAAAATTCACCCCTGGAGGGGGGGGGGATTCCCCACCGGTTGAGAACCACGCTCTAGTGGAAGATAAAGAGCAGCAAATGAAGAAGACAACATTTTGCTGTTTGTGAAAGTCATACAGACATGCTTTTTGTCTTGTGGTTATGTTCCCACCCAGGCGTCTGCTGGGTACGGTTTTTGGAACTAGGCGAGTTCTGAATGTCCAGTTCCTAAAGATTTCTGAAACGTTTTACTAATATTTGAAGTTCCTTCCTCCAAGTGACCTCTCCCTCTCCCTTTGCCCCCTCCTCCCCTTTATTGTTTCCCTTTTCTCTCACTTCGCCCCCCCCCCCCCCCCCCCCCACCCTCCCCAAATTAGAGAGCTGAAGTGACGTTTTGTGTTTATTTGGGGGAAATTAGCTGTCAAAATTCCCCCAACCAGCTGTGGAATTTTACCCTGAATGTTTGCGTATTTTATTAAGTGAAGTGTGTTGCCGGGGGACGGTAGATACAGAACGAGAGTGGTGTAACCAAAGAGGAAAGGGTGTACAGTAGGAATCTCCGCGAATTGGGTCACACACCTGCGCCGCGAACCCACGGACGAACTGGCGAAGAGACACGCGAAAGCACTGCCCGTCTATTGAAGCATAAGCCGTGGCCTGTTTACCGGTCCTGCCTTTAGGGCATTAGTCCGCTTGATAGCGCTGAAGGGCCGGGGTAGGATGGGAGTGCTGTAAGGACCTGGCTTGTTCCTTCTGTAGTGCGACAGACAGGTATTCTCCTCGCACCCCAACTCTCCGCATTTTACTTGTTGATCAGCTTAAAATGGGCTACCACCCACTCCTGTTAAAAAAAAAAAAATTACATTAGATCTGGGGATATGGGAATAGTTTTTGAACTGTTGATATTATAATCATCATTATCAAATATTATATTATAATATATACATCTACGATAGATATTGCCGTAAAGAGGTTAGTGCTAGGCCTATACTAGGTCTCAGGATGAAGTGAGGTAGCCAGCTCGCTTCCTCGCAAGCTTCCCTCCCTAAAATATCTCTGGGATTCATGCTACTAAGCTTAGTCGAACGTACAGTTCAGGAAAACAAAGGAGTAATGTCAAAGAGTCAAGCATCTGAGAGTACTGCACTGGGAACTTTGCTATACTGCTCCAGCCTCATCTTCAGCTGCCAGTAATTCTAATGGAACCAGCTGCCGTCTGGTTATGAGTCTGTCTGGCCGTTGCATGGGGACTGAGTGTCGGCCAGATCCTCTGGTTACTCTCTGCAGCACAATTCTCTCTGAGAATGATTTATCTGTTCTACCATACCACACATAATCACAAAGGATACTGACCACATCTGTCTTACCGTGCACGGGTACCCCACACAACAGCGCTGACCCAGACGATCTATCCGGCTGCTCGTTTTCCACCACACCAGCATGCTCTGGGGGAAAAAGATCCAATGGATGCCCCCTATCTTTGATATTTGAATTGAAGCATGCCACCTTACACGAAGCATGCACGTCTTCACCTTTCTCAACATGCTCTGTGAATCCGTTAACAATCACGACATGTGTGTGCTGTTGTCCTCTGCCAGCGGAATTCCGATGTGGCTTTCTTCACCTCCATTGTCTGACAAGATTTCCCTGCATCATACGCCAGGCTCTCCTGCACTAAACCTAAAAACCATCAATTAACCTTCGCTACGAACCTCCAGACACGTTTATTTTGCATCTTAGCACAGAGCCATTCATGTAGACGATTATATCACCTGGGCGCGAATGGTCGCGAAGCAATTGTCTCAGTTCCCATCCTACCTGTCGGACAATTCCTGCACTGCCGATACAATGTTATTGTGACCCTGCAGAGGTCTGACTTTTCCTCTGGAACTCTGACCTACTCCTCTCTCTCTCTCTCTCTCTCTCTCTCTCTCTCTCTCTCTCTCTCTCTCTCTCTCTCTCTCTCTCTCTCTCGCGCGCTCTCTCTCTCTCTCTGTTTTTCAATACGCACACTTCTCTGTGTAATCTTCCTGAGTCATCCGTGATTTTCCTCTGATCAGCCTGTTGCCCTTAACTATATCCAGGGCTTCATTCAGGAAGTGTTCCTTGTCGGCTTAGACTTCATCATCTTAAGTCTGTCTGCAATCACCGGTAGAGCTAGGATGCATTTTATGAACACAATAGGCATGTTCCTTGTGCATCCCAGCATCACCTGCATATCTTCATTCTGTGTGCGCTATAATGTCGCTAGCTGACTCTTTGACATTGTGAGCAGTCCCAACCGTACTCAACCACCCAGAGAATCAGATGTTGATAGAGTATGGACATTTCCTTGAAGCCATTCAAGTCACCAGATTTGTTTTTTCGCATATCCTTTACAAGACATCGCTGTCAACACCAGCATTTTACCGCTGTTGTTGATTTCTTGGCAAGATTACGCTCAGTAGTTTGTCATTGCTTTCTGAGCGGCCAGCTCACTTATCCCGTAAGTCACCAACGCGGCGAGGACCGCTACCAGTTCTCTCGCGCTGTGTTACCCTACGTGGATAAACGGGATTACGGAGAAAATCGTTTAACACCTAGGCCAGGGAGCCGGCAGTCACCAGATTAAGAATATGAAATCAAGAATCACATCGTTGCACTTGGGGTATTCCTGCGCGTGCGCCGCCCCTTCTTAGGAAGGCAACGAATATCCCTCATTCTGATAGTATCAGTGGCCCGCCCGAACGAACGTGAGACTGCTTAAGTCGCCAGATTAACACAGTCCTTGTGCCATGTCTTTCTCCTGGGCATTGGGCAGGCTGTTCTTAGTAATGAAATACCTGATACAGCGAACAATGGAAGAAGAAGAATTACCTAATACATGTGTGGATTCTTGACATTAAAACACCTAGCTTGTGTGTTGAGTTGCATATCCTTTACAGGACGTAGCAGTCAACTTCAGCATTTTCTTTCAGTTTGTGATTCCTAGGCAAGTTTACGTTCAATAGTTTGCCATTGCTTTCTGAAGGACTGGCCCTCAAGCTATTGCATGGAAACCAACGCAAGGCGGTCTGCTTCCAAATCGCTCTCATCTGGTTTCTAACAAGGTATGCGGGATTACGAAATGCATTTGTAACATCTTCGCCACAAGGCTGGCAGTATGTGTGTAGGAAACTGAAATGCTCTGGCAAATATAGGATGTATTTTTAATGACTGTGCAGTGTTTGAAAATATTGCCGGTCCAAGTTTTGTATTCACCCTCTGTAAAGTTCATGCACCATAATAGGTAAATATAAAACTTGGACCGGCAATATTTTCAAGCACTGCACTGTCATTAAAACACACCCTGTTTTAAACGTTACTGCGGCTAAGATAGAACAGCAAGAGAAGGCTTGGTCCCTGACTTAAGATGCAGGGGTGGACGAACTCGAAGTGCTTTAGAGACACCTTGGGTATAATAATGGGACCGCACTAGCGAATGGCTAGTCTAAGCTACCGGTCTGGTGGTCATGGGCTGGAATCCGCATGGGGAGGGGAAAAAATAATAGTGGTGGTCAGGGTATTTTAAAAATTGACCAAGACTTCCAGGATCGATCCAGCCTAAAATTGGTACTAAGAAAAGTCTTGGGAAGTGAATGCAGTAAAGACCACTGACCACACCAGCAAATGACCACCGACTGGTCTGTACAAGATGGGTCTGGCAGCGTATGTCCAGTGCGCCTTAGGGCGTGTAATGGATCCTAGACTTACTGTGACTGGACGTGACTATGTATCGCCGGTCCCCCTGGCGAAAAGGGTAAGGACGCTGTTCGTAATTCCGTATACTCACGTACGAAACACAGCTGCGTGAGATTCGGCACTGGATCGCCTCGCGTTGGTTTCTTACGGAAGGTATGCGAGACGGTCGTTCAGAAAGCAGTGGCAAACTACTGAACGTAAAACTTGCCAAGACATCAACAGCAGCTGAAAAACGCTGGTGTTTACTGCAATGCTCTGTAAATAGGATCATCATCATCATTAAGTGCCATGCCGACTGGTGTAGGCGTTCATGACTCTCCACAGATCTCGGTCTTTGGTTTTCTGGATCAACTCTGCCGTTGATATTCCTCCATGCCACCGTCGCAATCCATCCAACATCATTTCTCGTGGTCTGCCTCTGCCGCTCTTCCCCTCGATCTTTCCAGTTGTCACGATGTTCTCCAACGCTTCTCATCACGTGACCAAAAAAAAAAGCTGTTTGTCACGTTCTTATTGTTGTATATAATGTTCTAGTTTCATTAGCTTCTTTCAGGATATGCCAAAAAAAAAAAAAAAGACTATGTATGAGACAGGGGACAAGGGCGAGAGATGGAGTCTTCCGGCTGACCTTCGCGATGATGGTAATGTTGAGGCAATATTACCACCCAAGATCTATTTCCAGCCAATCCGTTATACGATATACTGAATGATGACCTGGCTACATAATACTATGCCTTTCCGCAGATGTGAATATCCAGTACCAGTATTGCACCCCCCACCCCCCCCCCTCCCCTCTCCCGCCCCCGATGGTTTCTGGGCCTGTAGAGGGGAAGGAGAGCTCCGCAACGCGCTTTCCTGGAGATGGTACTTCGGTATTGGGTGGAGAGGAAAGTCTCTGCATCACCCTTACTCCAGTAGTTGCACGACTTTCCAGGACTCAGACCTGGCCAGTGATTCAGGGTTTATAGTTGCAACTCCAGACGATTCACACACAACCAACCCATTCTACAACAGACTGTACTATGAGATAACATTAGGACTAAAGCCGACATCACGCCGTTTAGTAACCTTCAATATACGAACTCAGCACGTTAATACTATGATCGAAATGAAAACCGTAAACTAATTAGAGACATTAGACGTAGGCAGTCACAATTTTTTGGGCATGTTATGGGGAGAAATAAATTGGAAAACTTGGTGATAACTGGCAAGATTGAGGGGAAAAGAACAAGGGGAAGGCAGAGAAGTAAATACCTGGATGGCTTGGCCACACGGCATGGTCGAGACAAGAACACGGAGCTGATCCACGACTCTGGTGATCGAATGAGATGACGAAACATGACCGCCCACGCTTTATCGGCATGGTACATAATGATGATGATGATGATGATTATGAACTCTTATTATGCCAGCCCATAAAATCTGTGTGTTGTTATGGAGAACCGCTGTTGGCAGCCCCTTCTATACTATAGAATTGGAATGCTTATATCTTACTTACATAGTAATGAAATGGGCAGTCTATTTACTATTATCGTAGGCACAATAAGTCGCCGTGGCTAATGAAGCAGATTGTGGCACACACGACGTATCCCGAGTGCAGTGATGGTAATCTGAGTTGAACTGAATTCTAGGCGCCTTATTTAATGACATACAAGAGCAAATGACCTACTTACGTCGATGTGCGATGGACTAACACCTTGATTGTGCATTGAATGGATAAATCCAAACATGCTTAACTGGTGTCAGTGCCACACACAGATGTGGGTTTGGACCACACCTGGTGCACAGTCAACAAGTACCACGTAAAGTTCCATTCACTGAGCATTAAAATTGTGTAAACCGCGAAACAAAACAAATAACAAGAAAACCCTAGTAAGGCAGTATATCGTCCTTCTGTTCAAATAGGAAGTCACATTTGGCGTTATACTAATTCCTCTCCCCCCCCTCCCCCAGCACTCAATCAGTGAGTGTTTCTGGTGAGTTGCCCCTGTCTGACAGCCTTCACTATAAAAACACCGCTGTTAAACATCATTCATTCATTCATTCATTCATTCATTCATTCATTCATTCAGTAGCATGTTCCTTGCAGAACCTCGCTCCCATAAAAATCTTCCGGAAAACCTCTCGATCATAAGCAAGATGTCCCGCGTCCGATACACCCATCTGGAGATCATCCGCCACTTTCTGCACCTATCTTCTCTTTGGCCTTCCTTTTTCTCTCTTCCCAGGCATATACCGCTCCATTATTGTTCTGTCCAAACTTTCGTGACGTTTCAAGTGACCAGAATATTTCAATTGTCTTTGTTTTATCGTCTTTAATAGCCATCCTTCTTAAGTATTCAGATCTTGTTTAAACAAATCAATTGATTGCGACTCTGCAACCTAGACTTGACTGCCAGAACAGCAAGTCAAAAGGGGCGAAGGCAGATAAGAGCTATATGCAAGAGACCAAAGAAAAATAATAAACCATCTCAGAACTGGTGTCCTCAGCCGCCACACGCTGGGGGAGATACTGAGGAGGGATCCCGAGCACTAATGGATTGAATGCTTCGATGTGCATTGAGGATAAAATGTCGACTAACAAAACATCGCATTCTTCTGCAGCAAGCCACATCAAAGTGTAAACCAGTGTTTAAAAAAAAAAAAAACAATTCCACAAGTAAAAATAAAAAATATAATCCACAATTGTGTTTGGTTACTGGTGAAACTTTTCTTTGGCTCTTTCCTTTCTCGCTTTGCAAGCGCCGACCTTGTTAATTTTATACTGTTTTATACAGACACCTGGTCTTCCCTCTGTCTCTCCAGCAGCAGATCTGAAAACACTGCAGACGATATCTCCCCTTACCCGCTCCCCGTTTCTTTTCTTTTTTTCTGGCCGGGGAAACGCGCTGTAATGTTGCCCGGTATTTAAACTGCCGAACTGGGCGAATGTGAGAAATCAACAATTTCACCATTAGGGCGTTCATGAAATTTACAGTCTACAGGTTATTTGTAGGTGGGCGTTAGCGGGTCTGTGCGTCTTTGATACATTGACTTGTTTCTGTTTGGTTTCTCTTTGATGGTTCATTTGTTATACCATGTTTTTGTTTTTGGTAATAACTATTATTTCTGTTTTCTTGTTATTGAGGCTAAGTCCTTAGCTTTGACTTCTATTGTAATTGTATATTCCATTTCTTGTAGGTACGTTTCCTTTTCAGCGATCAAAACCCTGTCTTCAGAATAACGCCGTTGTTTAAATTATGCACACCAACTGATATTCCTGACAAGTTTTGTATGGACACCCCAATTATTGGGCTGTACAAATTGAACAGCTCGGGTGATAGTGCCCAACCCTGTCTAACGCTTTCTTTGATGTGTTGGAAAGTTCCCAAATGGCAAACTGCTGAACGTTAATAAACACACACGTATCGTTTGGCGGCTTATAGAAGTAGAAGAAGTTTGTTAATTTATTATCTGTCTTAGTGGCCTCACAGGGTTCCCCAATTGGTATTGCTGAACGTAAAATAGCCTAGTAAATCATGAACAGCAAACCGACTTTTTAACAGATCGAGTGGATCAGTCATAGTGTGAGTGGATCAGTCATAGTGTCAGTGGATCAGTCATAGTGTCAGTGGATCAGTCATAGCGCGAGTGGATCAGTCACAGTGAGTGGATCAGTCACAGTGTGAGTGGATCAGTCACAGTGTCAGTGGATCAGTCCCAGTGTGAGTGGATCAGTCATAGTGTGTGGATCAGTCACAGTGTGTGGATCAGTCACATTGTAAGTGGAACAGACACAGTGAGTGGATCAGTCCCAGTGTGAGTGGAACAGTCACAGTGTGAGTGGATCAGTCAGTGAGTGGATCAGTTCCAGTGTAAGTGGATCAGTCACAGTGTCAGTGGATCAGTCATAGTGTCAGTGGATCAGTCATAGCGCGAGTGGATCAGTCACAGTGAGTGGATCATTCACCGTGTGAGTGGATCAGTCACAGTGTCAGTGGATCAGTCCCAGTGTGAGTGGATCAGTCATAGTGTGTGGATCAGTCACAGTGTGTGGATCAGTCACAGTGTAAGTGGAACAGACACAGTGAGTGGATCAGTCCCAGTGTGAGTGGAACAGTCACAGTGTGAGTGGATCAGTCAGTGAGTGGATCAGTTCCAGTGTAAGTGGATCAGTCACAGTGTGAGTGGATCAGTCAGTGAGTGGATCAGTTCCAGTGTAAGTGGATCAGTCACAGTGTGAGTGGATCAGTGATAGCGTGAGTGAATCAGTCACAGTGAGTGGATCAGACACAGTGAGTGGATCAGTCACAGTGACTGAATCAGTCACAGTGACTGAATCAGTCACAGTGTGAGTGTATCAGTCACAGTGAGTGGATCAGTCACAGTGACTGAATCAGTCACAGTGTGAGTGGATCATTCACAGTGAGTGGATCAGTCACAGTGAGTGGATCAGTCACAGTGAGTGGATCCGTCACAGTGAGTGTATCAGTCACAGTGAGTGTATCAGTCACAGTGAGTGGATCAGTCACAGTGTGAGTGGATCAGTCACAGTGTGAGTGGATCAGTCAGTGAGTGGATCAGTTCCAGTGTAAGTGGATCAGTCACAGTGTGAGTGGATCAGTCACAGTGAGTGGATCAGACACAGTGAGTGGATCAGTCACAGTGACTGAATCAGTCACAGTGTGAGTGTATCAGTCACAGTGACTGAATCAGTCACAGTGTGAGTGTATCAGTCACAGTGAGTGTATCAGTCACAGTGAGTGTATCAGTCACAGTGAGTGTATCAGTCACAGTGAGTGTATCAGTCACAGTGAGTGGATCAGTCACAGTGTGAGTGGATCAGTCAGTGAGTGGATCAGTTCCAGTGTAAGTGGATCAGTCACACTGTGAGTGGATCAGTGATAGCGTGAGTGAATCAGTCACAGTGAGTGGATCAGACACAGTGAGTGGATCAGACACAGTGAGTGGATCAGTCACAGTGACTGAATCAGTCACAGTGTGAGTGTATCAGTCACAGTGAGTGGATCAGTCACAGTGACTGAATCAGTCACAGTGTGAGTGTATCAGTCACAGTGAGTGTATAAGTCACAGTGAGTGTATCAGTCACAGTGAGTGTATCAGTCACAGTGAGTGTATCAGTCACAGTGAGTGGATCAGTCACAGTGAGTGGATCAGTCACAGTGTATTCACCAGCCCTAGACTACACACTTCCTGTCGCTAGCACGCCGCCTGTAACCCAGCTTCCAGATGAACTTTTCCACGAACGCCCAGAAAATAATGTTGGTGCCTCGTGTGTAAATAGTATAAAACAGATCTTGACTGCAGCTGAAATATAGGAATAAATGTAAAAATAGCAAATAAAATATATCTTGACTACAGCTGAATATAGAAACAAATGTGAAAATCGCAAATAAAATAGGTCTTGATATGGGAAACAAATATAAAGATAGCATGTAAAAGCCATTGACTGTACTAGGATATATGAATAAATGTAAGGATTGCAGGTCACATCAATCTTGTCTTCTGCAGCATGTTATACAAAATGAAATAAAAACGGCGTGCTGAGATCATGTGGAGAAACAGCATGCAGAAACATATAACCTTTATCTCACACTGACACCAAGCCAGATGAATAGACATGAAACCAGTGACACAAATCCTACTTGTAAATGAACGGAAGCTGTTTAAAACTATAACACCCCGAGGACAAGTAATATACATTGTAGGGGAGACGCGTGAGTCCACTGAAATAGCATGCGAAGAAAGGCAAAGAATCATTATATAACCAGGTTGGTCTTTTTCATAACGTCGCTGTCATTTTAGCACGCGGAAGATTCTGGATCGTTGACCGTCCTTGTGCGTTTTTGCTCCGCGCGTGTCTTCACTGCCCTGTGTCCCTCTTCGTGCCGGTCGACCCTTGTCTCCTGATCCAGGAACCATACTTTCGGTTACTATTCTTTCCAAGCCACAGTTCATAAATAAACACACATAGTATTGTTTGGCACTCATAGAGGTGTTTCCAAGGCACCAGGGCCAGGTTCTATACTGGCCAAGACCTACTGATACGTCCTAGTCGCGTGCCCTGGGCAACAGGTCCCTTTGGGGTCCTGGCTAACGTCAGTAGGATCGCTGATTCCCTCGAAGTCTGAGAGTACCTGCCTGCACGGCGAGGAACCACCAGTCTGCACACCAATAAGCCAGACATGGGACAACGGATACTCACGCAAACCTCAGGTCCGGTATGACATCACACTGATGTTGGACAACAGGATGTCTTCATCCGACATACAGGACTTCACGCTGGAGTTCACAGCCAGCAAACGCAAGCAAGCAAGCATAGAAGGAGAAAAAGGAATTAGAGTTTAGAATCAAGTTTAGAGAAGAATTTCCAAGCCACAGTTCATAAATAAACACACATAATATTGTTTGGCACTCATAGAAAGAGAAGAAGGAAGTAGAGTTTAGAATATATTTATAGAGAAGAATTTCCGAGCCACATGGACGTTTAACATGTCCAAAATATGTTAGTTTCTCGTTGTGGTCCTGTTTATAAGCCAGCTGTCGATGTTCACATCCCAATATAAAAATGTAAACATATTTCTTCATGTTGGTGCGGGGTATTCTAAGAAGTATTCTGTAACATTTTTAAGTTCTCAAAGTGGCGATTTTTCTTCAGTTGCGAAATGGTCCATGACTCACATTTGTATGTTTGCACAGGAAAAATGTATGTTCTCAATTATGTTCCTGATTTCATTGTGTTTGCTAGGTTCAATCTCTGCATTGCTAAAGTCTCAGTCCTTTTTAAGATTCTGAACACATTGCATAAGGAGCACAATAAAAGGTCCCATGTTAGAAATACAACACATATGTACCAATTGGTCGATCTTCTTCACGTGGTTGGTATTCTTTGCAAAGCTGATCTGCTTCATCGGATTGATCTTTCTTCAAAGGTTGGTCGTTTTACCAATATTGATTTTTCAACCCAATTTTGATGTTACTCCCTATGTTTATGTTAAATTCCATGCTGATGTTACTTCAGATGTTGTTGTTATTTCCAATGTTGAAGTTAATTCCAACGTTGATGTAACTTCCAATGTTGATTATTCTCCCGGTTTAAATACTTCTCCTTGAGTTGATCAGTGTCGTGATTAGTCTTATCTTGGAGAGTGTAATTCACGAGCGTACGAATTGTCAGGTAACACTAAACAACAGACACATATCTGCGGGTACAACGGATTCGAACCACTTATCTTCACATGCACCGCGACCTTCCACAATCTAGACGCCATGTTATAAAATGGCACAAATTGTTCCACGGCGCTTTATTTAACACGTGTTGTCAGTAGCTGTACGCTGTGATCTGGGATAGATGAAGAAAGGTAACCCAAAAAAAAGTTAGTTGCATGTTATTAACATAATTTTGCAATCAACCAATCATTTGTTGGGTCCTTTGTGATTTACTAGGCAATTTTACGTTCAGTAAGATAAGACATATATCTTCACTGCAGCAGGATATATATATATATATATATATATATATATATATATATATATATATATATATATATATATATATATATATATATATATATATATATATATATATATTGTCGTGTGTGTAAAGAATGAATGTCGTATTAGTTACTTGTTCTTCTTTACCACTTTAGTGTCGTCCCTGGAGTGAAGGGAATCAACACCCACATTATTTTTTTTATCCAATATGTCTATCCTGGATATATCCAGCAAACTCCGTCCACACATTCCTTCAATCTGAAGACACCTTCCACTCACTCTTACTCACCCCTGGATTATGCCCCCTCTCATTCTTCCCCAACATAACATACTTGACAACTCTAGCTTCAACAAATAAAAAAAAACAAGAAATTTATTAAAGCCAAGAGTATATGAAGGAGAAGTGTGTATGTGTGTATAAGGTGTAGAATGTGTGTCGACTATTCTAATGGTAGACCAGTGATTTAGAAGCAAAGTCTGTAACATCATAGTGCTTAGCACACACCAGCACCATTTATTCCGGACAGTGAACCTCACCCAGAAGATGACAACTTTCTCCAATCACTCGAACAAACAGGATGCTGGTAATCCGATAGACACTGTTGATCTTGGTCTTCACTGTACCACACGGTGAAGTTACTCTGTTTCATAATGTTTGTTGAACTGATAATCTTCCAATTAACTGAAATGTCACTTGGGGAAAATCTAATGTTCATAAGTCTCTGATTATAACATTTTCACCTCTTTTAGAACACAACCTATTAATGTTTGTTAGGTAGATGTGTGTGTAGTGTGTATATATATATATATATATATATATATATATATATATATATATATATATATATATATATATATATATATATAATGTCCTTGGTATGCGAGTTATTAATCTTCGGTGATGAAGCTTATCACTCATTAAACACAACACTTATGTTCATTAAATCCTGCTCAGCAGAAGCCAGGTTTCTGTGGAACAACTAGGTTCTGAGCCCCGTGTAAAACCCTCTCAGCAACCTCTGTCTTCTTTCCATGAGCCATCATTGTATAAAACTTTGAACTGCTTCTTCGTAATAAATCATCTCACACTCACGTGGAACACTCAAGGGGAACTGTAAATGGAACCTGTAGAGTAGATAACATCATGGTGAGGGCAACTCAATCCTGACCGTAATTAGGTGATTGTAAGCCAATAGCAGCACTCAGATCTATAACATAGATCCGATCTCTGTCATACGGCCAAATCGCGCATCACAATGGTCTTATACATGGCAACACCAGGAAAGAATAAAGGAACGGATAGAAACCCAGCAGATGCCCTACTGGAAGATCCTACCATTTCACATTCCCCTCCTCCCTCTCAACCATCTTGAATCTCTCTAATTATTATTCCACTACATTGTCCTCAACTCCCCGAGTAAAATGATATATCACACAAGCTAGTTAAAGCCACACAATAGGATACCAGTGCCGACGCTCCTATGATACTTTCTAGCACCGCACTAATAGAACATTCTATCACTAATCATAATACATTATATCACTGCACCTATAATACATTAGATCACCGCACAGCACTGTACTCTATTCCTAATTAAACTCTTAAATTAGATATTATTAATAGCCTACCATATGCCTATTTCTGTTGCCACTCGAGAAACTATGCAATCAAATTGGATCTATGTCCGCGGATAACTATCACCACTTAGACCAGTGGTTCTCAACCGGTGGGGAATTCCCGGGGTAATTTTGGGGTTTCCAGGGGGGGGGGGGGGGGGGGGGGGGGGGGGGGGGGGATGAAGATTATTTCAAGATCGCGTTAATACAAGAACCGATTACTTGTCTTGTTTTTCCCTTCATACTTTACGCTTCTGTACGTATCACCTTTCTAAAATTCATTTTATAACGTAAGTAGACCCGCAAATCACATTTTATGTAGATGTCTAGACTTGTTTTAGTATGTGCTATTAATTTAGCTTCAATTATTACATTACTGTGTAGGGGCAGGGGAAAATTTTTAGGGTGGAAATACGAAAAGGGGGGGGGGGATGACGCTCTAAAAATATGGTAAAGGGGGGGGGGGGGGGAATGACGTCCTAAAAATATGGTGATCGGGGGAATGACGTCCTAAAAATATGGTGAAGGGGGAACGGACCAAAAAAGGTTGAGAACCACTGACTTAGACATTATAGTTTCACTCATGTAACGCAACTCGGAATAATGCACCTATCCTAACACTTCAGAATGTTTTTCTCGACTCCCTCCACCTGTTTACCGCAACTGGGTTTTATATGGGTGCTTGAGTGACGTCACAAAAATTCCAGACGCCAATCAGTCCAGAATCTGGCTTTGTCCTCCTGTTTCTAGACTAACCAGAGTCAATTAGCTGTCAAGTTTCCTTTCATCTGGGGAGTTCTTTGTCTCATCCCAACAAATATCCTGGCTGTCTATGAGCCGAGACCTTTCCTTCACATCACAGAATCCTTCCGACCTCTAGCAGACATTCTGTCTATCACTTGCAACGGCCAACTCCCGCTGTGTAAACAGATGACGCCAGTGCAAATCTCTCGTACAACAACCTGTCAACAAATTGTCGACAGTGTGCAGACATCGCGACGTGACTCACTTTGATCTCATACCCCAATGCTGACCAGGTGCAGACAGTTTTAACAACGTATTTTTCTCAGTCTGTTCAACCTCAAAGGGTTGCTGTTTTGCCGACTAAGGTCGGGTCTAGTTTGTCATCGATCGACACGAACAAGTTTATTTATCTCGTGACATATATATATATATATATATATATATATATATATATATATATATATATATATATATATATATATATATATATATATATATATATTTATATGAAATGAGGTGTCAGTCGTTCGTGAAATTTACTTGCATTATTTACAGGCAGTAGTGTGCCAGTAAAGTAAATTTCATGTAAGACCGACACCTCATTTCATCGAAATCAACGCAAAAGCTATCTTATTCCAAATCGCCTACGGCTGTCCCCTTAGCTATAGACGCTTTCACTGCCCCCTTAGCTATAGACGCTTTCACTGCCCCCTTAGCTACAGACGCTTTCACTGCCCCCTTAGCTACAGACGCTTCACTGCCCCCTTAGCTATAGACGCTTTCACTGCCCCCTTAGCTACAGACGTTTTCACTGCCCCCTTAGCTATAGACGCTTTCACTGCCCCCTTAGCTATAGACGCTTTCACTGCCCCCTTAGCTATAGACGCTTTCACTGCCCCCTTAGCTACAGACGTTTTCACTGCACCCTTAGCCACAGCCGCCGACTGAAGACAGGTTAAAACTCTTGCATATCCTTTACAGGACGTAGCAGTCAACCCCAGCATGTTTGGGCTGTTCGTGATTCCTGGGCAAGTTTATGTTCAGTAGCTTGCCATTGCTTTCTGAACGACCGGCACCCATACTATTTCATTAAAAAAACCAAGACAAGGCAGTCTGCTGCCACATTGAAGAAAGGTGGAGACAGCATAATCACCCCATCTGTACACATCGTCACCAGAGTTGTGTCTGACAGTTATTATGCTAACACCAAAGGAAACTTTCCCCGTGTGCTATCATGTGGTATTGTCATTATGTTTCCACAATCCCACGCCCAGATGGATTTGTAATTCATTGTAATCCCAGACAGCCACACACTAAATGTAGATTCTTATGATAATAAGAGCGTGAGTAATTAATGTCTGTTGACATATACGCTAGTGGATTGCATGCTTAGCTTCGGATAAGGGCAAAC
>JACEFZ010013310.1:0-50709 GCA_014155875.1 Cepaea nemoralis
TCCTCCTCCATTCTCTACTGAATTTTTGGCTGATCCATCTGTATATGCAAGGGTCCAATTGCTACTTGGGTAATGTTCTTTTATGTAGTTTAGGGTTATTTCTCTTCTTTCGGTTTCATGCTGAGTGTTCTTTTTCTCAATACCAGGAATGTTTTCTATCATCTCAGGCAGTTGCTGCTGTCTCCAAGCTGGGAACTTGTCTGCATTGTAAATGGGTTTGACTGTTGATATGTTAAGTATGGGATCTGCCCTAATCTTTCGTTTTGCAGTTTCTACAAAGTTGCTACGCTTCAGTCTTCCCTTTCCAAAACCACTAAACCTTTTATACATAGGGTGGTCTGTCAATCTTCTAAATTTTTCAGCTTGTTGCTGGGCTCTGCTATCTCTTCTATCCTGCATTGGTTGTAAACAAGTGATCTTTTCTAATTCATTAATAGGCGTTGTCTTCAGGCTTCCAGTTATGATTCGCATTCCTTGATTTTGGACTCTACTTATTTTGTTAAAGTTTGACTTAGCTGCTGTTGCCCAAGCTGCAATGCCATATTCCAGTACTGGCCTCACCCGTCCAGTATATAACTTCTTGAGAACTTTCTCATCTGCTCCCCACGTTGTACCAGCAAGCTTTTTCATGATTGCCATTCTTTGCGTTGCTCTTGTTCGATTTTTCTCAACCTGTGTCTTCCATGTCAGGCGACGATCAAAGGTGACTCCTAGATAGTTTGGATTTTCTTCATGGCGCAATATTTTTCCATTCAATACCAGCTTAGGTTGCTGAGTTTTAGTTGAGAGGGAGAACACTGTGCATGTTGTTTTCTCCTCACTTATCTTCACTAGCCATGATTTTGACCAGTCCTCTAGCGCTAATAGGGCTTGCTGTATTCTGCTGTTAGCTGTACTAATATATTCTTCAGATGTCCATATGGCTAGGTCATCTGCAAAGGATGATGTGTGTACTCTGGCTGGAAAATTTTTCGTGATGTCGTTTATATATGCTAGGAATAATGTTGGTGAAAGAACTCCTCCTTGGGGGACACCTTGCTCCAATAGCATCATTTTGCTGGTTTGTCCTTGTACTTTTGTCCTGGCAGTTCTGTTCTCAAGGTAGTGGCTGATCCATTTGTACATTTTCCCACAAACATGCATTTTTTGCAGTTTTACTTTCAGTCCTTCCTTCCATACTTTATCAAATGCTTTTTCTAAATCTATCCAGACCGCTAGTGTGTGCTTTTTCTCTTGGAAGGCATCCTCTATTTCCTGAGCTATATAGGTTATTTGATCTTCAGTGGATCTGTACTTTCTGAATCCTGCTTGGTGAGGTGTTAAGAGTTGGTTTTCTTTCAGATGCCATGTTAGCCTGCCATTGATAATGTGTTCCATTAATTTTCCTACACAGCTAAGAAGACTGATAGGTCGATAGCCATTTGGTTCTTCCAGGTCTTTTCCTTTCTTTGGGACTGGTATTAGTATTGCTTCCTTCCATGCCTGTGGGACTATTCCCCTCTTCCAGCTGTAATTTAGGACTGCTAGTAGTTTCTTTTTTGCCTTAGTGCCTAGTCCTATTAGCATTTCATTTGTGATTCCATCCTTTCCTGGTGATGTCTTCTTTTTTAGGGTATTCATTGCCTGTTCCATTTCTTCCATTGTTAGATTTGCCATCATATATTCTGCTGCTGTCTCTGTATATCTATGATGTATCTGATTATCTTTGATTGCTTTCTTCTGTTCGGCTGTAATATCAATGTGGTTTGCACTGGCATAGTGTTCCATTAGTGCATTTGCAGCCTTTTTTCCTGTAAGCAAGGCATTTCCTTGTTTAATTGTTATTTGTTTGTTTCTAGGTCCTTCATTGTTCATGGCTTTCACTAGTTTCCATAGTTTGTTTCCATCCCTGTCAAAATTCAGGTTTTCTGTTTTTTTCCTCCATAAATCTCTTGTTGTTTAATTTACTGTTCTTTTATATTTTGCTGAGATGGCTTTGAGAGAGATGTTCGCTTCAGTTGTTTGTTCTCTCTCTGCGGTCTTCCTGGCATCTTCAACTTTGTCCTCCAAAATTTGTAGTTCTTCAGTCCAGTATGGTTTGTAATTTTTCCTCGCTCCTCTTGGAATAGACTCAGTGGCCGCCTGTATTATTGCTCTGTTTAGACTTTCCACCATTTGCTTCATGTTTCCATATCGTGTATTTATGTTTTCACAATATTTGTCTGTTAGTATGGCAAATCTGTCCCAATCTGCTCGTTTGTAATTCCAACGGGGCAAAGGCTTTTGCTCCTGTGGAACATACTCCATATTATTACAAGCTTGATTGGTCTGTGGTCACTACCTGCTAATTGGTCAAGCACATGGCGATCGATTTTGTGGAGGATGTCTCCTGTGCAGAAAGCTAAGTCTGGAGTAGAAGTGGTAATCCATCTTCTGGAGTAGAAGCTCGGTGTGTCATCCGCTTTGTTGAGTAGATGGAGATTTGAGTCTATTTCCCAGTCCTCCACTTCATCTCCTCTTTTGTCAGTATCTGGGTATCCCCATCTTTCTGAACGGCTATTAAAGTCTCCAACAACAATGCAATTTGTGTCAGTTATTTCCATGTTTGAGAGTGTAAGATCCTTATCTGCCGGGCTATACAGATTGTAAATTTTTATTTTCACGTCCTTTATCATTATATCAACACCTATAATTTCCGTTTGGTTGTCAGAGATCACAGATACTTCGCTGCAAGGTATTGTATTTCGTGTAAGTATTAGAACTCCTCCTTTGTGTCCTTCACGGTCGAAACGTGTGGCCTGATATCCCTCGACTGAAAATGTGCGATTGGCGTTGAGGTGTGTCTCTTGAATGCATGCCACATCTATTCTATCTTTATGAAGACGCTGTGTTAGGGAGGCTTTCTTGTTATAGACTCCTTCTGCATTCCATTGTAGTATGTTGAGTGTCCGGGGTGTTTGGTCAATAGCTCTTAACCTACTCCTCTGTGCCTTGACTCCACAGCACAGGGGAAGGTGACCACCAGTAGTCATGGGTGGAACCCCTCGAGGCAGGGGGCCCGGCACTATCACCGCCTGATGGGACTTCACGGGATTAGCACCATAACGATTAATTTTCATCTGTGGCATCATGAAATGATAAAGTTACGTTGCACTTCTTTGTCAAGCCTGTGGCTCAGTACATCCGATTTTGACAAGCATGTAATCGGGATGCTTTCCCTAGCCTTTGACTGTCCCCAGTCTACCTACAAGGCAGCAGGTTTGTACGTCTCTTCGTCTGGTCCCTCTCCCTTGACCTGTCCGACATGGGTGGCCCTACCAGTAGCTGTGCTACCGTCGGCTCTTGGGGTCATTGGACCGCGCAAGCCCCTCTACCTCGTCAAGGTGGACGCACGGCAGAGGGGTACTCATATTTCTATAACCATTATAATTGCTACCTCTGGCTGTTTTTCTCTCCACCAGAAAGGATTATTGCTATATCCCTCGGAAGTTGAAGCCCTCTGGTCTCAGATATACCTAACATGTGAATATTCTGCCTTCGCATTTCTTCTAAATGTTATCAAAGTTTGGGAGGTGTGTTGTTAATTTCTTTTAAATTGTATGTGGCCTTAAGAGGCCAGTAAAAAAATGTTTTCCCCCCACAGAGGGGGAATATAAAACATATTCTAGTTGTTCGGTACATTGAAAGTATACAATTGATATGTCATGAATAAATGTGGAACTTCAAACTTGATTATAAAATGTAAGTAAGTAAAGATTATGGACACATTTTGTAAGTAATATAAAAGAATTATTCTCCATCTTTAATATTGTCGTTTGCATTAATTTTCTTTCTTATAAAAAAAATATAGTAGAGAGATATTTAAGTTAGTTATTTATAATATTATAGTCAAGCAATTGATATTTTTAAATGCTAGTTGTTTCGCTTATAATAATATTAGGTGTTTATGTCCCCTACTCATTGCTTTTCAAAGTGTTTTTCTAGTTAAATTCAGCAGAATAATATTAGGTGTTTATGTCCCCTACTCATTGCTTTTCAACATGTTTTTCTGGTTAAATTCAGCAGAATGCTTGAACATAGTAGTAGCTCTTACGCGGAGCAAACACGGCAGGGGGCTTCCGATCATCAAAAGTAAACCCCCTTCCCCAAGCATTTCGGCTGAAACACAGATTCCTCACAAACTGCGGACAGTGAGGTCGAGAGCACAGGTTTTCAGCAGCCAGGTGGAACTCGTAGAACAGAGTCCTGCAGTAAAGATTTCTGCGTGAGGCATACCTCAGGGTCAGGAAGTGAGAGTACAAGAATGACAGGAAAACGCTACACTTGCCACTGAAGATGAGGATGATGATGGCTGGCATCAGAAATATTTCGGTGCTGGCGATGAAGCGGAGGATGTTGACTTGTTGAGTCTCCAACTTGCTGATACGTTATCATCAAATCCTCCCAACTTAGGGTTGTTAAGCAGCACTCAGTTGTAACATTCAACCCGTAAATAGTTATTGTTGTTGACAATAGTGTCACAGCTTGTCAAGTGTTCGAAAAACATCACATGTTTCAACTTCACATCGAACAAACAGTAAAACATTGTAGTTTATTGTTCATTAAAGTATATAAGTCACCAGGTGTGACATCTACAGCTGCCAGTTGATCAATTGGTAGAACATTAGTTGCTGATCTGTGTCGGAGCTGATGGTCTGCCTGCCATAATAATATGTCTTTCTGGGAGAGTGTATTCGCAATCAAATTGCGAATAAACGAAGTCTCTATTCGCAACCAAGAGTAGATATAAACAAGCTGTGGGAAATCCTTAAACAATATGGAGTGAGTACACATCTAACAAACCAATATAGAAACTTATACAATTAAGCAGCCATGTGCGGGGGAATGCCCAAGTCTGCCCCTGCCTGAAATCTGAGTGGGTGTACCTGATGGTTAAGTTCAATGGTAATAGGAAAAATAATCCACATGCAAATATCATTCCAGTACACTCTCCAGTAGTGGCAGCTATTAGTAGTAGCACGTATATTGGCTACGCTTCCGTTCAAAGCGAATGAATAAACAACAACAACAACAAATTCAGATATCCTATAAACCTATCATGATATATTTGATATCTCCGTGTCGATCAATATGTTTCAAACTGTGATGTTTGGCGTGATATATTTGATATTTCCGTGAATTAATCCTGACACTGTGATGTTTGGCGTGATATATTTGATATTTCCGTGAATTAATCCTGACACTGTGATGTATGGCGTGATATATTTGATATTCCGTGAATTATCCTGACACTGTGATGTTTGGCGTGATATATTTGATATTTCCGTGAATTAATCCTGACACTGTGATGTATGGCGTGATATATTTGATATTCCGTGAATTAATCCTGACACTGTGATGTTTGGCGTGATATATTTGATATTTCCGTGAATTAATCCTGACACTGTGATGTTTGGCTTGGTTTGGCGAATCATCAGAATGTATTTTTTTAAATTCCCGGGCATGTTTACGTTCAGTATTTTGCCATTTCTTTCTCAACCACCGGCACTCATACCTTTGTGTGAAAACCAACGCAAGGTGGTCTGCTTCCAAATCGCCGCAGCTGGGTTTTTGAACACGGTATGCAGGATTACGAATGCATTCATAACCATTTCACTACAGACCCGGCGACTATTCATGTTTGTTTCAGAAGGTACAGTTAGTTGGATGTCTTTTACAGGACATCACAATCAACCACGGCATTTATTCCAGAAGTTGGTGTTGTTGTTATCTTCCACTTATGCCATTAGACGTCGTGGAGAAGGTTCATTGAAGCTCCGGCGCCTTTGACTAGCGCCTCTTCTCCAGTTTCCTGCCAGTTTGCTAGACCCGTCATAGTTCCTTACCTAATATAAGACCGCAACGGCTTACTTTAATAAATAATGACTATCAGTTACCAGTAAGTTAGCTAATTTTGTCAAAATGCCGAATAACTGTCTTTGTACGCTTTCACTTAATTAATTCTGAAAATGAAAAAAAAAAAAAAAATATTTCACCCGTGGGGAATGGAACCACGGTCTCTTGCTACACAGGCGGAGATACTTACCGCTATGCTACTGAGGACAAGGTGCAATTAAACAAAAATATGTCATATAGTCAAACACATGTCCCGATGACGTCTTGCATGTCACGTGACTAGCCTTTGACCCAATGAGTCCCTGTAAGGGATACTTTTTCACTACAGAGTTATGTCCTCATTTGGAACCGGTATTCGGAAGAGTGCCAATATATTGAGTACAAATTGATAATTGATATTAATAATAAGATAATAAAAATAGAGTGTGTGTAGCTGTTTGGTGTGATTTGGCCGTTTCCGGATTCTCCTCTTCTTCTGTGTCAGTGGCGATGAATAATTTTCTTAACGATATGTTGTCGTCTTCCTCTATGGTCTGTCGTTGGTCGTTTGTCTTCCCTGTAGGGATGTCTGGTTTGTTCATTTTCTTTGGTGTAGCTGTGGGAGAATCGTCTTCATAGGTCGACATTTACCGCAGAAGCTTGTATAAGTTTATTCCCTTGGATAAACGCAGATAAGTGACTGGACTATCTCATCTCGGTAACACGGCGTACCTGAGTAGAATAGAATCCATTATGAATTTCCCCAAAATTCTTTCAACACAGTATCCTTTAAAATCCATCCATCATGTGCCATGCCGGAAAGCGTAGGCGGTCACGACTCGTCATTTCACTCGATCACCGGAGTCGTGGATCAGCTCAGTGTTCATGTCTCGACCATACCACGCGGCCAAGCCATCCAGGTATTTACTTCTCGGTCTTCCCCTTGGTCCTCTGTTCCCTTTGATCTTGCCAGATGTCACCAAGTTCTCCAATTCATTTCTTCTTATAACATGTCCCAAAACATGTTGACTGTCTGCGTCTAATTTCTCTAATCAGTTTACGATTTTCATTTGTTATTTGTAGTACTTAGGCATTGGTTTTTCTGTCTGTCCCAGGTATTGTTTGCATTCTTCTTAGAAACCACTGTTCCACACCCAAAAAAAGGGGGGAATTTTTTTTTTACCCTTAACCTTTTTTATTGCCAATTTTTTTTTAACCAAAAGTACCCCCCTCATTTTGCAACCTTTTCAACACCCCTTTTTTATTCCAATTTTGTTGTTTTAAAAATTTCCCTTTTCCAAAAGGGTACCCTTCCCGTGGCGATTTTGTTCTTTTTCTTAAGGTCTCCCCCCAGTTGTTATGTTAAAAATTCCAGATTTAACCGTTAATTGTTTAAAATATTTCCCTTTTACCCTTAAATTTTAAATTGGGGTACCCCCCTTTTTCCTTTTATGCCCTAATTGTTTTTTCCCTTCCCCAAAAAAATCTAACCCCATTGCACGTGTGCCAACAACCCATTTTCCAAGTGTTGCCAATTCCTTTAAATTTCGGGAAACTTATTGCATCCAAATTAATTTTTTTATTTTACGCCCCTAAGGTTTTTCCTTTTCATTTTTTCAAAACATTTCCTGAAACTTTTTTCCCAAACCGGGGAAAAAAAAAATTTGGAAATTGAAAGTTGTTTTAAACCTTTTACCTAACCCTGAAAAGGGGGAAAAAAATTCCTTATAAACCTTTGGGGTTTTGCTCCAAAAAAAATGTAAAAAATTTTTTTTAAACAACCCCCTAAAAAATCTTTCCCCAAATTTGAAAACCTGAAGATCTTTAATCCAAATTATGTCTTACTTTATAGAAAAGCCTTTGGGTGGTCAATACAGATGTGGGTGTTTGTTTCCTTCCACAGAACGTTCAATTAATGTTCTCAGCATATATACAGCATTTATTGAACCCTTGCCTTTTACAAACACACATTGTTATACTCATATTTCTATAACTATTAGTTAGTTAGTTAGTTATCAGTTGGGGTATCTTCGTTGCACTCCGGACATGTCCATAG
The DNA here is from genome assembly GCA_014155875.1 of Cepaea nemoralis. NCBI lineage: Eukaryota > Metazoa > Mollusca > Gastropoda > Stylommatophora > Helicidae > Cepaea > Cepaea nemoralis. The sequence continues at coordinate 7,910 of JACEFZ010013310.1, forward strand.
GTGCTCAGATCCTCCCCCCCCCCCCCAGCATATGCATCAGCGTCCGGTGGCTAATAGTGCCAGTTCTGTGTTGGTTGACGAGGCGCTTTGTTTTCCCGATGTACCTCTCGCGTCTGGCTGTGCCGATTCTTACTCCCAGGTCTTTCATCCTGGAAAGCGATGTGGAATCACTGGCGTCAAAATCCTCTGTTCTCGCCATATCTTTAAGGGCGTTAATAACATCCGCACGATCCATGGGCTGGCCATCTACAGGGGGTGCAGAGCCAGCCAATTTATCAGCTCGTTCATTTCCCTCGACTCCCGCATGTCCCGGGACGAAGATGAAGGTGACTTTGCGGACAACAGACTTCCGCAGCGACTCAGTCCACTGTCTACGTACAGATCCAGCTTCGACCTTCTGAATCATGCTCATTGAATCACTTAGTACACACACTTTGGTAAAATGCTGTGATTCCAGCCATATGAAAGCCTGTGTAACTGCCATCACCTCCATCGTCATTCTGCTCGTGGTCATAGAGTGGGCACCACTGGATTCTTGAACGGTTCGGCCCGCTGAACGGGCTGTAAATGCCCACGCACTTCTCTGCTGCTTTACAACAGATCCATCTGTATAGATGAGCACTTCGGGGCTATCTGAGTGATCATAGATGAGCGCGTTAACCTCTGCATTGACAGCGGCAGGGTTCTGCTCTCTGCACCGTCTGTCGAGTGTGATAATGCAGGAGAAGGTACACTTAAAAGCTGGAGGCACCGGCACCCATTCCTTGCCGGGGTTGATACTGGTAAGACTGCAGACCTGTCCGACGACATCTTCCGCCCGACCCATCCATGATTTGCCCCTCTTTAGCCTGTCACCCTTTTCTCTGAATACAGCGTCATGCAGAGGGTGCTGCTCATCTGCACTTATTTTTAAGTATGCACGAGCTCTCCAGATCTTGATCCTGTGTTCCATTGTCGGGAAGTCAAGGAGGTATCTCATTGCTACACAGCTGGTGTCTCTCGTGCAGCCCAAATTGATGCGCATGGCTTCGTTTTGTACCTTTTCAAGTCTTCCAATCTGTGTAGGGCTGACAGTGAGGCTGGCCAGGGCATTCTCGATGCGTGAAAGCACAAGTCCTTGGAACAGAAGTAATAGCAGTCTTTGCTCGATATTGGCAGTCGCCATGACTCTCATTGCTGCCAAACCTTTTCGAGCCTTCGTTATGACATAATCGACATGATCTCTAAAGGACAGGCTACGATCAAGCCTCACGCCAAGATATGTCATTGACTGGGTTCTACTCAGAATGCTCCCATCCATTCTTACTGCCGGCAGGTCTGTTTTCACAATATGGTTGTTTAGTGAGAACCATGTAACCGTTGCCTTTGCAGGGTTGACAAGGGCATCGGCATCAGCACACCATGAGGAAATTCGATCTAGTTCGCCCTGCATATAGTTGGCAACCGCCTGTCTATCTCGACCCTGTCGATACACGAGGATGTCGTCAACGAATGATAGAGTCCTACCCCTCCCATCCAACTGTTGTTCAGTGATCGGCACCGTATACACGTTGAATAGTACTGGTGACAGTGGTGAACCCTGCGGCAATCCTGGACATATCGTTATCGGCTCAGAAGACCAACTCCCGCATCTTAGCACCACCTTCCTTTGGAGTAGAACTGCAGCTATCCATCGTACAAGGTGAGGGTGCACTTTCAGTCTGAGGAGGGTTTGCATCAAGTGCTCGAAAGATACTCTGTTATATGCGTCCTCTAAGTCTATGGCGGCCGCACATGTCTCTTCTCTGACCTGAAAACTTTCGTAAACATCTTGAGCAAAGACCACCGCATTCAGCCATGACTCTTTGTTGCGTCTGTATCCTCCAAGTGTGGGCGGGAAGCAGCCGAGCTGTTCCAAGTCCCAAGCAAGTCTGTGTGCTACAATTTTCTCCAGTAGCTTGCCAACAGTATTCTGCATCGTAATGATTCTGTAGCCGCTTATCTTGGAGTGGTCTTTGTTCGGTTTTGGCAGCGGCAGCAAGTAGCTGTGTAGCCATTCTTCTTTGACCTGACCCCTCTGGATACTGGTGTTGAATTCTCTGGCGAGTTCTTCCATGTCATCATCTGATATCACCATTAGGTCACATATCGGATGCCGTCTGGGCCTGGGGCGGTGTTAATTGATTTCTTGAGCATCGCACGCAATATGTCAACTGTGATTGTCCATTCTTCGTCTGTCCCGACCCCCTCGCACAACTGAGAGAGTGTTGTTGTGGTCCTCTGTCTGGCGGGCTCGTCTCTCTGGTCAGTCTGTTCTATGTAGCGTGCAAGAAGGGCCTTACCTTTATCCGCATCCGACTTTTCCATGCGAGGTCTGTGCCTTGAAAGTCTGGAATACCCCTACGTTGTGCAGCACCGTTCTATAACCATTATAATTGCTATCTCTGGCAGTTTTTCTCTCCACCAGAAAGGATTATTGCTATATTCCTCAGAAGTTGAAGCCCTCTGGTCTCAGATATACATAACATGTGAATATTCTGCCTTCCCATTTCTTTCCAAAATGTTATCAAACTTTGGGAGGTGTGTTGTTAATTTCTTTTAAATTGTATGTGGCCTTAAGAAGCCAGTAAAAAAATGTTTTCCCCCCACAGAGGGGGAATATAAGTCTTTGTAAAGAAAGGGATACGTTGAAAGTATACAATTGAAATGTCATGAATAAATGTAGAACTTCAAAGTTGATTATAAAATGTAAGTAAGTAAAGATTATGGACACATTTTGTAAGTAATATAAAAGAATTATTCTCTATCTTTAATATTTTCGTTTGTATTAATTTTCTTTCTTATAAAAAAAAATATAATAGAGAGATATTTAAGTTAGTTATTTATAATATTATAGTCAAGCAATTGATATTTTTAAATGCTAGTTGTTTCCCTTATAATAATATTAGGTGTTTATGTCCCCTACTCATTGCTTTTCAACGTGTTTTTCTGGTTACATTCAGCAGAATAATATTAGGTATTTATGTCCCCTACTCATTGCTTTTCAACGTGTTTTTCTGGTTAAATTCAGCAGAATGCTTGAACATAGTTGTCACAGTCCTAGATCTCTAGGGGATTGAAACTCGGCCTCATACAGGCAACAAACTCCGTTAGATACAATTTAGCATCATTTATTTACATACATATTATAGTACGCTGGCGAAGCGAGTTTTCACAAGCCAGCATTCAGTACATTGCATATCACCGGAGTTTGTAATGAACATGGTTAACACAATAACTCTAGCAGCTATCTACACATATGTCTAAGACCCTTAAATACAATTGGGTCTACTATCCAGTCCCCTTAAGGTAAGCCCTGTTGCTTCCTCGATGTCCAGTCTCTGTCTGACCTTCTCCACACGTGTCGCAATCCGACACGGGTGGCAACTCTCTCTGAGTTTCTCGTGGACCCCGCAATCGGCGGGCCCCATCAGTGTCCACGGGGCTGTGGACACACTGACCGGTCCTTCGAGAAGGCTCTGGATTATTCAAGCCTTCGAGTGACTCGGTTCTTTCCCTTTAGCTGGATTACTCTCCCTTCGTCAGTATCTCTTACTTTTATGTACCGTCTCTAGGTGAGGCTGTGACAGGAGTCCCCCTCCCCCCCCCCTGCTTTGATGGGTTCTTATAAGGTAAATTAGTTTTGTACTAATTCTGTCACAGGATCACATAAAGTCGGTGTTTGTAGTTTGGTGGATAGTAACTTGGTAACTGACATATCTGCATCACCAACTCATGTATTCTTCCATACCCCACTTTAAGATGATTGCTGAAGAGGTTTCCCTCTTATATGTTCTTAAACATGCTTATCTGACCGAAGTTCCGTGACGTTTCCCAGTTGTTTTAACAACCGCGCCCTTCTCGAGTATCTATTATGATACCAAGATATTAAAACTCTGTGTAAGAGAGTTCTAACAAGACAAATGTCTTGGCTATTTAAGTACACCTGCAACATCTTGTTCTGTGTGTATTTCGATACATTTTTACTCCCGTATGTTGTATAATGCTGAATATGTAGCTATGCTGTTGTCCTATCACATCTGACTACGTGTTCCTGTTGGTTTATTCGTGTATTGATTGATATGTTGCTGTTTCTAATAAAGTGACTGCACTTTAATTGTTCGTGTTCAGTTTTAAGTTTGTATAGAGTGTGTTCATTGTGTGGTTTAACTCCAAGCGTCACGAGTTGGGATATCCCTTGTCATGAATTACTCCAATGTGTAATGCATGATCGGGTATTCCAAGCAGTGGTGCTTAGATGTAGTGTATTAACTCCTAAACATGTATTAACAATTAGACAGGTAATACATTTTTACATGAAAGACGCAGACAAATTAAAATAAATACGTTTTGCGTACAATTTGTCCGCTCAGTATATCGTTCTCTCATTTAATTCTTTCACTCTGCCATTCATACAACTTTCATACAAAATAGTATTTTGTTAAAATCTATAAATAAAGTTGAGGTAAGTCTTACTGCCCTTAGAAAAATGCATTAGGCGATATGTTCCCTTTAAGGTAACAAGTACTTTTTGTACGCGTAGTCAAAAAATGGTTTATAACTTACATAGAACAAAATTGTATAGCACGAATATTTCACGAATGAGTGGAAATATCGGTAATATTATGATAGAAAATATATACGTGAGAGGTTGACATGTTTTATATACATAATTAAATAACAGTTTAATACATATTAACTGATAAATAACTAATTAACTAACTAACTGAATCCAACGATGACGTGTGTTGTCCTCCTGTTGTCCGTGTGTAGTGCCATGAATGTTAACAGTTAATATAGCAGTCCCTTTGCATGTTGTAATCGACGCAGTCTTCTTTCGGCTGTTTGCGAAGTTTCTTAGCAATAGCGAGTATGCAGTGTTCTTAATCTTTACAGATGAATGTCAGTTCACTGGTTGGAATCCTTTCACAGACATTATATATTGGTTGGATTGTTCTTATCACCTTAGCAATTGGTAATATAGGGTTCTCACAGTGTTATGTTCGTGGGTGTTATACGTAATCTATTCACTTGGGCGTTAATACTTCTGAATGAAAGTTCTCTAGTAGGTGTAGAGGTACACTGTTATATGCAACAGATTAAAATATCACAGCTTCTTATATGGCGGCTAATTCATGTGCCTAGTGTTCGTCTGCTGGTGCATTTGCTTGCCGTGATAAAAAGTCAGCAATAATGTTATCAGTGCCCTTGATATGGCGGATTTCAAAGTCGAAATCTTGAAGAAGAAGACACCATCTTTCTAAACGATGGTTCTTTGGCACACCTTGCTTAAGTACCAGCAGCGGCGAACTATCGGTTAAGACAACAAAATGCGAACCTAAGAGGAACTTAGATAATCCACGCATGCAAAAGAGCAGGCTTAATGCCTCCAACTCAACTGTCGAGTAATGGATTTCTGCCTTTCTCAGCTTGCGGCTTGCGTAGAGTATCGGATGCCGCACCCATGATATTCTTGCATCAGGCACACTCCAATTGCGATAGCACTGGCATCTGTGGTCAAAATAAAAGGTATATCTATGTTTGGTAATCTTAATACTGGTGGGTTAGAAAAAATCGATTTCAATCTGCACATTGCATCCTCTAAGCGGATACTCTTACAAAATTTTTCTGGATTATCTTTTGTCAACATATTAGAAAAAACTGATGTGAGTTCTGCCCAGTTTGGTATAAACTTGGCATAATAGTTTATGAGACCCAATAGGCTTCTAACCTGCTTTTTAGTAGTTGGAACTTCAAGGTTGAGAATTTTTGATACGATTCTATCATCTGTCAACAGTTTGCCTTCGGAAATCCTATGACCTAGGAAGTCTATCTGTTTATAGCCTATTTCAACCTTGGAAGGTTTGATAGTAAGTCCGAAGAGAAAAATTTGGTTAAAGACTTGTTTGAGTGTAAGTAAGTGAGAAGTCATGTTTGAAGAATGGATACATATATCATCAATATAAGATTGCACGTCCTTGATGCCGTGCAATAGCAGCCTAGTTAACCTAACAAACGTGGCGGGAGCGTTCTTGAGACCAAACGGAAGATATCTCCATTCGTACAACCCAAGGGGTGTAGCGAATGCTATTATATGCATTGAAGAGGGGTCTAGTGGCAATTGCCAGTAACCTTTAGCTAAATCAAGCTTAGAAAATAATGATGAATGAGACATATTCAAGATGAGGTCTTCACAGCTGTTCATTGGCTCAGCATCTGTGGTGGTTATGGTATTTAATTTTCTATAATCTATGCACAAACGAATGGTTTGGTCCTTCTTTTTCACCAGGACAATTGGCGAAGAATACTGGGACACAGATTTCTGTATTATTCCGTTTTTCTCCAAGTCCAAAATTTCTTTATCTAAATTTGCTCTATAATGTAAAGGAATTGAATATGGTCTACATTTGATCGGTATCAGATCTGTCAACACAATTGAATGTGTTATCTTGTCAGTCCGTCCAGGTTTGTTTGAGAAGATAGTTCTATAGTCGTTTAGAAGAGACAAAATGTCTTGTCGCTGCTGTTGTGTCACAGTGTCAGAGATTTGTATGTCATTCATAGTACTGTCGTCGTTCATAGTTGGTACTGGAATTTCCGTATTGTCTATGTCCGTCTGATTTATTACTGACGCTACTGTTTGTAAATTGTCTTCCATGTCATTGTCGTCGTCGTCGAGACTAATAGTTGTCAATGTGTCGTTCACGTGGTCGTATTTGTCGTTATCCCATATTGTCGGTACTGTAAATATGTTTCTGTCGTCTTCGTTGTCACAAGAATGAGTCTGTTAACGATGCTTCGTTTGTCGCAGTGTCATTCTTGTCAGTCAGGTTATTGTCATCTGTTATCTGCGTCTGCTTGTTCATGTCACTGTCATTTCTAGCATAGTATGGTTTTAACATATTTACATGGAAGATTTTAAACTTTCCATTTAAAGAAATTTCGTAATCAACTTCCGAAATCCTTCTCACAACTTTAAATGGTCCCTGCCAAGAGGTTGATAGTAAATCTCTCTTGTCAGGTAGTAATAGTAAAATATCTTGATTTGGTTGTAATACAATCGTTCTCGCCCCTTTGTTGGCGTACTGCCTGTACCTAAAACCTTTCTCCTGTAGTGATGTTCTGGCTAGTATACAGGATCTAATGATTTTGTCTCTGGTGTCAGTGACCAAATCATAGGTTGAAACTGGTAATTGGGTGTTTACAGGTTGTGATATTATATCTTTGTAAATAGTGAGTGGTCCTCTTGGGTTCGCTCCATATATCAATTCGAACGGAGAGAACCCCGTGCTTGATTGTGGGACTTCTCTGTATGCGAACAGCACCGTTGGGAGAAGTATATCCCAATCGGCTGGATTTTCAGCTGTCACTTTTGATAACATATGTTTTAAGTCCCCATTTAATTTTTCGCAAATTCCGTTCGCGGACGGTCGATAGGGACTTGTAAAACATTGTTTTATGCCTAGTAACTTAGTTACCGATTGGGTGGCATTAGATATGAACTGCGTTCCTCTATCTGATATTATTTTCTCCGGAAAGCCAAAACGGGAGAATATCTGTAATAATACGTCCGTCACATCCGTAGAGGAGATAGATTTTAATGGAATCATTTCTGCCCACCTTGTACACCAATCAACAAGTGTAAAAATATATCTATTTTCTTTGTTTGAGATGTGATTCAAAGGACCTACTAAATCAACCGCCACGATTTGAAATGGCCTCGAGGCAGTTGTGGTTTATTGAATTTCTGCCGTAGGGCTTTTACCCTTTTTGATTAATTTCTGACAGGTATCGCATGATTTACAGTGGGTTTTTATGTCATGGCAAAATTTAGGCCAATAAAATTGGCTCAGGACTCTGGCCCTGGTTTTTTCGTAACCCATATGACCTCCGAAAGGTGAGTCATGGGCTATATGTAGCACTTTTTCACAATGTGACTGAGGTAGAACCACTTGCTGTATCGTGGTTTGATCTCTGATATATAATCTTGTTAGAACATTATTATTTAATTTAAATGTCCAAGAAGCATTTTTCGTTAATTTTGGCTTTAATCCTACTAGCCGAAAATATATATATTTTTTTAAAACTTTTATTGAGTGTTAAAGAAAACTTTGCATTTGTATTGTTCGTGTTGTTACAGAGCGTTGCATGTGGAAGTGTAGGTGACATATGCGCAAATTTTTACAACATTTATTTCAACATTTTTACATTTGAAATGAAGGGTAACGGAAAACGAGTACAAACAACAACAAGACGGTAGTATACCATTTTTTTCCCTCTGCCACCCTTTCACCTGTCAGCTCCAACCCCACCAATACCATCATCACCACCTGGTAATGAGGACAAGGGCAGTAAAACTTGTTAAAACCGACCGGTGAAGGCAGCAGCAGCATCAAAACGAACAGTATCGAAAAGGTGGGGGGGAAGGGGGGGGGGGTTTTCAAGGAGTTTCCTAGTTTACAATGCAGGAGGGGTAGTTGTTGCATTTGTATTGTTTGTGTTGTTACATGCGTACTGTGTGTTCAGTATTTGTGTGCGTGTTTTTACAGAGCATTGCATGTGGGCGTGTAGGTGACATATGCGCAAAAATTACAAATATTTTATACATTTAAACATTTCTCCATTGACATTGTTGTAAGGAAATATTTTAAATCAAAAGCGTGATGGTAGCGGGCTGTTATTATTTCCCCTGCCGCCCCGCTCTCCTTTCAGCTCCAAAAACTCCTACCAAGTACCATCACCCTCGGTGATGATAAAACTGGCGGTGCAGAACTGAAGCAAAACGGTGAGGGTGGCAGCAGAGACAACAATCACAGTATCAAAAGGGTGGGAAAGGGGGATGTGATATTAATAATGATTACAATGATAATAATGCAAATAACATCCAAATACATGAATAATATTATAATGACAAGGAATAAAACTGCTAAGGGTGATAAAATTAAAGGCAATGATAATAACAACAATGATAATAGTATTGGTTGAACATGTGATTTGCATGTGTTGAAATGATTTTCTTAGGAATGGTGTTTACATGAAATACATCTTATAATAATAATTACTAGGAATAAAAACTACTAAGGGTGATAACAGCAATGCTGATAATCACAATGATAAAATTTGTTATGATAATGATCACATTTTCCAAACCTGTGATTCCATTTGCTAAAATGATTTTCTTAGAAATTGTGTTAAATGATTGCAGGTACATACAATAACAATTGCATCCTGCACCCTTTAATAATATAGTCCCTAGCCGAAAATATGGTGAAAGAGTTGGATCAGCTTTTTGTTCTTCTATCAATTTGGTGGTGGTCATGTTAGGTGAAATGATTTGTAGTGCTTCCTGAAAGTTGGTCAGTGTGGGTTTTGTGGGTTGTCTGTCTTGTTACTATATTTGTGTGTTGCGTGTGTTGTTGCACATTTACAGGCTCAGTACTTTGTGAATCGATGGTGTCCTCAGGTCGAGGTGTTAATTTGATGGTATCATTGAAAGATTCAACCGCCCCTGTGTTCTGCACCTCTGTGAATTCATTTGGAATTACGTCATAGGTTGTCTCCCTTGTGCTTTTGGCAGTTTGAGACAAGCATGCGTGATTTTTCACTTTGGAATCGCTGTTTGGTTTTTGGATACAGTTTTTCTGTTCCCATTCTCTGATTTCTTTTTCAGAGCAAGATCTTATGTTGGGAAGATTCCCAAGGATGATTTCAGCGGCAGGACTTTCTAGTACTGCACATAGCACTTGTCCTGATATAAAAGGTGTCCGAATTTCGGCCAGTGCTAGGGGGTATCTTTCAATTGTGCCTGCGAATGTGCGACACGTTACGTATTTGTGTGTGTAGTCTTTGTCGTTCACTAATGTTTTCTTAATCCCACAAAGAGTCGCCCCGGAATCTCGTATTAATGTGCATTGTTTGCTGTTAACAAAACCTGTTAAATAATTTAAGTTGCCTGTTGGTGATAAGGCTGCGTTGGCCATTTCGTTAGAAACTGGTATTGTGTGGCCACATAACAAGGTTGTATCAAGCTGAAATTTTCTACAGGTGTTACATTTGTTATCAGAGATGGTATTGATGATTTCTAATGCATTGCATGACTCACTCTCACTTTCCTTCTGGATGTCACATTCGTTCTGTTGTTCAATTTCTTCATCTGAGGAGGTGTCTATCAATGCGGCATTGGCCTGCTTCATCCTCTTTCTCCCCTCACAGACAGAAGAAAAATGCCCATAGCTCGCACAAAAATAACATTTAGCCGCTCTCTGATATGCGTTTCTCTTATTCATCTGTTTTTCCACTACCTTTTGGAGATGATGTGGATAATTTGGTGATTTGTCACACATCGCAAACTGTTCGTGCATCAGATGACAATATTGGCACATGACTGGTTTTGTGACCTTAGAGCGTTGTTTGAACCTATTTTCATTAGGTCTCGAATATTTTGTGTTTGTAACCGCTGCTGTTTCATTTTGGCTCATGTTTAACTGAAAAATATCGCGGTTCGCTGAATAATATGCGCTCCCTTTATTTTCGATATCTTGGATGGTTTTACAATCCATTTGTCTCAAAAATTTAGAAAAAGGTGTTGGGATAGTGCTAATAATTTTATCAATTATAATCAGCTCTTTCAACTTATCATGGTTGTTATTTGTTTTCGCTGATGTTATCCACTTTGTACAAATATCCTGAACTGTAGACACGTAGTCAATGAAAGTTTGGTTAGGTGAAGGTGATAATTTTGAGAACTGTAGTTGATAGCCAGCTGTATCTAATGAAATATGTTGGAGTATTCTCTGTTTTAAATAATCATAATCTTTCCTCATGTCTTGCGGAACTGTCTCTATCACTTTTAAGGGCTCTAAAGCTAAATTTCTCATCAAAATAAATGACCAGTCGGCTTTTGCGACCTGATGGTGAGTCATTAAGCACTCAAAGTTCTCTAAGTATGCGCTTATAGAATCTCCTGAACAAAATGCTTTGACAAGGCCTTTATATTTGTTGTATTTTTGTTCATCTTCTTTACTTCTAATTTTGTTTACTGACATTTCTAGGTTGGAGTCAATTTCCATTTGTTTTAGTTTTATCTGAGTCTCTGCATTTAATTGGGCTTGCTTGGACGCAGCTTCGAGCTCCATCTGCATCTTCTTCTCTTGAGCCTGCAGTTGCATTTTCCTTTCTTCAGCTTCCATTAGCATCTTCTTCTCTTCTCTTTCTATTGCTCTTTCTTCTCGTGCAATATTTTCCGCATGTGTCTTTTGTGCCCATTCTGAAAGTTTTTCCTCTTTATATCCTAACCTAATACCTGCTTCAATGCACTGTTCTAATGTTGAAATCTTGTAATTTAGTTATTATTTACTTTCTTGAAATTAAATCCCTTTGAAAAATAGTCAGGGTGTACAAAAATTGGTTATTTTCCTTGAATGTTTACCTTCAAATTTATATGAGCAGATATACTTGGTTATAATATTAGCATATACATAAAAATCAATGCATAGAAAAATGTTACATCAATGAATGAGGATGAGGAGTACCGCATATGGATGTAATGAGCATGAAATGAAACTCATCTTATTTTCCCTGAGCTCTCGAATGTAGTCTTGTTTCCTCGCCACTGCTGGAGTACAGGTTACATACACGATACGTACACGATAATTCGCGGAACAATCTGCTGTTGGAATCAAAAACAATTAGTAACTGTCATAGTAATTGTCACAGTCATGTCATATTTCATAAATCTTATCATGATTTGCAATATTTTTGAAGAGGGACTATAATAGTTTATTTCCAGATAGCTGCAAAGTTTCTAACTTTGTTATGTGTTAAAGTTGATATATTATTTTTTTACTTGGCAAACCCAAAATAGCTATTCTGAAACGTAAAACTTTAATTGCCAAAACCGGCGATTGCCCCCAAATAGCCTGTCACAGTCCTAGATCTCTAGGGGATTAAAACTCGGGCTCATACAGGCAACAAACTCCGTTAGATACAATTTAGCATCATTTATTTACATACATATTATAGTACGCTGGCGAAGCGAGTTTTCACAAGCCAGCATTCAGTACATTGCATATCACCGGAGTTTGTAATGAACATGGTTAACACAATAACTCTAGCAGCTATCTACACATATGTCTAAGACCCTTAAATACAATTGGGTCTACTATCCAGTCCCCTTAAGGTAAGCCTTGTTGCTTCCTCGATGTCCAGTCTCTGTCTGACCTTCTCCACACGTGTCGCAATCTGACACGGGTGGCAACTCTCTCTGAGTTTCTCGTGGACCACGCAATCGGCGGGCCCCATCAGTGTCCACGGGGCTGTGGACACACTGACCGATCCTTCGAGAAGGCTCTGGATTATTCAAGCCTTCGAGTGACTCGGTTCTTTCCCTTTAGCTGGATTACTCTCCCTTCGTCAGTATCTCTTACTTTTATGTACCGTCTATAGGTGAGGCTGTGACAATAGTCGTAGCTCTTACGCGGAGCAAACACGGCAGGGGGGCTTCCGATCATCAAAAGTAAACCCCCTTCCCCAAGCATTTCGGCTGAAACACAGATTCCTCACAGACTGCGGACAGTGAGGTCGAGAGCACAGGTGTTCAGCAGCCAAGCGGAACTCGTAGAACAGAGTCCTGCAGTAAAGATTTCTGCGTGAGGCATACCTCAGGGTCAGGAAGCGAGAGTACAAGAATGACAGGAAAACGCTACACTTGCCACTGAAGATGAGGATGATGATGGCTGGCATCAGAAATATCTTGGTGCTAGCGATGAAGCGGAGGATGTTGACTTGTTGAGTCTCCAACTTGCTGATCTGTTATCATCAAATCCTCCCAACTTAGGGTTGTTAAGCAGCACTCAGTTGTAACATTCAACCCGTAAATAGTTATTGTTGTTGACAATAGTGTCACAGCTTGTCAAGTGTTCGAAAAACATCACATGTTTCAACTTCACATCGAACAACCAGTAAAACATTGTAGTTTATTGTTCATTAATGTATATAAGTCACCAGGTGTGACATCTACAGCTGCCAGTTGATCAATTGCTAGAACATTATTGCTGATCTGTGTCGGAGCTGATGGTCTGCCTGCCATAATAATATGTCTTTCTGGGAGAGTGTATTCGCAATCAAATTGCGAATAAACGAAGTCTCTATTCGCAACCAAGAGTAGATATAAACAAGCTGTGGGAAATCCTTAAACAATATGGAGTGAGTACACATCTAACAAACCAATGTAGAAACTTATACAATTAAGCAGCCATGTGCGGGGGAATGCCCAAGTCTGCCCCTGCCTGAAGTCTGAGTGGGTGAGGGTCAATGGTAATAGGAAAAATAATCCACATGCAAATATCAGTCCAGTGCACTCTCCAGTAGTGGCAGCTATTAGTAGTAGGCACGTATATTGGCTACGCTTGCGTTCAAAGCGAATGAATAAACAACAACAACAACAACAACAACAGATTCAGATATCCTATAAACCTATCATGGTATATTTGATATCTCTGTGTCGATCAATATGTTTCAATGAATTAATCCTGACACTGTGATGTTTGGCGTGATATATTTGATATTTCCGTGAATTAATCCTGACACTGTGATGTTTGGCGTGATATATTTGATATTTCCGTGAATTAATCCTGACACTGTGATGTATGGCTTGGTTTGGCGAATCATCAGAATGTATTTTTTTTAAAAATTCCCGGGCATGTTTACGTTCAGTAGTTTGCCATTTCTTTCTCAACCACCGGCACTCATCCCTTTGTATGAAAACCAACGCAATTCGGTCGGCTTCCAAATCGCCGCAGCTAGGTTTCGAACACGGTATGCAGGATTACGAAATGCATTCATAACCACTTCACTCCTACAGACCCGGCGACTATTCATGTTTATTTCAGAAGATACAGTTAGTTGGATGTCTTTTACAGAACATCACAATCAACCACGGCATTTATTCCAGAAGTTGGTGTTGTTGTTGTCTTCCACTTATGCCGTTAGACGTCGTGGAGAAGGTTAATTGAAGCTCCGGCGCCCGTGACTAGCCCCTTTTCTCCAGTTTCCTGCCAGTTTGCTAGACCCGTCATAGTTCCTTACCTAATATAAGACCGCAACGGCTTACTTTAATAAATAATGACTATCCGTTACCAGTAAGTTAGCTAATTTTGTCAAAATGCCGAATAACTGTCTTTGTACGCTTTCACTTAATTAATTCTGAAAATGAAAAAAAAAAAAATAAAATATTTCACGGGTGGGGAATGGAACCACGGTCTCTTGCTACACAGGCGGAGATACTTACCGCTATGCTACTGAGGACAAGGTGCAAATTAAACAAAAATATGTCATATAGTCAAACACATGTCCCGATGACGTCTTGCATGTCACGTGACTAGCCTTTGACCCAATGAGTCCCTGTAAGGGATACTTTTTCACTACAGAGTTATGTCCTCATTTGGAACCGGTATTCGGAAGAGTGCCAATATATTGAGTACAAATTGATAATTGATATTAATAATAAGATAATAAAAATAGAGTGTGTGTAGCTGTTTGGTGTGATTTGGCCGTTTCCGGATTCTCCTCTTCTTCTGTGTCAGTGGCGATGAATAATTTTCTTAACGATATGTTGTCGTCTTCCTCTATGGTCTGTCGTTGGTCGTTTGTCTTCACTGTAGGGATGTCTGGTTTGTTCATTTTCTTTGGTGTAGCTGTGGGAGAATCGTCTTCATAGGTCGACATTTACCGCAGAAAGCTTGTATAAGTTTATTCCCTGAGGTAAACGCAGATAAGTGACTGGACTATCTCATCTCGGTAACACGGTGTACCTGAGTAGAATAGAATCCATTATGAATTTCCCCAAAATTCTTTCAACACAGTATCCTTTAAAATCCATCCATCATGTGCCATGCCGGAAAGCGTAGGCGGTCACGACTCGTCATTTCACTCGATCACCGGAGTCGTGGATCAGCTCAGTGTTCATGTCTCGACCATGCCACGTGGCCAAGCCATCCAGGTATTTACTTCTCGGTCTTCCCCTTGGTCTGTCCCTTTGATCTTGCCAGTTGTCACCAAGTTCTCCAATTCATTTCTTCTTATAACATGCCCAAAACATGTTGACTGTCTGCGTCTAATTTCTCTAATCAGTTTACGATTTTCATTTGTTTCTTGTAGTACTTGGTCATTGGTTTTTCTGTCTGTCCCACGTATTGTTTGCATTCTCCTCAGAAACCACAGTTCCACAGCCATCAGATGTTTTTTAGCTTGACTGCTCATTGTCCAAGCTTCACATAAAAGTACAGGCTCTATATAGCACCTCAACATTCGTTTTCTCATTGCAATTGACATATTTTTATTGGTCAGTATGTGTTTTAATCTTGCAAAAGGCTACCTTCGCCATGGCGATTCTTGTTGAAATCTCTTCAAGGCATCTCCCATCAGATGTTATGATTATTCCGAGATAATTATACCGATTGAATTGTTTAAGAATATTCCCATTTACCTGTATGTTACATTGTGGTACTTCCTTCTTCCTAGTGACGACGATAATTTGTATCTTCTTACAATGTAATTCTAACCCCAGTTGTTCACTGTGTGCAACAACCGCATCTACCAGATGTTGCAGATCCTGTTCATTGTCTGCAATCAATACTGTATCATCCGCACATCTAATGTTATTGATGTTACGTCCCCAAATAATGGCTCCTTTCATGTCTTCTAAATTCCTGAAACTATTTTCACTGCACCGGGAAAAAAAAATCTGGAGACATTGCACGTGCCTGTCTCACACCTCTCTTACTAAGCTGATATTGACCTACTTCCTTATCAATCCTTATGGCAGCTTAGTTGCTTCCAATATATGTATTTTTTTTTTACAAGTCTACAGTCTTTCCCCATCAATTTGTAGATCTGCAAGCATCTTAATCATATTGGCATGTCTTACTTTATAGAAAGCCTTTGGGTGGTCAATACAGATGTGGGTGTTTGTTTCCTTCCACAGAACGTTCAATTAATGTTCTCAGCATATATACAGCATTTATTGAACCCTTGCCTTTTACAAACCCACATTGTTATACTCATATTTCTATAACCATTATAATTGCTATCTCTGGCAGTTTTTCTCTCCACCAGAAAGGATTATTGCTATATTCCTCAGAAGTTGAAGCCCTCTGGTCTCAGATATACATAACATGTGAATATTCTGCCTTCCCATTTCTTTCCAAAATGTTATCAAACTTTGGGAGGTGTGTTGTTACTTTCTTTTAAATTGTATGTGGCCTTAAGAAGCCAGTAAAAAAATGTTTTCCCCCCACAGAGGGGGAATGTATTACATAAAACATTGTACTATATATTGAAAGTATACAATTGAAATGTCATGAATAAATGTGGAACTTCAAAGTTGATTATAAAATGTAAAAGTTTTGTAAAAGTAAAGATTGAGGACACATTTTATAAGTAACTAGCAGACCCGGCCTGGCTTCGCCCAGTCCCTGGTGGGGAGCATCTCATTTAATTCATATAAGTAGTCGTATAAGCTCCCGTTCCCGTTCCCGACTGTCTGTCTGTCTGGCCTTCCGATCATCATAAAAGAAAACCCCCTTTCCCAAGCATTTCGGACCATTAATTTCTTAATCGAAGTGACTATTCGCAAAAATTATATTCGCAGTAGAAGTAGGTCACGTGATTATTCCTATGTGTGTAGCTATATTATAAATGTTTGTTTAGCGTGTCCTCAGTAGTGTAGTGATAAGTGTCTCCGCCTGTCACTCGGGATCTCGAAGTTCAATTCCTCGTCGGTGAAATAATTTTTTTTTTTTTCAGCAAATACGTAAAAATATTAAGCATTAGGAACTAAAATATAGAACTGAGAAACTTGAAGCATGTGAATAAAGTGTAATGATCGAAGCATATTACTGTCAGCTTGGACCAGAATTATTAGGACATAGAAAGTAGGTCGGTAACGTAAACAAACATGGATGCCTGGTAACAGTCAGTGTACAGAAACGAAAGTTGACAATTCTTGAACTCGCATCGGGACACAATTATTTGGAGGGATCGTTATTTGTATTGTAATACCAGTCCTGGAAAATTATTCTTGGCGAAAACTGTGTCGTCTGCATATGCAAGCAACTACCCCTCTCCTGCCCCTGGTATGAATGTGCCTGTGGTGTTGGTGTCTTGTCTGATTACTTCTAGAGGTGGTTCTAAGGTCAGAAAATATAGGAGTGGCATCAGAGGACATCTTTGTCTTACCGACTTTGTGGGCCGGCAGCTCGCAGTGAGCGTGTGATTAACTAACACCTTACTCTCAGGATTCCGATACAAGATTACTATGCACCTCCCAAAGTACTGGTCTAAATTACAGTGTGTTAATGTTGTGTGTAGATAAGAGTGGGAAATCCTGTCAAAGGTCGTATCCTGGTCCAAGGACAAAAGAGAGGCCTGACAGTCTTTCTCCAGTGTGTATGTGATGATGTCTCTAATGACATGTGTATGATGGTGGATGTTCCTATGTGGTACTCCGCATTGTTGGTCAGAGTGTATGAGCTTTGGCATGTAGGGTCTTATTGTGTGGGGTAGTGCCTTAGTGCCGGCTTCGTGGCTTAGAGGTTATGATTTTTCTCCGTAATCTCGTATATTCTCGTCGTTGACGTGATGACAGTGAGAATCAGCAGTGGTTCGAATCGCATTGGTAACTTACGGGGTATGTGAGCCGGCCGCTCAGAAAGCAATGGCAAACTACTGAGCGTAATCTTGCCAAGAAATCAACATACAGCTGAAAGATGCTGGTGTTGACAGCGATGTCCTGTAAAGGATATGCCAAATAAAAAAAGTGCCTTAGTAAGTATTTTATAGTCTGTGTTCAGTAGTGATATGGGTCTGTAATGTTTCCATCTGGGTTTTGTCTGTATTGTCTTGTGGGTATGAGTGTGATGTAAGACATGTTGCAGCTATCTGGTAGTTGTTGTTTGTCATATGTGCCACATAGCGTACAGATGTGATGACGACATCATTGAAAGTATCGGGAAATCCGATACGTGAAACCACACAAAGTTACTAGGGAAACAAGTGGTCAACAACGAGAGCGTCACACTGACGTAGATTGACAACAAACAGACTGACAGGGACATTCATGGATAGAAAGATAATAACCAATGGAAGAATATTATACAAGATGGATAGCGCCATGGCTTTAAGTCATCGCAGGCAGAAACATAGACAAGAATGTATGCAACGGTGAAGACAGACTGGATGAATGCAAGAAGGATGAGTACGGAGATATATGTAGACAATAGCAAATATTATGTACAGGTTGGTCGTATGTGTAAATATTTAATTATGTTTGCAATCGTAGTTTAGACACTGACCTGGCAAAAACAGGCCATCTAAAAGATGCAACAGGATATGTAATGCAACTAACATTTGTCAGCTGCCTAATAAACAGCGTTTAACTTGGTTAAGCCAATAGTCTGATTCATTATTGACGTTCATTCATTGCGGCTCCAGTTTCGCTGTCATTTTGCTGTTTGGAGTTGAGCCGAACTGTATTTATACCAGCTGTTGATTTCGTACAGTTATAGATCATGTATACTAGTAAAGAGGAGTCAACAGTAATATGGCAATATGCGTCTTGATAGACTTTAAGAAGAAGACAACTTAAGATAGGAAAGAAATGTTGGTAGAATTCTATCGTTAAACCGCCCTGTCCTGGTGCCTTGTCTTTGTTCATTTTGCTGAGTGCATGTATTATGTCAGCCAGTTTTAGTTTTGTGTCTAGTTTCTCTCTGTCTTCGTCTGACAACTTTTTACTGTAGTGTAGAAAGTTGTTTTGTATCTGTGTGTCTACTTTCTCTGCTGTAAATAAATGTGTGTAGTATTAATTGAATGCTGGATTTGTTTGCGTGTTGCCTAGCATGTCTATAATTTTGCCTATTTGTCTGCAATGCTGTATGTTTTGTTCAATTGTCATATATTGTTTGCTGGGGGTCTCATGTGTGATTGTGTTGAGCTATGTTCTAAGGAGAGAACCTAGATTTATGTGTTGTTGGTGTTGCTCTAATTGTTCCTCTAGTGTGTGTACGTTTGGTGCATTGTTGTCTACCTGTTTTGTCAGTTTTAGGGCTGTTTGTATAAGTTGTTCCTGTCTTAATCTGCCTTTGTGTATGATGGATGCTAGTTGCTGCGTTCTGCTTTGTATTGCATTTTTGAGTCCCAGTATTGTATGTTATTAGTCGGTATGTGGTCGGTGTATGTGTGTAAAAGTTGTGTCATGTATTTTACGTATTTTGTATGCTTAAGAAGTCTCATCTCATCTCATCTCATCATGTTTCTCTTGTACCTTGCGGTGTCGAGGCGAAGTATAAACATCGTGAGAGTGCCCGATTATGGGCTTAATATATCGATATTCCCATGGACTATCTCATCTCGGTAACACGGCTTACCTGAGTAGAATAGAATCCATTATGAATTTCCCCAAAATTCTTTCAACACAGTATACTTTAAAATCCTTCACTAGACAGAGTTTATTTCTGTATTTTCTTTAAAGTTGGTGTCAGCTGTAGTGAATTCTATTGGTCTACATTTTATACGTCATATTTTAAAATATCACTGCACATTGTTAGTTAGTTAGTTAGTTAGTTAGTTAGTTAGTTAGATAGTTAGTTAGTTAGTTGGTTGGTTGATTGGTTGGTTGGTTGGTTGGTTGGTTGGTTGGTTGGTTGGTTGGTTGGTTAGTTAGTTAGTTGAGGTTCCAACATTGTTATTTTCATGCGAGATCAGTCTCCCGATGCAACAGCCAGCCCAAAGTATTTCTGCCCACTGTGGCCATGAGTTGGTTATGTCTGGCTCCTCTCCTGGCCTCTAAAGTGGCATTGAAGTGCTCGTGTAGTCGGACTATCATCGGAGTTTCGACAGTAACCGTCATCCTAGTCCATATTTGTCTTCTCCTGTTGCCCCTTATCTTCAGCTACCCCACACAGCTCTGTCCATGTCCTTCCTACACAGTTCATTTGTTTCTTCTTCTATATGAGTTGTTAGATCTTCCTCTATTTCTTTTGTTCTACGTTTTCCAGACTAAGACTTGTCTAGTGACACTATTCTCAGGTTGTCTCAATGTATAGACCATCTTGCGACATCGTTGTTTCTTCACGTCTTGGTTTACTGGTATTTGTCTAGTTCTCTCCATGATCTATTACAGGGGTAACCACACTTTTTTCACGGCGGGCCGGATAACTGACAAAATGACGAGCGCGGGCAGGATACTTATTCTGTACAGTACTTACGCCGGTCTCCGTGGCGAAAGTCTTACCGACGCGGTTCGTAATCCGTATACCCACGTTCAAAACACAGCTGCGCGCGATTTGGCAGCAGACCGCGTTGCGCTGGGTTTTTTTACGCTATGGTATGGGTGCCGGTCGTTCAGAAAGCAATGGCAAACTACTGAACGTAAACTTGCCAAGACATCTACAATAGCAAAAAATGCTGGTGTTGACTGCAAACGTCCTGTAAAGGATTGTGACAGGTTTCGCCTTGGGTATTGACCAAGTCCAAGGTGTCCTTAGCACTCCCGTGTATTCTAACCCCAGGGGTTGGACAGGTAGATACACTGTTTTCTCTGTGGTTGACCTCAAATGGTTTAAATATGTCTACAAAACCCTCCAGGTTCTAGATCCCAACTATCTACCTTCTCCCTTGGGACAATGAACCCTGAGGCATCGTCCGAGACCACACTCAATAACGGTACAAAGAATAAGTCAACATCAACAAAGTTTATTCTACTCTAAAGAAAATAGGTAGGAAATGAACACCCTGATAGTATGAATCTATTTACAATAGTAGAGGATAGGTTAGAGACAGAATCAGAGACAGAGATGCTACTAATATCATCAGTAGGCTGACGTGCAGATTTGAGGCAGATGTTCCGTCCAGTCGGTCCGACACTCACCCGGCTCTCTTCCAGAATGCTGACTGGAACCTTTGGAGACCACTCCGTCTCCAGAGCTAAGATCAGATGTCAGAGGAACTACCTCTTCGGACCACAGACTGCTGGATGAACTTCTCGACGGCACTGTCCCAATGAGTCACTGTGACCAACTTTCACAGTTCTCGAAGTACACCCTGGTTAGGAGACCCTCCTCCGTGAGGCGACCCCAGTTGATCTCTGGACGTACCTAGTAGTAACACATGACCAATCTAATGGTCCCGTAGTAGAAGCACTTACCCCTGATTGGGCAATGAATCAGTACTGCCACAAGTTCAACACAGTCACAAGAAATACACCAATGTTTCTGTAGAGGATTTCAATACACTACAATGTTACTCCTGTTCAGACTCCCTCGGAGTCAATCACATAAATCTTGAAACCTGGTTGAGCTTGATAACATAACATATTGTATATATTTCTATATGACTCGGTTGTTCGAATTATTTGGTAAGAACTAGTTCATATTCAGCACATAATGTCTCTGAGGCCAAGGATGAGTTGACCTGTCTACCTTCACGAGTTCGAGTAAGAAAATACGCAGGCAGGTGAGGGTCTAATCATGACCGAACACTAGTGCCGATGTAGTTACAGCCCCTTGGTTTGGGCCAATCTATGCCTTGAGACTCCGACGTTTAGGCGGATACGTTGATTTGGAATTGATGAGCTCCCAGAGCTGCGCCTACCCCACCTTGGTAAGTCTCTCTGGAGTGAGCCTGCCATCTTAATTTCCGTAGTACATCAATCTTCTGTATACCCCGGCAAGATTGCTCCGGTAGCCGAACACTTTGCTGAAACATAGTCTTAACCTTAGTTCGATATCAGAAAACAAACCATCTAGTTCCACTCGTGCTGCTGCAGGGCTCTAGAATCACGTGGTGAGTTTAGTCATTCTTGGTGATTCTCCCTCTTGCATATTGTAGCACAGTCAGGCGTGGTAGGTAGGTATAGTGACCCTTCGCCATGGATCACGCAGTGGTTTCCGGCAAACAACTTAGTCATAGGCTGGTTCTAACAGGCAACACCTGAAAGTAAGAGCGATCGTTGAAAGTATTCGGCCCAAACATTGGCTCATGTGCATCAAATCCAGGACTACTCAACTTTCAGTCTAGCTACCTAGTTATTCAACTGAGTAGAGCAACATCTCTAAGTTGATAGTATTAATGCATACACCTCCGTCCAATGTCAGCTGGCCCTTCAGATAACAGCCCGTCAAACAGATTGAGAATCAAGAATGGCGAGTCTTATCTATAATAGTCTGGCGCGATACATGATGATGATAATGTTACCAGTACCAGCATCCCTTGCAGTGCCCTGGGGTACGATGGGAAGCCGCTCTGGAAGCGAGGATAAATAGAGGCGCGTGTCAGTTTCCCGGTCTCTCCAAACCAGACAACCGTGGCCGAAGGAGCGATTATGTAGATCGCTGTTGTATAGAATAGGGAGGCTTTAACCAGCCCTCCCCAGTCACTGGACCAGAGCAGGGAGTCACAAATGCCTCTAGATTTAACCATGACTGGCTTGTGTGGCCCACACACGAGGACCGAGGAAATCCATCAAAATGACTGGCAATTTGTAAGCCCACTCTTGGTGAGTTAAATTTATTTAGATAGCTTAATTAAAGATAGGATAGTGGTGCCTTTGCTAGTTTCCAACTGGAAGCTCCAAACTTAACATCCACAGGTTGAGGTAGAATTCGGTGTAGTTCGGTTTATAGTGTTACCTAGAATGAGGAAATCTTCTGTTCCTGAGTGAATAAAAATTAGTATTTATTTTCACAAGTAAAATGGCGATGATCGGCAGAATGACAACAACATGGGTTTGCCTCAATTAGTAACTGTAAAAGTGCTACTCTGCAGATTGGCAGGGATGTAGTAAGAAAACTAGTACCAGGGGTATTCAGTGACGATGCAGGAGAAAGGTTGTTCTCATACGATGGTGTGTATATTTGTAGGTTTTTAGATTTGAGGTAGCAGACAGTGCAGTACGGATTGGAAGTAATCAAGTATCGATACTGTACTGTGTTTGGTAGTTCTATAGAATTTGATAGGTCCAGAATTCAATACAGTAGGCAAAATATGTAGTATCATAGTCCAGAGTAGAGGAGGATGTATTGTTCTGTACAGTCTGTGTTCTGACAAGAGGAAAATACAGTGCACTAGCATAAAATATGAGGAAATAATGAAATAATGGTTGTGGCTGTTTAGAGGAAAATAGGGAGCACTGTTGCATAAAATATTAGGTTATGATTAATTCTATTTGGGTGGTATTCCTGTATGAAGGTGGCCAGATTAGGTGTGCAGGATATATATAATATAATGCCATTATTATAGTAGCATGGTGAGGTTGAAGATAACAGTAGATTGAATGGCCTGGGGTAACCAGGGCTGTTCCAGGTGGACTGAACAGTCAGTAAGAGGGAGGCAAAGTACATAATTGGGTGGTTATACCAGTCTGGTCTAGGATGAGGAACATGAAGTTGAACTGGAAACATGGTACGGATGTGTTTATGATTTAACTTCCCCCAACAAAGGGGAAGGCCGGTATCTTTATATTATAATGTACTGAGGTATTGAGATGCCTCACATGTAATGGAAAGTAAAGGGTGCCAGGGGATGAGAGACACCTCCATTATGTTATATTGTTTGAAGTCAGATGACTTATCACGACTCAAGAACACCAAACCTATAGTGATTGCTGGCGTACGAAGGTGTAGAGTGGCACGGTGAAAGTAATAGATATATGGTGCTTGATGACAATGTATGTTATGTTCTTCTAGATAAATGGAGCCATGGTAATAATTATTCATGACTGGGTTAGTGATGAAGGTGCCAGGTTGAACACTACACATGATAGGGTGGTTTATGATTATAATAGTGTTCATGGGGATAATGATCTGTGTTGCTCAGGTTGGACACATGTGAACTTAGGAAGAATAGTTTTGAGAATAGTCTTGGAAGAGTTGCTGAATAGGGTACCCATAATGAATCTGGGGTATTATTGAGTGAGCTTTGTCATGGTGAGGGTGACCATGTAGTGATGTCGGCTAAAATGACTGGGATGGTGATTGTGATGGTTTTATGTGGCTTTATATGTCTGAGTTGTTGGCGGTGACTTATGTTATAGCCTGTGTCCTGATTGTTGCTGGTGTTATGTGTAGAACTGTACTTCTGGTATAGTGATGTTGTCTAGTTGTCATCAGTACAATGACACATCTAGTTGGTGATGTCATGTTGAATTGCATATCCTATGTCTGCTTGATTGCTGTTGGTGCCTTGGCTGTATTTATGTCCTGTATGTACATGTTCAAATGGTGTTGTCCTGTTAGAGTCGTGGTACACCGGTGTAACTGAGTTGTGTTCGGTGTTGATTTTGACTAGTTGATGAGTGTTGCTGTGTAACATTGGCATTTATGAGTGGTATTCTCAGCCTGTGGTGTTTGTGATGAGAAGTTGTGTTGGGTCAGAGGTCTGTAGGTAATGACCCCCCTGAACTGAGAGTGTTCAAGAAGTAAATATTGAGTTAGATGAGAGGCCAGGAAAGGCTGCGAGCATTGTGACGAGGGATGATCCACCCTCACATTAAGATTGTCCCATGATATGGTGGTGGCTGTTGCATTAATTGTGGGCCCAATCACTCCGAAGGATGCTGTAGAGCGTGTGTGCTCTGTTTATATTTTATGTGGAGTATATCCTATAACCTATCCATGTCATTGTTGTCCAGTTGAAGTATCATGTGGTTGGTGTGAACTTACACAGTCCATGTCTATGTTTGTGCCACAAGGACACTGTTTGCATACACCGTTGCTGTAGTTGTTGTCATGTGAAGTCCATGTGTTGATGCAAATATTGATGCTTTGATGATTATTAATTAGTTGTTGTACATCGTCATGCATTGCAGGTAGTGAACCCAGGCCATGGTTGTAGTTGTAGAGCAAACTTGAGCCCCGGCTCTGGTTAATATCGTAGGCCACTCACATCCCCTTCATATATCTGTTTATGCGTGTTTATGCCACTATATCCCTGCTGTTAGGGTTATAGTTTTGTTATTCGTTATGTTATGGTTTTTCGCTGTATCTGGTCCTAGTCGACTTATGTGATGCGGGTGTCTCGTGTGGGTATTGAGGGTGCCCTTCGACTCAACTGAGCATGATTGAGGTCTCACTGTCATTTAGAGACCGCCCCTGTAGTCAGTGCTAGGCAGCAGTTATCTCTAACTGTGGGATTTCAGATTCCCATTTCTGTATGTACTGACTGTCCATGAGTCCTGAGATGATTACAATAGAGAGTCTATACCTGCTGTTACCGTTGTTGTGTACGTTGAGGCTCTGTTGTTGCCATGTCCTTGTTGGTTTGTGGAGATGGGTACCTAGTCATGTGCGTAGCGATGTTAGGCAGCAGTGATTACTGTGGGAACGTAGGTTCCCATTTCTGTATATGTCAGTTATGTGACATGTCAAGATGCCTGTTTGTCACTAAATCACACAGTTCTGTCAATAAAAACCTAATTTTGTTGTTCTTAATTTGTTTTGTTTAGTCTATAGTTTGTTGTGTAAACTCATTGATCCTGTTACAGTCCAGCAGTGTAATCTTCTGTCTGGGGTGTACAACAGTACATCCCCCGCCCTAAGAACTCCTGGAATCTTCTGTCTAAATTCTACCCCTTTTCTTGTTAACAGAGGAGGATATACACAGTGCTCTTTCTCTATTTCTCCTTATTGTCCTTTTCTTCTCTGGCCCATTAAAAGTCAGTGTTGCGCTTCTTTATCTTTCAGCACTTAAGTATAGGAAATTACATCTTCCTGTCCTTGATATTCTACCTCCTATGACATATCTAACGTTTCACCTATCCCTATTCACATAAAGGTTGTCGCTAACGTCAATCTGTAGTTGTTCAAGAGTGAACTAGAACTAAATATCAAGGTAAGGTGTCCCTGGACCCCCCCCCCCCCCATTTTTTATATCATACATCAAATCATAAACAAACAACGATCAATGCACTATCACTTGGGATATAGTAACAATACATGACCAGATCACACATATACACAATCCATTTCGCTAGTGGGACCTCCTGCCCACTCTATAGCGAAACTCTTCTTGGTAGACTCTTCCCTAGAGTCATGAAGTCTTTCTTTCGAAAACATGCTCCCCGCATGTTCAAGGTTCTCTCCAGTTCTGCCTTTCCAAGAGGATTAGCCTTGGCTTTGGCCGAACTTCATGGCTGGCCTGGTTATACCAGTCTCATACAAGAATAACTCACATGCAGTCCTCATATCCCATTAGTCCCCAGTCTCATTAGTCCACCATTTGTTCCTCCATACTTTCCTCACATCAGCACTGACGTACCCACGCAAGTATGAATAGGAACATGACAGGAAAAGAATAGCATGAAGAACGCATGTGTACATCCCGACGGTAATGCCATGTTATTTCGCGTCGAACCACTTCGGCGTTCGGTCCATCTTTCATAGAAGTATTACACAACATGACCTAGTATATACGTGATAACAACATCGTATATATCTCTAGCACCACTGAAGAACTTACCTTCGTATGAATTTCCAGTTCCTCGAATAAATTCACTATTTAGTTCACACCCAAAATAGCTACATCACTTCTTAGAGTTAATCACTAAGTGCTCTATTTCCCTATCACGTCAGTGATCCACTAACTCACTCTTCATCTGCCAACTTACCTATCTAATTTCAGCGCTCTGCTAACTGTAATTACTGACTGACATAATTTAGGTTCATTCTATACAACAGTTTACTGTTTCCTACTACAGTCCAGTAACCATAGTATATGCAACTACTAACTATAATCAATCAATAACATTGGAACACCATTTGCCAATTTAATGGACTTATAGTTCTAAGCAGTTGACAAAACATCAGCGTTTTACTACGGCTTGTAAACACAATTACACAGCTGTGCGCTGCCCTCGTTTTCAACTTGCTTATCGATCAGTCACTTCATTAGCGATGCAAGCCGCCCACATATTTAATTAGCTCTGAACGATCGCAATCTATGTTCAATTTACAACGTTAAATTAATTAATAAAGTTAGTACCTGAATCGGTGGACTGTCTCCAGTCAGCTTCAATTACTGTCTAACCCGGCAGCCCGTGAGATAACGACAGTCAGCTGCAACTTGGTTGAGTGTGAAGGCATGGTTCAACTGTCACACAAAAGCAGTACCTTCTCACACGAAAGATAGAAAGTGAATTAGCTTTGACAACAGCCTTTCTCCTTCGTGCGTACTAATGCGCCCGAGAAAAGAGTGCTTCACGAAGTGTTTCAACTCCCCGAGAAACTCTATTTTCCACAGTGGAATTCTAGGTTCTAGCAGCACGTGAAGTTAGTGCTGTGCTAAGCCACCCTGGACATCCGAATCCAGGTGTTTCTCGACCCTTCCAGATGGAAAAATCCTACTGGGCTATCCCCGATCTAATTATAACCGGGAAAGTCCCTGATGACGCCGAAAAAAAGTGTAATCTCGCCCGACGAGGCACAAGTAAATTGCCGTTTCGTCACATAGGCCCCACTTTAAGAGGATCGACCCCGTCGTTCCACTTCTTAGCAAGAAGTTGTCCGAGTCGTTCTATCTTCTTTCCTTAGAGACCGGATGGCGGGTGAGGAAGTCTAACCCGACAATATTTCATAGGATACTTTTACCACCATTGGTGAGGATGCAAGTTATCAAGTATCACGGGTGATCAACGCCTACTCCGCTACTGCAAGTCACAGTGTCTTGCGGACCAGAGCTCCCGTCTCGATCTGATTTAACGATCGTCCCTGCCAGAGTTTACTGGATTTCTGCAACAACAGCTTCCCCTTTCGAGGACCCAGCTGGACTGCAGTCGGTTGGTTTGAGGAACCAGAGGTCTGTGTACTATCCGACACAACCCACCTCTTCCGACCACGGTTCTCAGTGTAGCTAGCACTGTGGGTGTTCTTTTTGCCGGTCATGTTCCCCCGATCACCGGGCTGAACCGAAGAAGGTATTTGCACATACATATAGGACTGCCGATGGTGTGACAGGCTTTCTGCTACCTGACCTGAACCCCGAACCGCGTTCACAGCGAAACTTTGCGCCCTTTGGTGTGCAGGCTCATCGGGCTTCTCCTCATAGCGCATGAGGAGAGCGGTATGGAAAGTAACAGACTTTCCCAGGATCTCCACTCCATAGTGCTTGTGGAGCCCCACTTTATCCACTAGGAATTGGCCCTGCCACCCGATTTCGAATTCGTTCCCCTCGATTGGGAGGAGTACTAGAACTCGGTCTCCTACCACAAAGGATATCTTCGTCTTCGTCCTCTTCTCTAGTGTGCATTTACGGCACTCAGGACAAGACCTGATATATCTGCGCACGTCGCCTGTCATGCCCGGCCACGTATAGTACCGGGATAGACACTTACTGGTTGTCCCTAGTCAGATGTCCGATTGACATGTACCTTCTGCAGCAGATTAGCTATAAAACTCTCAGGAACCAACTTACGTTCCACCTGCCGTTTCTCTGATCCGGTCCCGGTTACCTGCGACCGGTTGCTAGAGCTGAACTTACCCTGATTTAACGGGCTCACATCGTTGGACAACCTGTTCGAACAAGGACACAGCGTCGCATCCTTGCTCCGAGCAGAACTCATCACATCCGGCTGAGGTTTCCAGAGACTTACCTTCTCTAGACCCTCTTCCTCTGTATATCTGACCTGCCTAGACTTATGGATGCTAGGGTGTTTTGGTTCCCCCAAAAACATATGCTTCTGGCCGAGAATTAGGGGATAGATTGGGTCCGGTACTACTGCCGCCTGAATGCGTCCATAACGTACTTGCTCCGAATCTCCACATTGGCAATCGGGCAACGTAACGCTACAGCACTCCTACTGGCTGGCTGTATCTCCGTTATCTCCCCGGTGAGTTGCTCTGGGCCTGTCAGGTGGGATGCAATTACAGCAGGAAATTGTAATCCTGTGTCATAGAGGCACATCACCTGTTGCCCGTTCACTTCTACTCTCTCAACCACTGGAGGTCTCTTTGGTTCACGATTCCCATCACCCAACTTCACTTTCCTGCAGGGTCTATCCCTAACCTCTGCAAGACAAGCAAAGTGTAAGTCCTTCGGCTTACTTTTACACTCACTGGTATTGTGGGTGCTGGACTTACAGAATTTGCACCACCGCTCAGTCCACTTCCTCTTTGGAGAGTTAGGTGGGCTATTCTTACCTGGGTTGATGTTAGATTTCTTCTCTAAAGTGCTTACCTGTTTCGTCGGTTCACTCGAACCTTTGGCCTTCTTTGTTGCCTTTCCTGACTTACCTTGATCCTTATCTTTCGATCTCGGATCTGTTGGACTGGTGTCTCCAGTCTCGCCATAGACTTCAACATACCTTTCAGCTAACTTGGTGACTAAATCCAATCTCTCAGCCCCATTCTCACCTAAGAAGTTTTGCAAGGGTTTCGACATTTGCATGCGCATCTGATCTACAACCATCAACTCACGCAAACTTTCATACTCTTCTTTAAATCCGGCCAAGGCCATCCATTTCAGAATGTATGAGTTTAACCTTACACTGTATGCTAAAAACAATTCACCAGGTTCCCGCTTAGAAGTTCTGAACTTCCGTCGGTACGAGTGCGCTGTGATTTCAAATCTCTTCAACATTGCAGCTTTTAATGCCGGGTAATCATTCTGCATTCCCGGTGGCAAGCGTGCATAGACTTCGTAACCTGCGCGTCGAAGTTCCTGGGAGAGTTTCAAACACCATTTCTGTTTCTCTAACCCCATTGCAATAGACATTGCTTCATACTTCTCTAAGTACTGGTCCATAGTTCTTTCTCGGGTTCGAACGGCAGTAATGGCCATTTCATAGCCTGGTATTCACGTCTACTGGTTGACCCTGAGCCATGAGGTTCATCTCCTCCCTCAGCTCCCTCAGTTACACCAGTAGCTGGCGCTTGTGCCTCATGTAGCTTCATTCGATACTCGTGGTCACGTCTCTCTCGGTCTGCTTCCAATTCGAGCCGTTTCATTTCGCTGTCAGTAGTAATCTTCTTTTCCTCTAAAGCCACTTTACTAGCTTCAAGATCCCTTTCTGCTCTCCTCCTCTCGCGTTCCTCTTGGCGAAAATCTCTTTCCACCGCTTGAACATAGGATTTCAATGCCTCACCTTCTAGACCTAACTTATGCCCAGTTGCCTGAACTTTGGCTAAGTCTAACTCTTGGGTAGACATGTTGACTATGAGATGTGGTTACCCTAAGTGTATGAGTGTGCCAAGCAATACAATCAATAACTAATCAATGGTATTAACTAAAGCAACACCACAACACAAATGTCCGTCAGACAGTAATGAGATAGGTACAAGTAGTAGAATCTTATGTAGACTGATGGTAGGGAATATAGACAAAGTCAGTATCTCTATGATAGGTTCTAACAACACACAGGACTCTGTAAATATCCCGGACGAGCTCCCAAATATCTCTGGAGTGTGACAGGTTCGCCTTGGGTTTTGAGAGTTAACCAAGTCCAAGGTGTCCTTAGCACAACCGTGCATTCTAACCCCAGGGGTTGGACAGGTAGATACACTGTTTTCTCTGTGGTTGACCTCAAATGGTTTAAATATGTCTACAAACCCCTCCAGATTCTAGACCCCCACTATCTACCTTCTCCCTTGGGACAATGAACCGTGAGGCATCGTCTGAGACCACACTCAATAACGGTACAAAAAATAAGTGAACATCAACAAAGTTTATTCTACCCTAAAGAAAATAGGTAGGAAATGAACACCCTGATAGCATGAATCTATTTACAATAGTAGAGGATAGGTTAGAGACAGAATCAGAGACAGAGATGCTACTAATATCATCAGTAGGCTGACGTGCAGATTTGAGGCAGATGTTCCGTCCAGTCGGTCCGACACTCACCCGGCTCTCTTCCAGAATGCTGACTGGAACCTTTGGAGACCACTCCGTCTCCAGAGCTAAGATCAGATGTCAGAGGAACTACCTCTTCGGACCACAGACTGCTGGATGAACTTCTCGTCTGCACTGTCCCAATGAGTCACTGTGACCAACTTTCACAGTTCTCGAAGTACACCCTGGTTAGGAGACCCTCCTCCGTGAGGCGACCCCAGTTGATCTCTGGACGTACCTAGTAGTAACACATGACCAATCTAATGGTCCCGTAGTAGAAGCACTTACCCCTGATTGGGCAATGAATCAGTACTGCCACAAGTTCAACACAGTCACAAGAAATACACCAATGTTTCTGTAGAGGATTTCAATACACTACAAAGTTACTCCTGTTCAGACTCCCTCGGAGTCAATCACATAAATCTTGAAACCTGGTTGAGCTTGATAACATAACATATTGTCTATATTTCTATATGACTCGGTTGTTCGAATTATTTGGTAAGAACTAGTTCATATTCAGCACATAATGTCTCTGAGGCCAAGGATGAGTTGACCTGTCTACCTTCACGAGTTCGAGTAAGAAAATACGCAGGCTGGTGAGGGTCTAATCATGACCGAACACTAGTGCCGACGTAGTTACAGCCCCTTGGTTTGGGCCAATCTATGCCTTGAGACTCCGACGTTTAGGCGGATACGTTGATTTGGAATTGATGAGCTCCCAGAGCTGCGCCTACCCCACCTTGGTAAGTCTCTCTGGAGTGAGCCTGCCATCTTAATTTCCGTAGTACATCAATCTTCTGTATACCCCGGCAAGATTGCTCGGGTAGCCGAACACTTTGCTGAAACATAGTCTTAACCTTAGTTCGATATTAGAAAACAAACCATCTAGTTCCACTCGTGCTGCTGCAGGGCTCTAGAATCACGTGGTGAGTTTAGTCATTCTTGGTGATTCTCCCTCTTGCATATTGTAGCACAGTCAGGCGTGGTAGGTAGGTATAGTGACCCTTCGCCATGGATCACGCAGTAGTTTCCGGCAAACAACTTAGTCATAGGCTGGTTCTAACAGGCAACACCTGAAAGTAAGAGCGATCGGTGAAAGTATTCGGCCCAAACATTGGCTCATGTGCATCAAATCCAGGACTACTCAACTTTCAGTCTAGCTACCTAGTTATTCAACTGAGTAGAGCAACATCTCTAAGTTGATAGTATTAATGCATACACCTCCGTCCAATGTCAGCTGGCCCTTCAGATAACAGCCCGTCAATCAGATTGAGAATCAAGAATGGCGAGTCTTATCTAACGTTTCACCTATCCCTATTCACATAAAGGTTGTCGCTAACGTCAATCTGTAGTTGTTCAAGAGTGAACTAGAACTAAATATCAAGGTAAGGTGTCCCTGGACCCCCCCCCCCCCTTTTACATCATACATAAAATCATAAACAAACAACGATCAATGCACTATCACTTGGGATATAGTAACAATACATGACCAGATCACACATATACACAATCCATTTCGCTAGTGGGACCTCCTGCCCACTCTATAGCGAAACTCTTCTTGGTAGACTCTTCCCTAGAGTCAAGAAGTCTTTTTTTTTTCGAAAACATGCTCCCCGCATGTTCAAGGTTCTCTCCAGTTCTGCCTTTCCAAGAGGATTAGCCTTGGCCTTGGCCGAACTTCATGGCTGGTCTGGTTATACCAGTCTCATACAAGAATAACTCACACGCAGTCCTCATATCCCATTCGTCCCCAGTTTCATTCGTCCACCATTTGTTCCTCCATACTTTCCTCACATCAGCACTGACGTACCCACGCAAGTATGAATAGGAACATGACAGGAAAAGAATAGCATGAAGAACGCATGTGTACATCGCGACGGTAATGCCGTGTTATTTCGCGTCGAACCACTTCGGTGTTCGGTCCATCCTTCATAGAAGTATTACACAACATGACCTAGTATATACGTGATAACAACATCGTATATATCTCTAGCACCACTGAAGAACTTACCTTCGTATGAATTTCCAGTTCCTCGAATGAATTCACTATTTAGTTCACACCCAAAATAGCTACATCACTTCTTAGAGTTAATCACTAAGTGCTCTATTTCCCTATCACATCAGTGATTCACTAACTCACTCATCATCTACCAACTTACCTGTCTAATTTCAGCGCTCTGCTAACTGTAATTACTGACTGACATAATTTAGGTTCATTCTATACAACAGTTTACTGTTTCCTACTACAGTCCAGTAACCATAGTATATGCAACTACTAACTATAATCAATCAATAACATTGGAACACCATTTGCCAATTTAATGGACTTATAGTTCTAAGCAGTTGACAAAACATCAGCGTTTTACGACGGCTTGTAAACACAATTACACAGCTGTGCGCTGCCCTCGTTTTAAACTTGCTTATCGATCGGTCACTTCATTAGCGATGCAAGTCGCCCGCATATTTAATTAGCTCTGAACGATCGCAATCTATGTTCAATTTACAACGTTAAATTAATTAATAAAGTTAGTACCTGAATCGGTGGACTGTCTCCAGTCAGCTTCAATTACTGTCTAACCCGGCAGACCGTGAGATATCGACAGTCAGCTGCAACTTGGTTGAGTGTGAAGGCATGGTTCAACTGCCACACAAAAGCAGTACCTTCTCACACGAAAGATAGAAAGTGAATGAGCTGTGACAACAGCCTTTCTCCTTCGTGCGTACTAATGCGCCCGAGAAAAGAGTGCTTCACGAAGTGTTTCAACTCCCCGAGAAACTCTATTTTCCACAGTGGAATTCTAGGTTCTAGCAGTACGTGAAGTTAGTGCTGTGCTAAGCCACCCTGGACATCCGAATCCAGGTGTTTCTCTACCCTTCAGGATGGAAAAATCCTACTGGGCTATCCCCGATCTAATTATAACCGGGAAAGTCCCTGGTGACGCCGAAAAAAGTGTAATCTCGCCCGACGAGGCACAAATAAATTGCCCTTTCGTCCCAAGGATATGCAACTAACTTTAACAATACTTGCAAGCCAGAACAAAAGCTCTGGTAAAAATGACGAAAAACATGCAATGCACAGTAAACAAAGACAACCAACATATTCAAACAACAGCGCTCCAGGGCCAGATGGCATAAGATACAACGACACCAATAGGTGTACCGACAACGACCTAGAGGAACTAGCAGACATGTACAACAACAGTATAGAGAGTGCTAGCATTAAGGAATAGTGGTTCACAGCTATCTGATTCCCTTGCCGAAGCCTGGCAAAGACCACCAAAAAAAAAATCAGGGATATCGAGTTATAACCATGCAGAATACAATAGGCAAGCTGCTGGAGAAGTTAATTGCCAGGAAAATATCAAGCCAGCTAGAGAGGCAAGGTGTTTTCCAACCTACCCTGGGTGGGTACCGTCCAAAAAGAGAAACCTGGACCAATGCAGCTGTTTTTGCCCATGATGTCTATGAAGGTATTGAAACCTTTGCTGTGGAGATTGATCTTGAGGACGCGTACAACAGAGTACCATTGGATTTTTTAATGCTTCAGCTTCTTGAACTCAAATTAAGTCCATTCCTCCTTAGTTGGATCGCTGCAGCCCTCTTCCAACGGAAAGCAGTTTTTAGATATGGCAGTTGGATGTCGGAACCAACAATAATATATCCTAGCCTACCACAGGGATCACCATTATCTCCGGTACTGTTCAACGCCTACACAGTGAGAATCACCAGTGAACAGATCACTGGACCTGGCAGGACATTGTCATATGCCGATGATGTTTTAGTGTATCGCCATGGTAAGGATAGAGATCAGGTTGCTGTGGAACTACAAACCGAACTCAATCGCATAAGTATTTGGTGTGTTGAGGCTGGGGCAATGACCAACCCAATATATGCAACAGTGACTTGTTTCTCGTTGAATAATCATAATGTCAACACTCCAACACCAACTGTAAATCTGTGTTCAGAGACGGTGGAAAGAACGCAGGCAATGAATTACCTGGGGATACGGTTTGATCGAAGCCTTATAACAAAGGCCAAGCGGGGGTTGGCTGCGATGCGGGTGATGGCGGCAGCAAACTGTGAGCAGCGCCATCTATGTCTTCTATACGAAGGGCTGGTCATGTCTGTTTTGGAGTATGCGATGGCAATCCAGA
Organism: Cepaea nemoralis; assembly: GCA_014155875.1. Lineage (NCBI taxonomy): Eukaryota > Metazoa > Mollusca > Gastropoda > Stylommatophora > Helicidae > Cepaea > Cepaea nemoralis. The sequence continues at coordinate 42,955 of JACEFZ010013310.1, forward strand.
CTCTCAGCCGTAAGCAGATAGAAAGGATGGAAAGGATACAGAATGAAGCTATGCGCATTATTCTTGGATATACAAGAGATACAGCATGCATGGCGATGCGCTACCTTCTTGATTTTCCAACCATTGAAGAGAGAATACAAGGTTGCAGGGCACGCACCTACCTCAGAGTTAACGCAAACACACAACATCCACTGCATAGTGAAATTATGAAGGTGAAAGGCAGCAGGTTAAAAAAGAGGACGGTCGTAGATGGGGCAAGCCGAAGACATTCTTCAACAGGTGTGTTCACTTCAAGACTTAGAACCTGACGAGGAGTGGGTACAAGTGCCAACAGATTTCTGCACATCCTTTTCAGTTTGCATCCAACTAGACAGAAAATGCAGACAAGAAAACCCGGCAGCTGTGGAGGCGGAAGTACAAGCGTTGATTTTCGAGAATTCGCTAGACGGTGATGCTGTAATTTACACAGATGGGTAGGTCGTCCGACATGTGAGAAGCTCATGGGCCTTTACTTCTCAGGCCGGAGGGAGAATTGTGAAGGAGGACTCTGGTGCTTTCACTGAAACCACAAGTAGCCTGACTATGGAAGTCATGGCAGTAAGTAAAGCAATAACATGGCTCGAGACACAGTTATTCACTAGGGCATGTTTCCTTAGCGACTCAATGAACATTCTCCAGAGGATAGAGATGGGGGAGATCCGAAGAGAATGGTTGCTGTCTCTGGAGCGGTCTCGGCTGGCAAAGATTAGTTTCATCTTCGTGCCAGGGCATGCGGGAGTACAGGGGAATGAGCGGACTGACAAGCTCGCAGGTAACGCTACTGTGGAGGGCGGACGCGCCATGGACCAGACTGACATTCTGAATGCTCTACGAGAAGTAAGACTTTTGCGAGAACCAAGTGATGACTGTGAATCTACAACCATGGCGAGACTGCGAGAACAGCAAATTAAAAAAGGGGTGGCCAAACAAGAACACTACGCAGGAAGCCAAAGAAGACTGATAAACCAACACAGAACTGGTGTCGTCAGTTGCTACACGCTACGGGATTTGCTGAGGAGGGGATCCGAGCACTTAAGGACTGAATGGTTCGATGTGCAATGAGGATGATCTGTCGACTAACTAACTAACTAGAGGATGATCTGTCGACTAACTAACTAACTAACTAACCAACATATTTATTTATAATATATATAAGGCGACGTGAGGGAAAAGGTAGTTACATCAGACCTTGTGCGCACATATCCGAATCTCACAAACTAAGCAGCAAAACGGTGGTTAGTGAGATTTGTGAAACTGATATTTGGCTCTCAAGATATCATCAATGTTTGTTTTGGAATTGCTGCATCCAATCAAGAGAATTGCTTTCAAATGTTCATCAGTCAATCTCGTTCGATGTGTTGACTTCACATACTTTCATTTTTGAAAATGTTTGCTCACAGACATAAGTTGTTCCAAACACTGGTGCCATACCAGCGGCAAATTTCTTCAGTTTCGGAAACTCAACATCAGATAAGCAGCGGTAAAATTCAACAAGTGTTCCTTCTCTGTGCTTCTCTTTCAACAAGTCATTTGCTTGCAAATCAATGTGCTCCAGCTGTAGTTCAACTGGCACATCATCAAGGTTACTATTGAGTGGATTCTAGAACAGAAGAAAGTCACTCTCAGTTCTCTCAAGATCTGAAAATCTCTCCAAACATGTCTTTTTTAGTCATGAATAAAGTTTGTTTCTTTTTTTTTTTTGTTTCTTCAGAAAATCGAGGTTGATATCTTCGGCGATTGTAACGCAAAACTCTTTGAAACTGTGAAAATTAGAACAGTTTTTTCCTTCCAGTTGTCCTTCAAACAATGACAGATTTCTCAGAAATCCTGTGATGATTCTGTAGAGACCACAGACGAGGTTTGTCTTTCGCTGAAGTTTCAAATTCAGTTTTTTCATGTGAGATGTGATGTCGACCAAACATTACAACTTTGTGACAGCCAGGTAGTATCTGACAGCTGGGGATCAGCTCTATCTTTTTCAGTGAGGAAAACATCTAATTCGTTTCGGAGCTTGTAAAAATGAAACAGGACTTTACCGCAGCTGAGCCACCTCACTGATGTGTGATAAGGCAAGTCACAGAATTCAGAATCAATTTCGTCAAGAAAATCCTGGAACTGGTGGTGATTGGGTGCATGTCACCGAATGAAGTTCACAGCAGAAACGACTGATTTCAGTACACAAGATATATCTAAGTCTTTCCCACAGATTGCTTGTTGATGTATGATGCAGTGTATGCAAAAAGCGCCCGGAAGTTGCAAATCTACTGTTCTTCGCACAACTGAACTTGTCGAAAGGCTGATAGCTCCAAACAAATCGGCTTTCTCAGGACACAAGTCATTTGCTGCTTTCATTATGTACTCTTTGATGAAGTTGTCATCAGTAAACGGGTTCCTCGTTCTGCCATCTTATGCACTATTTTGTAACTTGTACGAGTGACAGATTCATTTTCTGCAAACTTTCTCGTGAAGAGATCTCTTTGCGTTTCTAAACCACGTTTCATGGACTCATATTTCTCAGAACGTAGCTTTCCAGAAACCTGTGAATATATTGATAGATGTTGTGTTTCGTAGTGACGCCGAAGATTGTACTCTTTCAAAACTGCAACACTTTCGCTGCATATCACGCAGTTGGTTTTCTGGTCCTTTGTTTCTACAAAGAAGTACTTTACTCCCCATTCTTAATTGAAAATGCAGCATTCGGCGTCCACTTGTCTTTTCTAGTAGCCATAATGAAGGGTGAAGTACACGGGATCTAGTGAGTTCCCTTGAGCAAGATGGTGGGACATTTTTTCGTCCCGTAAAATGGAACGTGTTTTTTCCGAAATGTGTATGGATTAAGTGTGTTTTTCGTGGTGAAATAGAGTTCGGACCGTGCAACGGAGTTCGTGCACGCGCCCCCGGACTCCCTTCGGCGCATCATCGGCGCCGGGTTGCGATAGTTAAGCCTAACATGACGACCAGACGACCGACAAGAACATGGCGTGGTAAGAGGGCGGGCACACGCAGAAGGCGTTTAAAATGTGACAGATTGGGCATCGGACACGTTCGAGTACTGTACTGGAACTGTGCATCATTTAGTCAACGCCGACCCATTCTTGAAGAACTACTGTACGGAAACGATATTGTAGTCTTACAAGAAACACAGCTCGGCGACGGAACAGTCAATGTCGCGGGATTTCAGAGATTCTTTAACAGGGCGGCACCTCGGACAGGCCATTCTGGTCCGCGACAACATACTAGTGTCTGAGATCGATATGTCTTCCTGGAACAGTGATGCCCTGCAAGTGCAGGCACTAAGAATAATGACACCAGTGCAGCTTGTAATCGTGAACATGTATGCGCGAAATGGGAAGGTCGACGTGCGACAATGGCAGAGTTTGTTCGATATGGATGAAAGGCATATCATCTACTGTGGGTACTTCAATGCCAGAGGCAATCAATGGGGGAATTGCATCACCAATAGACAGGGAGTAGATCTGGAGGACGCTCTGGCATCTGCTGCCCTAATCTGTCTGAATGATGGGAAGGTCACTAGAATAGCCACTCGACCAGGTGACTCTGACTGCGTCATTGACTTGGCTCTGGTGTCGCCCACCATCGCACCAAGGTGCCGGTGGGGCACACTGGGATACCACGATAGTGACCACTACCCTTGTGTCATCCTGATCAAGAAAGACGGGGCCATGAGTCAAAGAAACAAGACAAATGCCTTCCCGTACGACAACACTGGTCAAGACGCCATAAGCAAGATCAGAAGAAGAAAACTAACTTCCTCCCGCAGGAGACAAGAAAGATGGTTGCAGCCAACATGGTGGAATGGAGAGGTCGAGAAGACATGGCTGGGAAAGAGGCAGGCTGTCAAAGACTGGCAAAAGGCCAGAAAGGCTAACATGCCACAGGTTGAATTGGCGAACCTGAAGACTGAGGTCGATAGGACGACGACTTTTTCAAATCCTGCGCCAAACAGGCCAAGGCCGAGAAATGGGACGAGTTCTGCAGGAAGGTGTGCTCCGAGCGATCTCTTACGACATTCTGGCGCCTCCACAAGAGCATGAACGGTGCTGCACAACGGAGGGGTATTCCAGACTTTCAAGGCACAGACCTCGCATGGAAAAAGTCGGATGCGGATAAAGGTAAGGCCCTTCTTGCACGCTACATAGAACAGACTGACCAGAAAGACGAGCCCGCCAGACAGAGGACCACAACGACACTCTCTCAGTTGTGCGAGGGGGTCGGGACAGACAAAGAATGGACAATCACAGCTGAGATATTGCGTGCGATGCTCAAGAAATCACCTAACACCGCCCCAGGCCCAGACGGCATCCGATATGGTGACCTACTGGTGATATCAGATGATGACATGGAAGAACTGGCCAGAGAATTCAACACCAGTATCCAGAGGGGTCAGGTCAAAGAAGAATGGCTACACAGCTACTTGCTGCCGCTGCCAAAACCGAACAAAGACCACTCCAAGATAAGCGGCTACAGAATCATTACGATGCAGAATACTGTTGGCAAGCTACTGGAGAAAATTGTAGCACACAGACTTGCTTGTGACTTGGAACAACTCGGCTGCTTCCCGCTCACACTTGGAGGATACAGACGTAACAAAGAGTCATAGCTGAATGCGGCGGTGTTTGCTCAAGATGTTTACGAAGGATTTCAGGTCAGAGAAGAGACATGTGCGGCCGTCATAGACTTAGAGGACGCATATAACAGAGTATCTTTCGAGCACTTGATGCAAACCCTCCTCAGACTGAAAGTGCACCCTCACCTTGTACGATGGATAGCTGCAGTTCTGCTCCAAAGGAAGGTAGTGCTAAGATGCGGGAGTTGGTCTTCTGAGCCGATAACGATATGTCCAGGATTGCCGCAGGGTTCACCACTGTCACCAGTACTATTCAACGTGTATACGGTGCCGATCACTGAACAACAGTTGGACGGGAGGGGTAGGACTCTGTCATTCTTTGACGACATCCTCGTGTATCGACACGGTCGAGATAGACAGGCGGTTGCCAATGATATGCAGGGCGAACTAGATCGAATTTCCTCATGGTGTGCTGATGCCGATGCCCTTGTCAACCCTGCAAAGGCAACGGTTACATGGTTCTCACTAAACAACCATATTGTGAAAACAGACCTGCCGGCAGTAAGAATTGATGGGAGCAGTTTGAGTAGAACCCAGTCAATGACATATCTTGGCGTGAGGCTTAATCGTAGCCTGTCCTTCAGAGATCATGTCGATTATGTCATAACGAAGGCTCGAAAAGGTTTGTCAGCAATGAGAGTCATGGCGACTGCCAATATCGAGCAAAGACTGCTAATACTTCTGTTCCAAGGACTTGTACTTTCACGCATCGAGTATGCCCTGGCCATCCTCACTGTCAGCCCTACACAGATTGGAAGACTCGAAAAGGTACAAAGCGAAGCCATGCGCATCATTTTGGGCTGCACGAGAGACACCAGCTGTATAGCAATGAGATACCTCCTCGACTTCCCGACAATGGAACACAGGATCAAGATCTGGAGAGCTCGTGCATACTTAAAAATAAGTGCAGATGAGCAGCACCCTCTGCATGACGCTATATTCAGAGAAAAGGGTGACAGGCTAAAGAGGGGCAAATCATGGATGGGTCGGGCGGAAGATGTCGTCAGACAGGTCTGCAGTCTTACCAGTATCAACCCCGGCAAGGAATGGGTGCCGGTGCCTCCAACTTTTAAGTGCACCTTCTCCTGCATTATCACACTCGACAGACGGTGCAGAGAGCAGAACCCTGCCGCTGTCAATGCAGAGGTTAACGCGCTCATCTATGAACACTCAGATAGCCCCGAAGTGCTCATCTATACAGATGGATCTGTTGTAAAGCAGCAGAGAAGTGCGTGGGCATTTACAGCCCGTTCAGCGGGCCGAACCGTTCAAGAATCCAGTGCTGCCCACTCTATGACCACGAGCAGCATGACGATGGAGGTGATGGCAGTTACACAGGCTTTCATATGGCTGGAATCACAGCTTTATACCAACGTGTGTGTACTAAGTGATTCAATGAGCATGATTCAGAAGGTCGAAGCTGGATCTGTACGTAGACAGTCGACTGAATCGCTGCGGAAGTCTGTTGTCCGTAAAGTCACCTTCATCTTCGTCCCGGGACATGCGGGAGTCGAGGGAAATGAACGAGCTGACAAACTGGCTGGCTCTGCACCCCCTGTAGATGGTCAGCCCATGGATCGTGCCGATGTTATTAACGGCCTTAAAGATTTGGCGAGAACAGAGGATTTTGACGTCAGTGATTCCACATCGCTGTCCAGGATGAAAGACCTGGGAGTAAGAATCGGCACAGCCAGACGCGAGAGGTACATCGGGAAAACAAAGCGCCTCGTCAACCAACACAGAACTGGCACTATTAGCCACCGGACGCTGATGCATATGCTGGGGGAGGATTTGAGCACCTATGGACATGTCCGGAGTGCAACGAAGATACCCCAACTGATAACTGATAACTGATAACACGGGATCTGAAAATGAATAAGACATTGAATTAGAAACATAATTACATTCCTATTAAAACACAGGAATAGCAGAGGACAAGGGGTCACTTGTGAATCTACGGCTCACCAAAAGTATGTATAAAGTTTATAGGTATCTTTGGTAATAGAATATATCACATAATAAGGTTTCCAAAATATATAAATGGAGCCGACCTAAATAGAGCAGAGTTTTTCAACCGGGGTTCCGTGAGTGACAGCCAGGGGTTCCGCCGAAACAGGACCGAAATCGCCTAAATGTAACATTTCGGCCCATCTGGTTTATTATGTAAACGAAAAGAAAGTGTAACCGAGCACAAGGCACTGGGTCTGATCGTAGATCAAAATCTAACCTTTAACTCACATGTTCATGCTCTAGTTAAACAAATAGCCAAAAAAAAAAGTATTCCAACTTCAACGACCACTGTCTGACCTCATTTCGCACACTTAATCTAGCGAAGATTTCAAGACCACTGTCTTTCGCATTCCTACACACTTGTCACCATTTCGTACACTTTCAAACTTGTCATGGGTTCATAAGAACTTCTGACACCATTTCGTACACACATTCTCGCGTAAATTAAAAGACCACTTCTGACACCATTTCGAACCGCCTGTCAACGACCTGAATTCATACAAGCACACTGGTTCCTTCATTCACACCTCATAATTATAAACACGTCTTTGGGTGAATGGATGAAAAAGAATCCCGCTTTAATCTATATATATTACAGAGCTCGTCTTACGAGCATACACCACTGGCATTCAACACTCAAATACATTCTCAATGTTAGCTACGTATAACTATGCCGTCTCTAAATCTCTAAACTACACAACCGGCGAGGGTAAACACAGAGGTCCTGTCGCTCTAACTGTCGGTCCCGGTCTGCCTGAATTCACAGCTCCAGTCCAGCTACTCGTACCCCGATCTCGTGCGGTCAGCCGCACAGCGTGCTGGGTTACTTGTCACGTAGTTTAGTGGTCCAGTCCTCGTAGCCTACAGCTATACTAGAGTTCAGTCTGTTTACGGGTAGTCCCCGTGATTACTGTACTCTGTCCTATGTCGGGAGTTAATCCCGGTATGTCCTAGTCATGTCCTAGCTATGACACATGTGTGTCCTGTCTCGGTCTGGTCCTAACACCAGTTTGGAGTTCTATCTCCCTATACTGTCTCTCTCTATCTAGTTCTATTGT
>JACEFZ010013311.1:5000-23552 GCA_014155875.1 Cepaea nemoralis
ATATAAAATGTTATAGACGGATTCTAAGAATATCTTGGGTAAAGAAACGAACATATACATCCATACTTCAAGAGCTGAATATTGAAGAGGGTTGGCTAATATAGACAATAAAACAAAGAAAATTGATTTATTTTGGTCACTTGAAACGCCATGACAGTTTGGAGAGAACAATAATGGAGGGGTATATGCCTGGAAAGAGAGGGAGAGCAGGCCAAAGAGAAGATGGGTACAGGATGTGGCGTATGATCTCCAGGTGGGTGTATCTGACGAGGGACATCTTGCTTGTGATCGAGAAGTTTTCCGGAGGGTTATTATTGGAGTGAGGTTCTGCAAAGGACATGCTACTGAATGAATGAATGAATGAATGAACGAACGAACGAACGAACGAACGAACGAACGAATGAATAATGAATGAATGAATGAATGAATGAATGAATGAACTGTGTCCGTATTTATTATCTCCCACTTTTCCGCAATGGTTGCACTTACCAAACTGTTTATTCCCTTGTGTTATATCTTACTGCACTCGTGACTTCTCTTAGATTTACACACATGTCGAGTCTTAATTCGACGTCGTTAACCTCCCTTATCTAAATTCGCTAAAAAAAAATCACTTAAAAGTCGACAGGGTCGACAGTCGACAGGGTCGACTTCATTAAAAAAATTAAGTTGCATGTCCTTCACAGGACGTAGCAGCCAACCCCAGCTATTTTCGCTGTTCTTGATTCCTGGGCAAATTATACGTTCAGTGGTTTGCCATTGCTTTCTGAACGACCTGCTCCTATACCTTTTTTCGAAAAAGCCAGCACCTCTGTGTTTCGAACCCGGGTATAAGGGCTCACAAACCGCGTTCGCAAGCCCTTAGCCACAGAGACCGGTTCATTTCTTCGACTTCATTGCACCGGTTTTGTCCCATATGGCTCTGTCTCTTTCCGCAGCGCAGAAAGCGTAACACAAAGCACGAACTCCGTAGCTCCAGCGACGACCCTATGGAGTCTCCGAAAAAATGCACTCGTTAACCGAAGATTGCTGCCCAGAATCGAACCCACAACCTTCTGAGCCCGAGGCAGACAGCTTTATAACTTCACCACGGAGATTCCCTTCTCTAACTGTGATCAACATTGGAATTCGAATCTATTTCTGTCGCAGCATGTCCTGAGGTTGATGAACAGTCACGTGGTTCGGTCATGATTATGCTGAGGGCACGTTACACCTGCATTGACGTTTGTCAGCACACAAGCATGATTTCTGTTTCTCAATCCGTACTTAAGAAAGTTCGAAATGGTCAGAAGGAACGAAGCAACTTGATTTTCAAAGGGTTAAGAATTGGGCACGCAGGCCTGTCTAACATTCTTGCCTTATTATTTATCTCTCACTTTCATAAAGTATTTCATCCATACACCACTTAAAGAGATAATCTAGAACAAAAACAACAATATCAATATTTGCATTATAAAGTCGTGGGAAATGTGCAAAAATGAATAAAACATGACTCGCAAGTCGTGGCAGTCAACACCAACAGTATTTGCTGTTGTGATCTCTTGGTAAGTTTACATTCAGTAGATTGCCTTTGCTTTCTGAACTTTCTGAACAACAATATCGATATTTGCATTATAAAGTCTTGGGAAATGTGCAAAAATGAATAAAACATGACTCGCAGGTCGTGGTAGTCAACACCAACAGTATTTGCTGTTGTGATCTCTTGGTAAGTTTACATTCAGTAGATTGCCTTTGCTTTCTGAACTACCGGCGCCTACACCATTTAATAAAAACCACGCTAGGCGGTCTGCTACCAAATCGCCCGCCTCTGTGTTTCGAACGCGGGTATACGGGATCACGAACTGTGCCCGTAACATCTTCGCCACGGAGCTGACCAATATGACTATTATTTATTATTATTAATGTAACAGGAGGTAGAATATAAAGGACAGGAAGACATAGTTTCCTATACTTAGGTGCTCAAAGATGAAGAAACGCAACACTGACTTTTAGTGGGCCAGAGAAGAAAAGGACAATAAGAAGAAATAGAGAAAGAGCACTGTATATATTCTCCTCAGTTAACAAGAAAAGGGATAGAGTTGGACAGAAGATTCCAGGAGTTCTTTGGGCGGGGGATATACTGTTGTATACCCCAGACAAAAGATTACACTGTTGGGCTGTAACAGAGTCAATGAGTTTACACAACAAACTATAAACTAAACAAAACAAATTAAGAACAACACAATTAGACCTTTATTGACAGAAATGCATGATTCAGGGACAAACAGACATCCTGACATGTCACACAACTGACATATACAGAAATGGGAACCTACTTTCCCACAGTGGATATCACTCACTGCTGCCTAACAGCGCTATGAACACGACCAGGTACCCATCTCCACAAACCAGCAAGGACATGGCAACAACGGAGCCTCAATGTAAACAACAACATAACAGAAGGTATGGACTCTCTAATGTTATCATCTCAGGACTCATGGACAGTCGGTACATACAGAAATCGGAATCTGAAATCCCGCAGTTAGAGATAACTGCTGCCTAGCACTGACTACAGGAGCGGTCTCTAAATGACAGTGAGACCTCAACCATGTTCAGTTGAGTCGAAGGGCACCCTCAACACCCACACAAGACACCCGCATCACATAGGTCGACTGGGACCAGATACAGCAAAGAGCCATAACATAACAAATAACAGAACTATAACCCTAACAGCAGAGATATAGTGGCATAAACAGGTATATGAATGGGGGTGTGAGTGGCCTAAAACGACATTAACCAGAGCTGGGGCTCAAGTTTGCTCTACAAACAACAACTATAGCCAGGGGTCACTACCAAGAGTGGGCTTACAAATTGCCAGTCATTTTCATGGATTTCCTCGGTCCTTGTGTGTGGACCACACAGGTCAGTCTTGGTTAAATCTAGAGGCATTGGTGACTCCCTGCTCTGGTCCAGTGACTGGGGAGGGCTGGTTCAAACCTCCCTATTTGATGGTATCTACATATCTACAGCGATCTACATAATCGCTTCTTCGGCCACGGTTGTTACAGTTGGAGAGAGCCGGAAACTGGCGAGCACTCCTTTTTATTGATGTTTCCAGAGCGACTTCCCATCATACCCTAGAGCACTGCAAGGGACGCCGGTATTGGTAACATCATCATCATCATGTGTCGCGTCAGGCGATCACATTAACATTAATTATTGATGTGGAAATTCTATAAGCTATGAGAGACATACTGTATTATCAATAGGGGATTGACTATTATCCTGGGTTTTATTTTAATTATTATTATTATTATTATTATTATTATTATTATTATTATTATTATTATTATTATTATTATTCGTTAGCTCGAGTTTGAATTCAAGCGTACTCCATATATCTGCTACTACGTCTTATGCTCTGGATTGAGTTGTGCGCGTGGATTATCTTTCCCTATCACCCTTGTCCCTCGTCATCAGGCGAACTGACTCCGACATCAATCCCCAAGCCAAGGACGAGAAGTCAACACATTTCAGTTCAACAGATCCCAGTACTGGATGAACTTGCTACCTCAGCATCAGTGCACCGGATGTTTAATGCTAACCTCCATTATTATTATTATTATTATTATTATTATTATTATTATTATTAAGGGATAAGGTATTCCTTACTGAGATAGTGTTCGAATAGTTTGCGATGCTATGAATAGAATTAGTGATGTCTTTGATTTTAGTAGTAGTAGTAGTACTAGTAGTAGTAGTAGTTGTTGTTGTTGTTCTAGTGGTGGTAGTAGTAGTAGTAGTAGTAGTAGTAGTAGTAGTAGTAGTAGTAGTAGTAGTAGTAGTAGTAGTAGTAGTAGTAGCAAGAACAGTAGTAGTATTAGTAGTAATAGTAGTTCTATTAGTAATAGTAGTAGTTGCAGCAATAGCAGCATTAGTAGTAGTAGCAGCAGTAGCAGCAGCAGTAGTAGTTGTCTTAGTAGTAGTAGTAGTAGTAGTATTAGTAGCAGTAGCAGTAGCAGTAGCAGTAGTAGTAGTAGTAGTAGTAGTAGTAGTAGTAGTAGTAGTAGTAGTAGTAGTAGTAGTAGTAGTAGTAGTAGTAGTAGTAGTAGTAGTAGTTGTAGTAGTAGTAGTAGTAGTTGTTGTTGTTGTTGTTGTTGTTGTAGTGGTAGTAATAGTAGTCGGTGTTGTTGTTGTTGTTGTTGTTTTAATAGTAGTAGTAGTAGATGTAGTAGTAGTAGTAGTAGTTGTTGTTGTTGTTGTTGTTGTTGTGGTTGTGGTGGTGGTATCTGTTGTTGTTGTTGTAGTTGTAGTATTATTAGTAGTAGCTGTAGTAGTAGTCAGCTAGACCATATCATGCTCTATAGGCGATGTGGTGAATAACATTTCGACAACCCTCACTTCCCGGAAATGATCCAGGTACTTATATTTAAGCTGAGATTGCCCGGGAGCCCATGCGAACGGACAATAAAATCCCTTCTTCCAAAGGAATTTTTGTTTTACGCATGTCCTTTTTACAGGCCATCGCTGTCAACGCCAGCATTTTACTGCTGTTGTCTATGTCTTGGCAAGGTTACGTTCATTAGTTTGCCAATTGTGTCTGAACGACCGGCTCCCATATCAATACATTAAAACCCAGCGCAGCCCGGTCTGCTGCCAAATCGGTCGCGGCTATGGTCTGGCAAGAATGAGACAACGAGGAGTGACGAAGGGATCTGGCCGACGCTCAACGCTCAAAGGAAAGGCGAGACGGACTTATAATCAGATTGCTACTGGTACTATTAGTGTTGAAACTCTTCGCTGGCTGCTGAGGATGGGGACGGAGCACGTATGGGAATGCCCCGAATGCTGTGATGTCGATTCCTAAATCAATCAATCAATCAATCAATCAAACAACGATAGGAAAAATTACTAGCCAATGTCGATACTGCTACTGCAACTACTTCTACTGCTATTGCCACTACCTCACATTGTCGATACTGCTACTGCAACTACTTCTACTGCTATTGCCACTACCTCACATTGTCGATACTGCTACTGCAACTACTTCTACTGCTATTGCCACTACCTCACATTGTCGATACTGCTACTGCAACTACTTCTACTGCTATTGCCACTACCTCACATTGTCGATACTGCTACTGCAACTACTTCTACTGCTATTGCCACTACCTCACATTGTCGATACTGCTACTGCAACTACTTCTACTGCTATTGCCACTACCTCACATTGTCGATACCACACACGCTTTCTATTCTCAAAGGTTGATTGCGTCATGCTTTTTAATGTCATCGCTAGTGTTCGCGTGTCTGCCCTTCATATATCAAATGTGAAACAATTCTGTTTGTGCTCGCTCGCTTTGAACTTAACGGTAATCCATAGTAGTTATTACTACTACTAGTGAATGCACTGGACTAATTTTGCCGGAGAGTTAGCTTTTACTATTTACTAGTGTCCATGGCCAGCAGGTATAATTTCAGAGGTTCTTGTGGTGTGGCTTGTGAACTAGAAACTCGTCGCGGAAGGCAACTGGTTAATTTATACCTTAAGGATGTAAGCGAACATTGGAGCAGTTTACCATTATTCTACCGAAGTGTTTGAGGGATTAACTTGAAACTGTACCTATGACAACATCCCCTATACATTTCTACCTACCTACCTACCTACCTACCTACCTACCTACCTACCTACCTACCTACCTACCTACCTACCTGCCTGCCTGCCTGCCTGCCTGCCTGCCTGCCCACCTACTTAATTGCCAGCCAATCTACCTATCTAATTACCTACCTACTTACATGCCAACAAACCAGCCAACCTACCTACCTACCTAACTACCCAATCACAAAGTATGATGAGAAATGTGAAGAAAGACGTGCATTGGGCAGAGTGGCAGGCTTCAATTCAACAATCAAAAATAGAGAGCATTTGTTGGATTCCCCCTCCCTACCCCCTCTCTGACATGGTGCTGTTGTGGGAACCAAGCAAGCGGATAGATTGCCTGAGTCTGCACCCCTTGGTGGAATATTGGTGTAGATTGGCTGAGTCTGCACCCCTTGGTGGAATATTGGTGTAGATTGGCTGAATCTGCACCCCTTGGTGGAATATTGGTGTAGATTGGCTGAATCTGCACCCCTTGGTGGAATATTGGTGTAGATTGGCTGAATCTGCACCCCTTGGTGGAATATTGATGTACGACAAGTCAGATCTGCTCAGTGCCCTTAGGGATTGTCTGTATTTCAGAAGAAAATAGAGATCACCACATCCTGAAGAGAATGGTGCTGCAAGGAGTGACCAGAGTATCTGGCCGACACTCAAGACTCCGAGGAAAGGCCAGACGGACACATAATCAGCCAGCGACTGGTATAAATTAGTATTGGGACTCTTCTCCGGCTGTTGAAAATAAGGACGGAACACGTATGTATATGACCCCTATGCCGTGGGGGCGGTTCTTGGCCCCTACCTACCTGCTTGAATGCCTGCCTGCTAGAGCGTTTCACATGAAAACATTGGCAAGCAATGCGAGAGGAAGACCCAGCAAGAGGTGGCTAGATGGAGTGAAGGAGACTGAAGAAATCATATATGACTTTAGTAAAGCAACAAGACGAAAACAGAACAGTACACCTACCTCCTCCCCAACGGAGCTTAACTGCAAGAGCATTATTGCAAAAGAAGAGGGGGAACATTTGAAGCTAATATTTCTTAATATAAAGCTTTGTGGGTGTCCATTTGTCGATTGCTCTTTGTGTACGAGCCACTACAAATCGTGACCTGTGGATGAAATATAGTTGTCTCCCTTATTGCTTTCATTATTGCAGCGAATAGACTCATATTGTCTCCCTTATTTCAATAGGCAAAGTTTAAATAGGCTCTCTTATGTCCCCTTAAATGTCTCCGTTATTGCCTTCCTTAAATTCAGTTGTGTCCCATATACCATGATAATTGAACATTAAAAAAAAAAAAAGAAGCTGATAGATGCTTTATTCGTCCCAACCCTGTGTTACCAATGTCAGACTTGGACAGTTCTAGAAACACAACAGCGTAACATCACGTCATGTGAGATGAGATAAATAAGAAACGCAGCTGAAAAAAGAAGAAAAGATAGAGAGACAAATGAGAAACTAAGAGCAAGTGTAAGGAATACGCGAATTACTGAGTTTATAAGACACCAATGAATAAACTGGTTCAGATATTTAACTAGAATAGAACAAGATCAATCAATGACTACAATGATCTACATGAGAACATGAGAATACAAGGCGAGAGGACGACCCAGGAAGAGTTGGCTAGATCATCATCATCATGTGTCATGCCAACTGGCGTAGGCGTTGATGACTCTCCACAGATCTCTGTCTTTGGTATTCTGGATGCTGATATTCCTCCATGCCAACCTCACAATCCATCCAGCATCATTTCTCTTGGTTGGCCTCCACATCTTTACCCCTCGATATTTCCAGCCGTCACGATGTTCTCCAATGTCTCACTTCTCATCACATGACCAAAAAAAGCTACCTCTTTCTCGTTGTTGTATATAATGATCTAGTTGCATTAGTCTCTTTCAGGCAATCGGCGTTAGTTACTCTTTCAGTCCAAAGAATTCGCAACATTCGACTTATCAACCACATGTTGCTTCCAAGTCTTTCCTAATTTATTCATTAAATTCCAAGATTCACTGCCATGCAGCAAAACAGGTTCTATATAGCACTCCAGCACTCTCTTTCTTACATTCCTCTAAAAGTACTGGAGAGTGTAGGTTATCATAGGCCATAACTTTTTTTTTTTTTTTTGCATATCCTTTACAGGACATCGCTGTCAACAGCAGCATCTTTCAGCTGTCTGTTGATTTCTTGGCAAGATTACGCTCAGTAGTTTGTCATTGCTTTCTGAGCGGCCGGCTCAGTATCCCGCAAGTCACCAGCGGGGGTCGAACCGCTCCCAGTTCTCTCCCGCTACGAGACTCTGCGTGATAAACGGGATTACGGAGAAATTGTTGTAACCCCTCAGCCAGAGAGACCGGCAGGCCATAACTTTAGAAAGTGAAAATCCCAATTGCACCTCCCAGGGATAGCGGATGGGAAACACACCACGATGTAGCTAACGCAGCACTGGAGACCGAGTATCCATCGGGATAAGTGGACAGCTCTGCAGCTGAGCACAGCAGATCACTCACTTGTCCTAACAGTCGGAAATGGCTGTCAAAGGCAGAGGTAAACGACTCCCGCGTGGATGTGTAAAGCAAGGAGAAACAACTATATTATCTTCCCAAGATTTCATGAATAGTTGGCTAGATAGGATTGAAAAAAAGACATTTAAGAACTCAAATATTACTTTAGTACATGCAACAACAAGACAAGCCAAAAATATGCAATTATCCCTGTCTTTTCTCTGCAGCGATTAATGCCAACAACAGTAGGACAAAACAAGAACACGTGGAGGGACATCTGAAGCTAATATTCTTTAATATAAAGCTTTGTTGATGTGCATTTGTTGATTGTTCTTTGAGCCTCTTCAAACCACGACACTGTGACTGAAATTTAGATGTCGCCCTTATTGCTTTCGTGTGGAGGAGCGCAATTAGGAGGGCACAGACCTTATCCTTGGGTGAGGAGATGCAACCTAAAGACTAAATGTCATGGCAGGGTAGACCATTAAGCCTTGGTAGGCAATTGGTCTACGTTTAAAGCTCCGACAGGTGAACTGTTAGATCATTGCTTTGTTATTCCGACAGCTTCTGCAACTTGTCTTGTTCCAGACGTATTAGTGTTACCTTTCCTCTGGAGTAAACTAGACAGGCCGAGAGAGGGATCATGCTGCATGGGTAACACATGGTCTCTACAATTCAGCCCAGGATCTGTACTATGCAGAGGTATAACACTATTCCTGGCTTTTCCGACATGGGGTGTAGTTATTGTGCCATTTTTATTGGTAACAAACTATAAAAAGCTATCGTCTGACAAGATAGTTAGGTGCCAGTGAGTAGGTGAATGAACGAGTGAGTGATTGAGTGAGTGAGTCAGTCAATGAGTCAGTCAGTGATTACAGCAAATAGATTCATATTGAATCCTTTATTTCTATCATCATCATCATCATCATCATCATCATCATCATCATCATCATCATCATCATCATCATCATCATCATCATCATCATCATCATCATCATCATCATTATCATCATCATCATCATCATCATCATCATTATCATCATCATTATCATCATCATAATCTTCATCAAGTGCCATGCCGGCTGCCATAGGTGTTCATGAGTTTCCACAGATCTCGGTTTTTTGGTTTTGTGGATCAACTCTGCTGATGATATTCCTCCTCTTGGTCTGCCTCTCTTCTCCTCGTTCTTTCCAGTTGTCACGATGTTCCCCAATGCCTCTTTTCTCATCAGATGACCAAAGAAAGCTGTTTATCTCTTTCTTTTTGTTGTATATAATGCTCTAGTTTAATTGGTCTCTTTCGGGCTCACTTTTCTCCCCCATGTGTCCCCAGTTATTGCCTCCCTTGAAATCCATTGTATCCCCTGTGTCAAGGTATTTGAGATGGACTAGACATATATTAACTCCGGCATCCCCATTCCATAATATCTTACCTCTTTTTCCTCACACTCACTCACTCAACACACATGCACACACCACTCAAAACGCTCACACGCATATATTATTTAAAATGCTTGATTTTAGTGAAACATTAAACTTCCTGGAATTGAATGAATTCTTTAAATCCACAAGTATCTTTTGAAACTAGAAAATCCTAATCGTGACAATACTCCCGGGTACATGCCCACCCAGCGCAATTTTCCTATACATTGTTTGCAACACGTGATTTGATGAAAGTGTCATATCTGCTGCAATGGGCTTTGGGGAGGGGCGTAAAATGTAAATTGAGGTCAAAGTGCGAAGGTGAACAAAGCTACTTGGGTGGTTTTAGGGATGAAGGTCGTTAGAGTTTGTTGAACCCTCGAGG
Organism: Cepaea nemoralis; assembly: GCA_014155875.1. NCBI lineage: Eukaryota > Metazoa > Mollusca > Gastropoda > Stylommatophora > Helicidae > Cepaea > Cepaea nemoralis. The sequence continues at coordinate 14,949 of JACEFZ010013311.1, forward strand.
TCAAATTTTGCATGTTTCAGAAACTGCCTTGTGCAGTTATTTCTTCTTTCATTCGCTTGAAATTTGTTTATAACTGCAATGTTGTCTCTTGTATAAACTTCACTGTCTTTTTTAGTTCACTCACTGGTCTATAGTTGTGTCTCTAGGCCGGATGGTTTGACTTGATACGTCGTATTTGGGTAAATGATGTAAGTTTTTTTTTTTTTTGCATATTCCTTACTGGACGTTGCATTTTTCAGCTATTGTTGATGTACTAGGCAAGATTATACTTAGTAGTTTGCCATTGCTTTCTGAGCGACCGGTTCACATACCTCCGTAAGTTACCAACGTGGTGAGAACCGCTACCGTTTCTCGCGCACACTACGTTACTCACGAGAATATAAGGGATTACGGAAAAAGACGTTAACCCCTCGACCAGGGAGACCGGCAAATGATGTAAGTATATATGCATAATTGTATGTATGTGTTTATGAATGTGTGTCTGCCTGCCTGCCTGTCTCATAACATGGTAATATGCATTGCTGATGTGTACAACAATCATTTGACAATGTTTTTTTTACCTATGTGAATATAACATGCACAATGATGAACGAAAGATGAGTAATTGATTGATTGATTGATTGATTTAGGAAACGACATCACAGCATTCGGGACATTCCCATAAGCGCTCCGTCCCCATCCTCAGCAGCCAGCGAAGAGTTCCAACACTAATAGTTCCAGTAGCAATCTGATTATATGTCCGTCTCGCCTTTCCTCCGAGCGCCCAGCGTCGGCCAGATCCCCAGAGATAAGTAATTGGAAGGGCCAAATGTAAGACGTGCCTGCGTGCCCAATTTGTGACCATTTGAAAATAAAGTTCGGTTGTTCGTTTGTTCGTTCGTATTTTGGTCAGTCTTGGAGTATGTGATCTGCTATCTGCGGCGCCAATCCACATATGCACATGGCTGATTTGTCAATCTTGAATTTTGTATACATGTGGTTGCGTAATCTATTGTGTTCTGTTCCGAGGAGCAGAATAATGAAATGCTTTGGTCTGCTAATAAAGTTGTAATGGTCGTGTGCTGGTGTTGGTGGCTTTCTTATTGATTTGATCATTCTTTTGTTTTGGCGGTATGTGACAGGTACTTTAGGCTGTTCTTCTATTGTTCCTTCTTAGCTAGATGTTTAGCTATCTCGTTTCGATGTACTCGACAGCGAGATGGTATCCACTGCGTGCTAATCTTACGCTCTGTTACGAATCGCTTTACTTCTGAAAATTAAACTTTCTGGTAAATTATATTTGATTTGTTTGTTGATTGGTTGGTGAATTGTTTAATAGGTAGGCGGGAATGTAGTTATGGAGGTAGGTAGGCTAGTAGGTTGGTACATTGGTTAATTTTCTATAAAAGTTCAAGAATCTAATTACTTAATCATCCACTCCAGGCAAAGCCCAATATATTCACAAACAGAAAATCAACGATGACAACACACATGCATCATACAACATAGTCAACATCAAAAAGTGTCATATCTTCTTTGAATGTTGTTTGTAATGCATCTATAACATATTCTCCCTTGCAGGATACAGACATTTCACTAGATCTCTTGATGTTCGACCACATGGAATGTGGTCTTCCTCTGCACATTTCTCTCTAGAACAATCTTTAACACGGGGCTGCAACTATCATGCATACGGACCTTTTCCAACCCATATCTTGATGTTGAACATTAAGACTTTGTAAAGAATCCCAGCATCAATTGGATGTTTATGGATTTACTTAACAACGATATTCCAGTAGTTTGCCATTGCTTTATGAACGGCCTACGCCTCAGACCATGGAAATCAACACAAAGTGAGTTTATTGTCCAAATCATCAGCGGCTAGTTTCGAAAACTAGACTGGCTATATCTGGAAATTGTGAAACTAGATCCACAACCCATTAAGCCACAGTGTCAGTTCACGGCAAACTCATTCATTCATTCATTCATTCATTCATTCATTCATTCATTCATTCATTCATTCATTAGCATGTCCATTGCAGAACCTCGCTCCCATAACAACCATCCGGAAAACTTCTCGATCATAAGCAAGATGTCCCACGACCGATACACCCATCTGGAGATCACCCGCCACATCCTGCACCAATCTTATCTTTGGCATTCCTCTTTCTCTCTTCCCGGGCATATAGCCCTCCATTATTGTTCTCTCCAAACTTTCATGACGTTTTCAAGTGACCAAAATATTTCAATTCTCTTTGTTTTATCGTCGTTAGTAGCCAACCAATATTCAGATCTTGTCTCTAGGATGCATTCGTTCTTTTCTGTATCGAAGATATTCCTAGAACCCGTCTATTATATTTATATTGAAAGACATGCATGCGCTGTTCAGCTTGTTCAGTAAGTAAGTGTCCAGGTGTCACAGACGTATGTTGCAATGAGAAAGATGCAAGATCTTAAAAATCTAATTTTTATAGTTCTATCTGTCCCACTCCACAATGTATTCAGTTGTTTTAGTTTTTGAAGAGCAATAGATATTAAAGGACAAATTACCAGGCTTGTCCATGGGACACATTTTTCAGTACCATTCCCATCCCATTCCACGGTCATTTTGCCTGTCCCATCCCATGGGATTCCCATGGGATTCCCATGATAATACTAATATGGAATACAGTTCAAATAAAATTATGAAATTTATGAAAGTTTAGGGTTAGTGTCTACTAAATAGGACTGCATGTACAAAGAGACACGTAAAACAACAGCATTTATTAATTTTAATATTCAAGAGTATTTTATTAAAACAAAGTTTAATCTAAATATGACATTTCAGTGTCATTCTGACACTCTCATTCTGTTTCAGTCACTTTGCTCATTCAGCACATTATCAATTTCCGCTGATCGACTGTTTCTAATTATTCAGTTAATCCAGGTAATCCCTGAACCATTTCCACAATTTTCATCTTACATGCAAATCTGATATACACAGAGTTTATAACGAGAGCTGGTAACATCCGTTTTCGTAACTTACTCAACAACAATCCAGCTGCACTAAATAAGTGCTCTACTGCCGCTGAGGACACTGGTATGGCCAAGACAATTTTCGCACTTGCTGTTAGCAGTGGAAACCTATGTTCATTTTTCCAATAATTTAATGGTTGTGAAGTTGGTTGCCGTAATTTTTGAAACATGGTGACTTCATCCTCAAGGCATTTGTTTCTGGGGTCATCAAACTTAAGTGTTTTGTTTGGTGGAGGATAAAAAAATAAGTCAAAATCACTTTTCGGCTTTTGTTCTACAACTCCTGCTACTTCACATACAGCAGATGATTCAGAAGAAAGATTTAAATCTTTGATGAATGAAATAACAGTTGGAACAACAGACTTAGAAAAAGCGATCCAATCATTGGCCCATTTATTGGTGTCCACATTCCCTTTCTTCTTAGTAACAACTGACTTGACCATGTCTTCTATTTTGGCTTTGATGTCAACTCCAGTAAGGAATGCTGCAGTAACTGCCAAAGAACTGCCGCAATATGGCCAACGTTTTTCTCCAATAATTTTCTGAATGTTCTGACAATATTTCTTCACCATGCTGCTGGAAGTTTCTTCGTCAATATCAACAATAACTTTGTACAACTGATAGTCTAGGAGGAAGTATAACAGCAAAATTAAATGAGATGTAGTACCATCAATTTCTAGTTTGTCAAAAAAAGTTTTGAATTTCTCATGTATGTACAGCATTCCTTTAATCTGAACAATATTCGGAATGTGGTTTAAGAATTCTTCATCATCTTCATTAAGGTAATGCGAGTAATTTTTTTCTTTTAATGGGCATTTAAACGTTGGTAATATTATCGCATGCGTGCATTTATTACTTTATCCGGTGTCCCACCACCAGATAAAGAATTGTTACAAATATATAAAGAAAAAGGAAGGATAAAAGGCTTTAAAAAGGTTTTACAAAAAGTTGCTATGACATGGCTACTGTCCCATTTGTCCCATGGGAAATACAAATGTTTGCTGTCCCGCCCCATCCCTTACCATGGGACGTTCGCATTTTTTTTTGTGTGCTGACGAACATTTTGGCTGAAACGTCCATTTTGTTATTTGTGGTCGTGTTCTAGTAAAGCTTGCCGTCTATTTCTTGTTTTTAGTGATTTATTCTCTACAAAAGTACAAAAGCCATACCACTAACTTTATATATATATATATATATATATATATATATATATATATATATATATATATATATATATATATATATATATATATATATATATATATATATACTGATGCAGTGCCAAACAAAGAGTAGGTGTGGGCCGACATGGTACACAATCAAATGAACAAGTAATATAATGTAAATTCCCATTCACTGAGCATTGACATTTCGGAAGATACCACAAAACAAACAAACAAAAAATAACACAACGACCCTAGTATGTCAATATATCGTCCTTCTGTCCAAATAGAAGGTCATACTTGGCGATATATTATTCTTCCGCACTGAACCAGTTAAGACTCAAATGATTTGTAGCAAAAGCCCTGGTGTGGATTCGGTAGCAGGGCTTAACCCTCTCTGTTTTGTCATTCATAACGTTAACTGATTAATTGCCATGGAATGATTAATCATCTTAAGCGACTTCCCTATTCAAGTTCTTGAGAAGAATTGCCCCGCTCAACCGTCGATTTATCGATATCGTTATAGTCGGGGCCCTTATGGTGTATCTCGTACTTTTTCTTTCGTAAATGGAGATGCGTATATCTGTTTCATGGATTGTGGTTTGTTGTCATTGTGTTCGTTTCATCCTTGTGGTTTTTTATGTCTGGACAGAGTCGAACACTTGTTAAGGCCTTGCGTAATTGTGTTCCTGCCCCATCTTATGTTTTGTTTCCTTTAGGGAGTTTTACCAGTCGTCGTCTCTCCTGGGGTTCCACTTATTTCACTGTCTTGATCTGTTTCAAATCTTCTGGGTCTTCTTTGGTACCCTGTTTCGTGGCGGCTCGATAGCTTGTTGTTGCGAGAGAACAATCTCTTCCCCCTAGTCACCGTCCATTCTTGGTCGCTGTTGTTTTGGTTTTCCTCCTTTTCTATTTCCACCCCCTCATCTGGTTCTTTCTCTTCTGTCTGTGACTTGGTATCTTCTGTATTTGACGTCTCATTTTTTTACTTCAGCTGTTCTATCTGTTCTCTTTCTTCTTGAATTGTTTTTGACAGAAGTTCTTCTGTTTCAGCCTCTATTGCAGCCATTCGAGCGACACCCTGCTCAATCTTCAGCTGTACTTGCTTTAGTTGGTCCAGCATGCACTGGACGCTGTTATTCGCGTCTCGTGTGTCTTGACTTCCCGTATCTGCCATGGGCTTATATATCGCCGACATGGTGTCATTACGTTCTGGTATCATCTCAAAACTGAGAGGAAAGACCAGGAGAACTTTCAATCTGAAAGCGGTGGGAATGATTAGTATTGTGACTCTTTGCTGGCTGTTGAACGAAGGGACGGGGCACATACAGGAATGTCCTGAGTGCAGTGATGTCGGTTCTTAACTCAACTAAATTCAGCTACGTTATTATAATACAAGACGTCTTCTAACATATTAACATCGTTTAAGTCATTTCGGTGGCACACATTCTCCACCCCCCACCCCCCGCTTCCCATTTTCTGCCATCCATTTTTGTTTGGTCCAAAAATACTTTTCGTTTGGCACAGAATGTGTTAAAAAGCACCAGGACACACACACACACACACACACACACACACACACACACACGCGCGCACGCACACACACACACACACACACACACGCACGCACACACACACACACACTTACATATTGCATGTTCTTCATGCATCCCAACTCAACTCACCTACTGAATTGTTCATCTGCTCACGCTCCGGCACGCTACTCTTTCCGGACGATTAGCTCTCGAGAGCCTAAACTTTTGCCGAGTGACTTTTCACGCTCGATTAATCCGCCAGAGGCAACAATCAAAACACGTGTCGGCAGAACAGATGCTTTACCGTACGGAAATCTGTGGAAGTCACGTGGCCTGGAACAATAGAAGGGTGCGGTAAGTCCCTCTCAAATCCTATTCTTTCGTCTCTGATTTTGTCATTGTCTGCTAGCTGCTTTCTCTGATTGTTGTCATTGTTTACTGGCATCTTTCTGTTTTATTTGCTTTCATGAATTCTCTGAGGTATCATTGTTTTTCTCTTTCTTGGTTTTCTCTGTCCTTGCTTCTGTTTTATTATCTCTGTGATTTTAAATCTTGACTTCCGTCATGGTAGTTCTTCTCATCCGCATTTCTCTTCTTATTCTTTATCCTCTTCGTCTTGCCTCACGTCCCATCGACAATATGCACCCTTTCCTCCTCTTCCTGTTGCCCCACCTCCTCCATTTCCACCCATTCTTTTCACATTGTCCATTCTTCGTTTCTCCCCCTTTACTCCTCCTCTTATTCCACGTCTTCCTCCTCTTGTGTTATTTCTCCTCACTTTTCCCACCCTATATCAACGTCTTCTCTTCCCCCTTTCTCTTCATAGCATTAGTTATGCTCCTAACCTTTCCTCTTATTATTTCTTGTTGTTGTTGTTGTTGTTGTTGTTGTTGTTGTTGTTCTTCTTCTTCTTCTTCTTCTTCTTCTTCTTCTTCTTCTTCTTCTTCTTCTTCTTCTTCTTCTTCTTCTTCTTCTTGTCCTCCTCCTCCTCCTCCTCCTCCTCCTCCTCCTCCTTCTCCTCCTCCTCCTCTTCTTTCTCATCCTCCTCTTCCTCCTCCTCCTCCTCCTTCTTCTTCTTCTTCTTCTTCTTCTTCTTCTTCTTCTTCTTCTTCTTCTTCTTCTTCTTCTTCTTCTTCTTCTTCTTCTTCTTCTTCTTCTTCTTCTTCTTCTTCTTCTTCTCTTCTCTTCTTCTTCTTCTTCTTCTTCTTCTTCTTCTTCTTCTTCTTCTTCTTCTTCTTCTTCTTCTTCTTCTTCTTCTTCTTCTTCTTCTTCTTCTTCTTCTTCTTCTTCTTCTTCTTCTTTCTTTCTTTCTTCTTCTTCTTCTTCTTCTTCTTCTTCTTCTTCTTCTTCTTCTTCTTCTTCTTCTTCTTCTTCTTCTTCTTCTTCTTCTTCTTCTTCTTCTTCTTCTTCTTCTTCTTCTTCTTCTTCTTCTTCTTCTTCTTCTTCTTCTTCTTCTTCTTCTTCTTCTTCTTCTTCTTCTTCTTCTTCTTCTTCTTCTTCTTCGCTCTTTTCTCTTGTGACAGGCTCAGTTAGAATAGGTTAACCTCACCGTTTTGACAGTTTTAATGTGTGCAAGAGTTGAGTTGAATCAAGAACGAACGTCACAGCCCTCTGGACATTCCCATACATACCCCGTCTTCATCTACAACTGCCAGCGAAGAGCCCCAATACTAATGGTACAAGCTGCAGTCTGATTATGTGTCCGTCTAATTTTCCCTGGAGTTTTGTGTGTCGGCCAGAACCTCAGGTCAGTCCTTGTAGCGCCATTCTCTCCAAGTCGTGATGATCTACCTGTTCTTCTACAGTACACACACGATCCCATAGGACCTCGACCACGTCTGCCTTATCATGTACCAATACCCCACCGAATGGTAGAGTCCCAGCCTGCCTACCTGCTCCTTGCCCACAACACTAGTATGTCCGGGTTTGGGGAGGAGGGAGGGGGATAATCCAACAGATTCTCCCTATCTTTGATTGTTGAATGAAAGCCTGCCATTGTTCCCGAAATATGCCGGCCTCTCACCTTTCTCATCATATTTTGTGTGTCCGTTACAATCACGACACGCGTGTGCTGTTGTCCCTCAATTAATCGGAACACCGCTGTGACTGCTGCTACCTCCATTCTCAGACTAGATTGAGTCAGAGGAACTCGTAACGGATCGACATAGGTTTCGGCGAGCCGTTAATGAAAGGGATGTTCTGGTACATTATGTTCACTATAACTTCATTGCGCGCTCACCAGCTTTACTATGGCGAAATAATTTCAGTTTTTGAGGCATGATGCGGTTTATGAGCAATTTTTCTTCCACGTACAAATTTGGTAGAATAACAGTTTTCGTCTTCTTCTTCTCACAAATGTTTGCCCACATTCAAATTCAATTTGTTTTTTAAAGTATATGTTGCATCGTTGTGATAAGTTTCCTGTCGTATTATATTGACTCCCACCCAAAGAATATGTCTATGATATGTCCATAGGCAGCTTAAATCGTGGAAAGCGGAGTCATTTCTTTGATGTTTTGGCGAAAATGTATTGAATTCATGCTAACAAACTTGGTTTACAGTACACGTCAATAAGTGTAAAGACCTCTGAAAACTTCCTTTCCACTATGTAACGTGCTTCGCATAAGGAAACACCCGTGCACCAAGGAGAGTATTCATTATTGAACAATGATGTTTCCATGTAAAGATTTAATAGAATTCATAATATGCACGTTATCCCTGACCCGTAAATTATATACAGCATATAAACAAACACTGAGCTCTGCTGTACAATCTCCAGGACAAACATTTTTTTTTTGTTGGGGGGGGGGGGGGGGGGGGGGGGGGGGGGGGGGGGGGGTGTACATAATGATACTGTCATATGCTCAATCTCCTCATTTTCCCCCCCAAATTTGGTTATTGAGTTATGGGAG